>JBBDGP010003019.1:600000-960505 GCA_037952835.1 Lithobates septentrionalis
CATTAAAAATTGTAAATCATCATTTATGTATAAAATCCTCAACTGTATATCAAAAAAAGTCCCATATACTATTTAGTGAAAAATGTTCATAACGGTAATACAATGTGCAGTGCAACAAATTCCCATAGAAATCATATAACGTGTTTCCCAAGAGGTTCTCCTTTGGTAGTGAAGAGCCGTGCATTAGTTATTGGCAATCTCCCCCCGATTTGGTTGCACTCACCGGAGCACTCTACCCCTGCAGGGGTATGAGCGTATGATGTTAATCCTGTTAATCTCTCCAATTCTACGGGTGCCGGTATCCTTCCACGTGGCCCAATCCAGATCAACCACTCGCAGAGAGGGAGGAGGTGGGGACTCACTGTCCCTTGCTGTAATACAGGTCCCAGCTGGACATCCACATTCTTAGCTATACATCTGCAGTGTCGGCTGTGCCGACTATACATGTGTGCATATGGGGGGGGTGACCTCTCATCAATGTTCATGGCAATTCCTATACATGTGTATATATGGGGGGGGTGACTCCTCATCAATGTCCATGGCAATCCCTATACATGTGTAGATATGGGGGGGTGACCCATCGTCAGTGTTCATGGTCATCCCTATACATGTGTACATATGGGGGGGACCACTCATCAATGTCCATGGCAATCCCTATACATGTGTACATATGGGGGGGTAACCTTTCATCAATGTCCATGGCCATTCACATACATGTGTAGATATGGGGGGGTGACCCCTTATCAGTGGGAAAGGGTTTCAGTTATCTTGTATCTATCAATAGTTTTCAAAGAATTTTAGAACAGAAGGGGATTTTAATGGTGCCAAAACACACAAAAAAATATTGTGTTATAAAAACATCTTTATTTGAGTCTAAAATTTTAAAAGAAATGGGGGACAATGAATGTTGTCCACATTTCATAAAAACAATTCAGTGCACATGTACAATATACACATAGCGTATCCTCAAAACTCACCGCATCTGTCAGAACAAAGACATAGTGGCCACTAGGCCAGACGGGACTGATGGCGCCAGGCCACAGAGCCAGCCATGGATCTTGTTCTGACAGATGCGGTGAGTTTTGAGGATACACTTGGTAGGTTTGATCTTCAGGCCCTTCATATGTATATGTTGGTCTTGTTGATGGGTGCATGATCTCTATTTGTTATCAGATGGGACACTGTGGGTGGCCTGGTGGACGCTATTGATTTAATGTGTCCGCATGCATCATTGCTTCATGACATTGTTCTTCATCACTTTAGAAGAAATAGTTCCGGATTGGTCTGTTGCTCCCCTCTACAATCTGTGGAAGGAGCATTTGAATGACATTGAAGGTAAACCTAACCTGTATATCTAATTGATTGAGGACTTTATGTATCCTTGATATATTTCTTTCCTCAGTGCATATATATATATATATATATATATATATATATATCTCTATCTATATATATATATCCCCTTTCCTTTTGACATTTCTAGTATTTCCACTGGCCCCATTGTGCTCCTCCTGCCATCAATTGCCACAGCTGGCACCTCTTCTTTCATCAGTTTTGGACCCTTTAGTAGTGTGCATTAGCTTGATTACATTCTATATACATGGTGAGTTTTATGATCATGTTGTGTGCCCCTCTGTATAGTGCTCAGACCCTCATGGATATTCATTGAACATATTATTTATGTTGTTATATCTTTTTGATACACATTTACTTTGATAACAGAAATTTTTATTTACAATCATGCATACTTACTAATAATGACTTTTTGTAGCTACATATTACTTTATAAGTTCTTAAAGGAGCTGAAAAGTAAAACATGTCGAGCAACAAGCATCACGCTGGTTACAGGAGCTACTTTATGTGTATATTGTGCACTGAATTGTTTTTATGAAATGTGGACATTCATTGCCCCCCCCCCCCCCGTTTCTTTTAAAACTTTGGCTCCAATAAAGATGTTTTTATAATAAAATATTTTTTTGTGTGTTTTGGAGCCATTAAAATCCCCTTCTCTTCTAAAATTCTTTGAAAACAAATAATTTTGGGATGAAGGTGCCTTTAATCCATGAGTGTAGGTGACTTATCCAGAGTACTTTTTGTATCTATCACTATCCATGGTACTTACCAATCTCGGTGTCTGTATCCCGGGGATGTCCATTAGCTTTACAGCCGGAAACAAAACATCCATCAACAGCTCTAAAGCATCCGCGCACAAAAGCCCGAGCCCTCTTATTGGTACCTGCAGGCTGGTCACTGATACCTCCTTCCATAGCTGGGCTTCCCTTGGTGGGTTTCTCTTTGGTGTTTTTCAGAGAAACAAACTCTTTACATTTAAATCGTCTCATTATTAAGAATAAAGAAACGCGCTTTAAATGTACAAGAATAGAAATCACAATGAAATTGAATCGAATGAAATCAAATCGAATCAAATCGCAAGAAATTTTCAGGAGAGATAAAAAAACAGGTCCTCACTGGTCAGTAAACACTGAAATCTCATGACTCATGAAAAAAAATAACTGACGATTTTTCTTAAAGGGGCCATGTTCTTATTTGTGACCTTTGTGAATTCAGCCTGTAGGATCCATATACAGATCTAATAGGGATCCGGATCCTGGAAAAACATGTTTTTCTTAAAGTGACGGTTATTGTGAATGAGATTTAACCCTTACGGTCCCATGGCTGAAAAAAATGTGTATTCCTATAACACTGTGAATGGAGCCTTAAAAATCGTCACTGCAGATCGAATCTTTTCATTTCTTTTATTTGATCATTTTAGCATTATTACACACCAATTATCTTTCACTAACAAATCAGAGGTTTTTCCATTTTTAACCCTTTAACTGCCAAGTCATTTGTTTTTCCTTTCATTTATGAACCCTTTCTTTGCCAACCCCCCCCCCCCCCTATATTTTTAACCCTTTCACTGCCAAACTATATTTTTTCATTTTTAACCCTTTCTTCGCAAAAAAAAAACAAACAAACTTTTTTTATGGGTTTTTAGTTAACCCTTTTAGTGCCAAACCAAATTATTTTCATTTTTAACCCTTTCATTGCCATAACCAGTTTTCCCCTTTTTAACACTTTCACTGCCAAACCAATATATACATATTTTTCCAATTTCTTGCCCATATGTTAAAGTAAAACCTGTTAATTGTTAGTGTTGGATGGAGTGGAGAGGGATTAGAACCCCTGTCAGGTTTTTATTACTGTCTGCTCCCCCTTTATGGAGATTTATTCTCTTCAACTGCCAAATCAATTTCTTTTTTCTTTGTATTTAACCCTTTCACTACCAAACTATATTGTTAATTTGTTTCATCCCTTTAAAGCAGAGCTCCACCCACATTTTCACCCCTCGCTAATCTGTGCTCTGTAAACAAATTGGGTATTTTTTTATTTCTTTTCTCAGCACCTTCTGTATATAATATGCTGTATTCATTTTTCACTTCCTCCTCCCTGGCCGTGGCACCGCGCTCTTCATTTGCGGTTTGCAATGCCTCCTGGGAGATGCATGTCATCAATCCCAGGAGGCAATAGGCATCGCTGGGCTGTAGCATCGCGTTATTTGCAAACCAGAAATGACGAGATGCAAGGCGGCAGCCAGCGCCATTTTTAAAAAGGGTAACCAGGCTTTTGTTGCCATGGTTACCAAAGCTTCTTATACACAGTGATGGGCGGTGGGGGAGACGGCTGATAATTACTAATGATTTATAATAGAGGAATAGGATTGAGGTAATGTTGATGGGGCAGTTTTGATGAGGCAATAGGATGGGGCAATTTTGATGGTGGCAATATGATGGGGCTGTTTTGATGGTGGCAATATGATGGGGCAGTTTTCATGGGGCAATTTTGATGGGGTCAATTTTGATGGGGCAGTAGGATGGGGCAGTTTTGATGGGGGCAATATGACGGGGGAATTTGATGGGGCAATTTGATGGGGTAGTTTTGATGGGGCAATTTTCATTGTGGCAGTATGATGGGGCAATTTTGATGTGGCAGTTTTGATGGGGCAATAGAATGGGGCAGTTTGATGGGGGCAGTTTTGATGGGGCAATTTGATGGGGGTAATATGATGGGGCAATTTTGATTGTGGCAGTATGATGGGGCAATTTTGATGGGGGCAATAGGATGGGGTAGTTTTGATGGGGCAATAGGATGGGGCAAGTTTGATGGGACAGTTTTGATGGGGGCAATCTAATGGGGCAATTTTAATGGGGGTAATATGATGGGGGCAATAGGATGGGGCAGTTTTGATAGGGAAATTTTTATGGTGGCAATATGATGGGGCAATTTAATGGGGAAATTTGATTGGGCAGTTTTGATGGGGCAATTTTAATGGGGGCTATATGATGGGGCAATTTTAATGGGGGCAATTTTGATGGGGGCAATTTGATCGGGCAGTTTTGATAGGGCAGTTTTGATAGGGCAGTTTTGATAGGGCAGTTTTGATGGCCGTATAATGGGGCAATGTTGATGGGGGCAATAGGATGGGGCAATTTTGATGGTGGCAGTATGATGGGGCAACTTTGATGGGGCAGTTTTGATGGGTCAATTTTGATGGTGGCAGTATGATGGGGCAGTTTTGATGGGGGCAATATGATGGGGGCAGTTTTGATGGGGGCAATTTGACGTTGCAATAGGATGAGGTAGTTTTGATGGGGCAATTTTGATGGTGGCAGTATAATAGGGCAATTTTGATGGGGGCAATATGATGGGGCAATTTTGATGGTGGCAGTATAATAGGGCAATTTTGATGGGGGCAATATGATGAGGCAATTTTGATGGGGGCAGTTTTGATGGGGCAATTTTAATGGGGGCAATAGGATGGGGCAGTTTTGATGGTGACAGTATGATGGGGCAATTTTGATGGGGGCAATAGGATGGGGCAGTTTTGATGGTGGCAGTATAATGGGGCAATTTTGATGGGGCAATATGATGGGGCAATTTTGATGGGGCAGTTTGATGGGGCAATTTGATTGGGTAATTTTCATTGTGGCAGTATGATGGGGCAGTTTTTATGTGGCAATAGGATGGGGCAGTTTTTATGGGGCAATTTTGATTGTGGCAGTATGATGGGGCAATTTTGATGGGGGCAATAGGATGGGACAGTTTTGATGGGGCAATAGGATGGGGCAGTTTTGATGGTGGCAGTATAATGGGGCAATTTTGATGGGGCAATATGATGCGGCAATTTTGATCGGGGCAGTAGGATTGGGCAGTTTTGATGGGGCAATTTTGATAGTGGCAGTATAATGGGGCAATTTTGATGGTGGCAGTTTTGCAAAAGGTAATTACTTTTTAAAAGATGCTTGTAAATGATATCCCTCTTTCTGTGCAGATGTTATATATATATATATATATATATATATATATATATATATATATATATATATATATATATATACATACATACATACATACATACATACATACATACATACATATATATATACATATATACACACACACATATATATATATATATATATATATATATATACACACATACATACACATACATACACACACACACACACACACACAAGGGATATCATTTACAATTAGCATCTTTTAAAAAGTAATTACCTTTTGCAGCAGCTTTTTGTATTTCTAGATTTATAATCTTTGTAAATGTAGATAATCTTCCTGGTTCCTGGAGTGGGAGGAGAGGTTTCCATAGCTAAGGGGCGGAAACTTCCTCTGACACTGCTGTTGCTATGGAAACCTGACCTACAACCTATTACACTGCTCGTGCTGCTCTGAGCATCTGCGAGATCTGGAGGTGCATGCTGGGTAACCAGCATGCATGGAATACAGGAAGAGATACAGTCTGGCTTCAGATGCCCACACATGAGGTGGCCGCGGCCTGCTGGGACATGCTGCAAAAATACAAAACGGACCTTAGTTTACACACACACACACACACTGACACTTCACTGCCAAATAATTTTTCCCCATTTCTCTCCCATATGTTAAATTATAAATAAAGGAACATGTTTTTATTAACATACAAATTAAATGGAATATAGTGAATAAAATATAAGGCAATGTACAGTATACAGTAAGTATAGTATTGATAATAATGGTAGTAGTCAGTATTTAGGTTTAGGATAAATTAATAACAAATAAAATAAATTGCTGTAATAATAAAACCTCAGTATAGAGAAATAGTTGTACAATGGTAAAATCATTGTATGAGAATATGAAAGGATTATTATACAGAAAAACAGTTTTTTGTAGCTAATTAGACCCGTTATCATTGATGTATCTTCCTTTCCTGCATTTTATCTCTTTCTCTTCTGTCCTTCCTTTTTTCTGGAGAGCCTCCATCTGTTCTATAAATACACAGGTCAGCATTCACTCTAAAGGAGAGCAGTCTATGATAACCGCTGTTTAAAAATTTTGCTTTCTACAATCTCTTGAAACGAAGGTCGGCTGTCCAGGTCCTGGTCCCAGCATTGCAGCATCAAAGTGTAGATGTCACCAGTGCACAGGGGAGGCTGGGGCAGTTTGTATCCTGACGTCACCTTTCTACGCACCTCCTCCAAACCTTTAAGACCTGGGAAGACAAAAGTAACATATTAAGAGTAACAGGTCATACACCTGGGCTATTCCATCTGAGCGTAATAGAAAAGACTAAAACTAAATCGAAATTTGCTGCCAAAATTAACACTGCTATCAGTGCAGCCTCATCAGTGCCCACCAGTGCAGCCTCATCAGCGCACATCAATGAAGGAGAAAAATCGCCTGTTTGCAAAATGTTATAACAGACTATGAAAACTTTTTTTTTTTTTTGCAGTAATTTTTTTTTTTTAAGCAAAAAATAAAACCCCCCAGCGGTAATTGTCATTCAAAGAGTGAAAGCTGAAAATTGGTCTGGACAAGAAGGGGTGAAAGTGCCCGGTAAGCAAGCGGTTAACCTAAAATTTTAAGTGGACAAAGCTTAAATGGGTTAAGTATGTCCTTTATATTGAATTTGAGAGACCTGGTTCAACAGCTCTCATGATTGGCTGGCAACCATTCAAGGATATACCCTTTATCGCAGGGATAGAGAGAGTAAAAAAGGGGGAGGGGTATGCCTATATATCAAGAATAATGTACAAGTGAATGTGAGAGATGACATCACTAAGGGAGCTAGGGAGGAGGTGGAATCCTTATGGGTAGAGCTCAAAAGTGATGAAGCTAAGGGGAAAATAATACTGGGAGTATGCTATAGGCCCCCTAACCTGAGGAAGGAGGGGGAGATGGATCTCCTATCACAAGTTGGATTAGCATCAAGGATGGGAAGTGTTATCGTAATGGGGGATTTTATTTATCCAGACATAGACTGGGCGGAGAGAACCACGCATTCGTCTAAGGCTCGCCAGTTCCTAAATGTTTTGCAGGACAATTTCATGGCTCAGATGGTAGACGCACCAACTAGAAATAAAGCATTACTGGATCTACTGATTACCAACGATACAGACCTGATAATGGATGTGGAAATACGGAGCAATTTAGGAAACAGCAATCACAGGTCAATTGGCTTTGGTATAAATCACACAAATAGAACACATAAAGGGAATACGAAGACACTGAATTTCAAAAGAGCCAACTTCCCTAAACTACGAACCTTGCTAGAAGGCAGGAATTGGGATAAAATCTTAGGAACAAAGAACACGGAGGAGAGATGGGTTTGCTTTAAGAGCATATTAAATAAGGGCATTAGCCAATGCATCCCATTGGATAATAAATTTAAAAGAGCGAACAAAAGTCTTGGATGGCTTAACTCCAATGTAAAAATGTATATAAAAGCAAAGGAGAAGGCCTACAAAAAAATACAGGGTTGAGGGATCATCATCAGCATTCAGACTTTATAAAGAATGCAACAAGAAATGTAAGAGTGCAATTAGGGCGACTAGGATAGAACATGAAAGACACATAGCGGAGGAGAGCAAAAAAAATCCCAAGAAATTCTTTAAGTATGTAAACCCTCAAAAAGGGAGGACAGACCATATTGGCCCCATAAAGAATGAGGAGGGACATCTGGTGACAAAGGATGGGGAGATGGCGAAGGTATTGAATTTATTCTTCTCCTCAGTCTTCACAAGGGAATCGGGGGGGCTTCAGTAACCAAAACTGCAGTGTTTATCCTCATGACACATCACAGGAAACACCTATGGTTAACAGAAAACAGAATTAAAATTAGACTTGGGAAACTTAACATTAGTATATCACCGGGCCCAGATGGCTTGCATCCAAGGGTACTTATGGAACTTAGTCAAGTAATTGCCAGACCATTGTTCCTAATTTTTACTGGCAGTGTACTGACTGGAATGGTACCAGCTGATTGGAGAAAAGTCAATGTAGCACCAATATTTAAAAAGGGCCCAAAATACATCCATGGGAATTACAGACCAGTTAGCCTAACATCAATAGTATGCAAACTCTTGGAGGGGATGGTAAGGGACTATATACAAGATTTTAGTAATGAGAACAGAATCATTAGCAGTAATCAGCATGGATTCATTATTATTATTATTATTATACAGGATTTATATAGCGCCAACAGTTTGCGCAGTGCTTTACAACATGAGGGCAGACAATACACTTACAATACAAATCAATACAGGAGGGATCAGAGGGCCCTGCTCGTTAGAGCTTACAATCTAGAAGGGAGGGTCAAGTGGAAACAAAAGGTAATAACTGTGGGGGATGAGCTGATGGAAAAAATGAAAATACAGATGTTAGGTGTGGGTAGGATAGGCTTCTATGAAGAGAAGGGTTTTCAGGGATCATCTAAAAGCTAATAAAGTAGGAGATAAGCGGACAGATTGGGGTAGGGCAATCCATAGGATTGGAGAGGCTTTGGAAAACTCCTGGAGTCGAGCATGGGAGGAGGTGACGAGGGAGCTAGAGAGCAGGAGGTCTTGAGAGGAACAAAGAGAACGAATAGGTTGGTATTTAGAGACTAAGCTAGTGATGTAGCTGGGGGCGAAATTGTGGATGGCTTTGTATGTAGTTGTTAGAATTTTGAATTTAATTCTATGGCCGAGCGGAATCCAGTGGAGGGATTAACAGAGAGGAGTGGCAGACACAGAGCGATTGGTAAGGTGGATGAGTCTGGCAGCGGCATGATAGATTGAAGAGATGATAGACTATGTAGGGGCAAGCCAATGAGAAGGGAGTTGCAGTAGTCGAGGCGTGAGATGACAAGCGAGTGAATTAAGAGCTTTGTTGTGTCATTGGTTAGAAAGGGGCGTATTTTGGAGATGTTGCGGAGGTTGAGGCGGCAGGATTTGGACAGTGATTGGATGTGTTGCTTGAAGGAGAGTTCAGAGTCTAGGACTACACCTAGAACCTTGGCATGTGGGGATGGGCTTATAGTTGTGCCATCGATTTTGACAGAGAGATCAGGGGAAGGGGCATATGGAGGAAAAATTATAAGTTTGGTTTTGGATAGATTGATTTTGAGGAAGTGGGGTGACATCCAGACTGATATATCTGATAGTAAATTAGTGATACGTGAGGAGAGTGAGTGAGCTGAGGGGTAGAGAAATAGATTTGGGTGTCGTCAGCGTAGAGGTGGTATTGGAAGCCATGGGAGTCTATCAGTTGACCCAGGGAGGCGGTGTAGATTGAAAATAGGAGAGGTCCAAGAACAGAACCCTGGGGGACCCCAACAGAGAAAGGAAGAGGAGGAAGTAGAGTTATAAGAAACGCCAAAAGAGCGATTGGATAAGTAGGAAGAGAACCAGCAAAGTGTACAGTCACGGAGACCAAAGGCGTGTAGTTTTTTGAGGAGGAGGGGGTGGTCAACCATATCAAAGGCAGCAGAGAGGTCCAGGAGTAGGAGTACAGAATAGTGTCAATTGGTTTTGGCCGCTAGTAGATCGTTTGTTAGTTTTAGGAGAGCAGTTTCTGTGGAGTGTTGAGGACGAAATCCAGACTGAAGGGGATAAAGAAGGTTATTATCAGCGAGATGGACGCTCAGTCGGTTGTAGACCAGACGTTCAAGGAGTTTGGATAAGAAGGGGAGCAAGGAGATGGGGCATAGGTTGTTAAGTTTGGATGGGTCCAGTGAGGGCTTTTTAAGTATGGGTCTGACAAGTGCATGTTTTAGAGAGTTGGAGAAGATGCCAGAAGAAAGGGAGAGATTGAAGTTGTGGGTTAGAGAGTGTAGCATAGGGCCAGAGGGTGAACGTAGCATTTGTGAGGGAACAGGATCCAGAGGGCAGGCAGTAAGGTGGACATTAGCAAGTAGTTTAGCAACTTCGTCTGTATTGGTGGGGTTAAAAGAGGGAAATAATGATTGTGCCTGTGGGCATGAAGTGTAAAGCGTGGGGAGTGTCGGAACAGTAGAGATTTCCGCGCGAATTGTATCAATCTTCTGTTTGAAGTGATTGGCGATCTCCTGGGCAGTGAGTGAGTTGGCGGGTGGAGGCAGTGGAGGACGAAGTAGAGAGTTGAAGGTGGAGAAGAGTTGCGACGGGACGATAAGTTGCTAATGAGAGTGGTAAAATAGGTCTGCTTGGCAGAGAGGAGGCTGGAATTGTATTTTTGGAGGGCAGATTTATATTGGTTGAAATCTCTCTGAGACTTAGTCTTACGCCACAGGCGCTCAACAGCACGACTACATTTTTTCAGACTTATAGTACCATCTGTTTGCCAAGGTTGAAGGGGTCTGGGCTTGATTCTGTGTCTAGTGAGGAGGGCCAGTGAGTCCAGTGAGGCTAAAAGTGAGAAGTGAAGCGTTGTAGACAGAAGTGGCTAGGTTGGTGCAGGATAGGGGGTGAGATTTTGTCGTAGAGGTTGTCGATAGCAGAGTAGAGAAGAGAAGGGTTGAGATGACGTAGGTTTCTGCGGGTAACTTTAAGGTGGTTGGAGGGAGAGGAGGTGAAGGAAAGGGAGAGTGTGAAACTAATAAGGTGGTGATCAGAGAGAGGCAATGGATAGTTAGAGAGGTTGCATGGAGTGCAAAGGTGAGAGAAAACAAGGTCAAGGATATTGCCTTCTGAGTGAGTAGGAGCATGTATCCACTGCTTCAGGTCAAAGGAGGATGTTAGGCTGAGAAGTTTTGAAGTGGCAGGAGTGCTAGTATTAATAGGGATGTTGAAGTCCCCGAGAATGATTGTGGGGATTTCAGAAGAAAGAAAGTAGAGTAGCCAGGCAGAGAAGTCTTCAAGAAAGGTTGATACTGGTCCAGGGGGCCTGTAGATCACAGCTATCCTTAGCGAAATTGGAGTGAAAAGACGAATACAGTGTGCTTCGAAAGAGGAGAGTGACAGAGAGGGAGGTGGGTGAAGTACCTGAAAGGTGCTACCTGGGGCTAGAAGGATTCCGACACCTCCTCCTTTACGTCCACTGGATCTGGGGGAGTGAGTAAAGAGAAGACCACCATGGGATAGGGCAGCAGAAGATGCAGTGTTGGATTCGTGGAGCCAGGTTTCGGTAATGGCGAGTAGGTTAAATGAGTTGGCGATAAAGAGGTCATGGAGAGAGGTGAGTTTGTTGTAGACAGAGCGGGAGTTCATAAGGGCACAAGAGAAAGGGAGTCTGGTCTTGGGAAGAATAGAAATGGGAACTAAATTGTGTTGATTGTGGCTGCTGCCAGAGGGTGCAGGGTGATGGGTGCATGGGGTACAGTTAAATGATGGAGCCCAGGGTTTGAGGATCTATCTCCAGAGGTTAGGAGAGGCAAGAGGGTGAGGGAGGTAATATGGGAGTGGGATTTATATGAAGGGACAAGCCCCAGGGTCTTGGAGATTTTTAGTGTGTGTGGATTTAGAATTAGCAGGAGTTGGTGGGTGCAGTAATAAGGACAGGACAGAAGTGAGGGTGATATATATATATATATATATATATGCTGTGGGGGGGAGAAGAGGGGTAAAAGAGAGATAGGTTTAGGATAGAGGACAGAGTTGTCAAAAGGAGTGGTAGAGAATGCATGTTACAAGGAGAAAGAGCTAAAGGAGTAAACAAGGTCACCTGATGTCGGTTTTTCAAAGTGTTTATCTTGTGTCCCTTTGCTTTGTGCATTATCTGAAGTGCAGAGTCTGAAGTGCATTCCACTTATAGAAATCGCCACTTTGAGAAACAGCCCAGTTGCAAATGTGTACCCCCTGCAAATGCTTCCCCCAAGAGAAGCTTATATTTATACTGATAGGGGTGGGTGTGGGTGGATTTCAATTAGCAATCAAGAGGTAATAAAGCTTGGCTGGTTAACAGGGCAAAATTCCTAAGTCAGAAACAGACTAGCAAGAGGGCACTAAAGTTAAACGGGCCATAATTTTGGGTAAGACAAGGGAGATAATAAAGCATTGTAATGTGGACAGTTCTACAGACAGTTAAGTAGAAATAACATGCCAGCATTATTAGAGACACATAAGAAAAAAAGATACCAGTGTTTCAGTTTTGGCTGGAGTTGCAGCAGTAAGAGCATACCAAAGTTAAAAGACATAGAAGACGGTTTTCAGTAATGCGATTCTAGCTGGATTCATGAAGAATCGTTCTTGCAAAACCAATCTATTAACTTTCTATGAGGAGGTGAGTTGCCATCTAGACAAAGGAAGGCCCGTAGACGTGGTGTATCTGGATTTTGCAAAAGCATTTGACACAGTTCCCCATAAACATTTACTGTTGGCATGGACCATAGGGTGAGTACATTGATTGAAACCTGGCTACAGGGGTGAGTTCAGGGGGTGGTGATAAATGGGGAGTACTCAAAATGGTCAGGGGTGGGTAGTGGGGTACTGTGCTGGGACCAATCCTATTTAATTTGTTCATAAACGACCTGGAGGATGGGGTAAACAGTTCAATCTCTGTATTTGCAGACAATGCTAAGCAGGGCAATAACTTCTCCACAGGATGTGGAAACCTTGCAAAAAGATCTGAAAAAATTAATGGGGTGGGCAACTACATGACAAATGTGGTTTCATGTAGAAAAATGTAAAGTAATGCATTTGGGTGGCAAAAATATGAATGCAATCTATATACTGGGGGGAGAACGTCTGGGGAAATCTAGGATGGAAAAGGAACTGGGTGTCCTAGTAGATGCAATGCCAAGCTGCTGCTAGCAAAGCAAACAGAATATTGGCATGCATTAAAAAGGGGATCAACTCCAGAGATAAAACGATAATTCCCTCGCTCTACAAGACTCTGATCTGGCTGGCCCCACCTGGAGTATGCTGTCCAGTTCTGGACACCAGCCCTCAGCAAGGATGTACTGGAAATGGAGCGAGTACAAAGAAGGGCAACAAAGCTAATAAAGGGTCTGGAGGATATTAGTTATGAGGAAAGGTTGTGAGCACTGAACTTATTCTCTTTGGAGAAGAGACGCTTGAGAGGGGATATGATTTCAATTTACAAATACCGTACTGGTGACCCCACAATAGGGATAAAACTTTTTCGCGTGAGGGAGTTTAAAAGGACACGTGGCCACTCATTAAAATTAGAAGAAAAGAGGTTTAACCTTAAACTACGTAGAGGGTTCTTTACTGTAAGAGCGGCAAGGATGTGTAATTCCCTTCCCAGGCGGTGGTCTCAGCGGGGAGCATCGATAGTTTCAAAAAACTATTAGATAAGCACCCAAATGACCACAACATACAGGGATATACAATGCAATACTGAAATATAATCACACACATAGGTTGGACTTGTGTCTTTTTTCAACCTTACCTACTATGCAACTATGTAACTTGTCAAAAACTGCCTCATGTTTTTTGTTACACTACACACTGTTTCTTTTGGGTGAATGGGTGGGGCTATGTACTCCATATTCCTTCACATAGGGGGGCAGGATCTGGGATCAGATAAGCCCCCCACATAAGTAGACAGGAAAAAAGGAGATGCAGCTCACAAACACTCTTGCTCTGGAATGACACCAGGTGCTGGCTTTGCTGGTTTGCAGAGAGGTAGAAAGAAATCCTGGATAGCCGCACTCTGGGATAAGGACATCTTTATTTCAATAAAATCCAAACATACAGTCAATAGCAGAGACGTACAGGGTGGTAGACTGCTAACGCGTTTCACATCATTTGGATGCTTATTCATAGCTAGAGAGGGATAGTAATAGTGTGATATAAATAGAAAAGTAAAAAAGTAAAAGAGGGAGGGCAGGGTATGCACGCTGGTAGAACAACCAATCACCGCGGTGATTGGTTGTTCTACCAGCGTGCATACCCCGCCCTCCCTCTTTTACTTTTCTATTTATATCACACTATTACTATCCCTCTCTAGCTACGAATAAGCATCCAAATGATGTGAAACGCTTTAGCAGTCTACCACCCTGTACGTCTCTGCTACTGACTGTATGTTTGGATTTTATTGAAATAAAGATGTCCTTATCCCAGAGTGCGGCTATCCAGGATTTCTTTCTACCTCTCTATAAGCCCCCACAACCACAGCCCAGGGTTGTGGGGAAGAGACCCTTGTCCTCATCAACATGGGGACAAGGTGGTTTGGGGCGGAGGGGCAGAGCCCCTTTGCCTCGAAGCACCCTCCTCATGTTGAGGACATGTGGCCTGGTATGGTTCGGGGGGGGGGGATTGCTCATTCGTCTCCCCCCACCCTTTCCTGGCCTGCTAAGTGCATGCTCGGATTAGGGTCTGGTATAGATTTTGGTAGAGATTGCTTGGGGTTTTCCTTTAAAATCCATGCCAGACTAGATTTAGTATAGATTTGGGGAGGGGGGGAGGCACTCCGTTTTTTTTTTTCAATGTTGTATGTCACAAGTCGGATCAGTTAAGATGCTGATCTGACTTGGATACAACTTCAATGATATTCAATGGGCTGAACGCGGACCCAAGTAGTGCAGGAACCTTTTCAAAAGTCAGACCAGTTAAGATGGCTCTCATAGGGAACCATTGATTTTTTACATGTCATGCGACATGTGCTCTCAAAGTCAGAGCGCATGTCCCACCAGTGTGAACCGAGCCTCAAACCTAATACATTCTTGTGGAGCATGACCAGAACACGAGTTTAGTAATTATGGACAAACATCTTGCTGCTGTTTTTTCCTGTTGTGTGACTTTCCCATTCATGGGGATTTTAGAGTTGGACATGAAAATGTTCTTACCTGTGTATGGTTTCTGCCCCAGGGTGAAAATCTCATACAGGACTATTCCAAAAGACCACACATCTGTTTTGTTGGAATATATCTTGCTCTGTAGAACCTCTGGTGGCATGAAATGTACTGGAACAGCAACACCTGATAGAATAAAAGGATCACCCTGTGAAAAAAAACAAAATCTTTTCAGAAAGCACATGATAAGGCGAATTCAAATTACTACAGGACAAAGAAAGCTACAGATCTGTATTTATTTTTTAATCCTTGCAATGTATATATAATACTTTTTTCTCTCTTGTTAGCAAAAGCTTTCTGTTCTGACTGACAGTCCTTATTGGGTCAAACCTTTTTCTGAATGGCGGATCCAAAGTGGGAGATTTTGCAAACTAGATTGTCTCCAACCAGGATGCGTCGACAAGTCAAGTCAAGATGCAGCACACATTTTACTTCCAGGTAGGCCATGCCGTCCGCTACTTGATCAGCGATGTGAAGAAGTTCCAGCTCTGTTAGGAGGGATCCTTTTTCCCCTGCAGAGAGAAAGTGGGAATATTAGAATATTTATACAGTTACATGTGTATCCCTGACTAATCCTCAGAGCTCACAAGGTCCAGGTCACGAGTACAACTAAGTCCAATATTCTGGGGCCTACAAGGGCTTCCCTGTTCCACTCATACGTTGTCAGTAGTATGGTCATTTATAGTATTTATCAATATAAACTGTAACAGCCACCATATCTGAAGACTGGTAAACTGCAGAATAGTACATTTTTGTGTTTATGTGTAAATACATTCAGAGTTCCGCATACTTTCCTGGATGTATGCCTCTACAGGCTTAGATGATCTGTGTCTGACAGCCAGCCAACAATGAAAAGTTCAACCCTTAAAAATAATGTTAACTAAGCAATTAGATCACTGTTTCAAACATCTGCCAATATTTCAAATCCCCAACTATTAGTATATATATATTATTACTATAAATCCATCTTGACATAAGAGCACATCATGTTCTTGGGTTCAGATACAATTCAAAGTGTACTTTCAAAGACCCAGTTTGTTGCGGGTGATCAAATATTGTCTCATTAGTCTGACAACTGAAAGATCAAGAAGTGCAGTAGGTTCATTAGAGTGAAGAACCAATAAACACTCATGTGGGTTGATGCAACTACTGCTTGGATATCATGGTGTCTTACAAATTACATTTACATATAAAAGGGAAT
The DNA here is from genome assembly GCA_037952835.1 of Lithobates septentrionalis. Classification (NCBI taxonomy): domain Eukaryota; kingdom Metazoa; phylum Chordata; class Amphibia; order Anura; family Ranidae; genus Lithobates; species Lithobates septentrionalis. Next base: position 616,257 of record JBBDGP010003019.1, read on the forward strand.
TTAGTTCATATTGGTTTCCCACTTTGATAATTAGCTATGGAGGTTTTCACTTACCACGTAGAAAGCAGAGAAGGTCTCCTTTCCCCACAAATTCTGTGACAATATAGACAGGATCCTTGGTGGTACACAAGGCATACAATTCAATGATATTCTTGTGCTTCAGCTTCTTCAGAACCTCAATCCCATCCATTATTTTTCTTCTTTCAAAAAACTCTGTTTAATTTAATAAAGAAAAGGGGAGAAGTATTGACAAGATATAATTAGCAAATGGATGGAGGACATAATTTCAGTGCCATTTTATGCCACTAGGCTTAATGCAAGTCACCCGTAGCCAGCTGGCTTAAAGGTTAAAAGGTTAAAATGATTTTATGTCTTGGGGGCCCTAGTGACTAGGACTTCTGACCAGTGCTGGGACAAAGTCGTTTAGCATAAAGACCAAAAAGACCAAAGTGCGCATGCCATCCGTTTTTGCTAGTTTTCAAAAATCTATATTTCCCTACAGACTTCCTATCCTGCCACTTGCACCTCTTATGTAACCTCTGTGTAGAAGCATACATTCACCTATGTTTTGCATTTTCTTTTGTTCAGTAGGACAATGGGTCAGGTTGGTGCCCGGCTGACGGAAACTGGGCTTTCATATCAGCAGCAGACAGAGGATTCAAGTATTCCTCTTGTGTTACTTTCTAGTCCAACAGGCAGCCATTAATGTTTAGAGGGCTGAGTTTGCAAAAAATTCTGAGGTCCAGATCATAGTCTCAGGGCACTTAGGCTGGCCATAGACAGCTTGATTAAAAAAAAAAAAAGAGATGTTCCCGATTTTGAGCATTGCTTGTGGTTAGCAAGATGTCTCTGTTTTGTGAACTGTCTCAGCATAGGTTGCTCTTCCTGCCCTTTTTAAATGCCACTTTCTAAAGTTCTTAAGGTGGTCACCTTTTCTGGACGTCCTTGCTTCTGACCATAGTTCCCAGTTCTATTCCTGCCCCCTTTGGAGTGTTCCCATTCTTCCTGTAGCATACTTCATAGTATAAGTTAAATGCATAAGTTTAGCGGGGGGATGGAACGACCCTGGTGTAAAGGGCACAGGAGGTGTGCAGCTCCAGGAACACCACAAAGATATCTCACCTTGAGTCCTCGATAGAGATAAGGAACTGTTATATGGTTTTAACTGTTAAGTATGGTGGCGCTAAGGCTCCTTCAGCAGACACAGATTGTCCCATGTGTAGTGCTGGACCCAAAGCACTGGGCAGAACACTTCCATTGCCAGGTGGAGTAGTGAAGCCCAGTAAGCTACAGACCAGAGCATCTGCCTTGCATCCCTGCAACTTTCTCCATTATGAATAATATAGTAACTTCATTGTGTATTGAAGAACATTGTAAAACTGGTTCCTGTACAGTGAGCTTTATGCCTAAATGCCATGACTGTGGAGAAGCTTAGAGTGCACCAATTTATTTTGCCAGCCAACGTGTTTAGTGTTATGCAAATTGAATACTATAGGCGATAATGACTGGCAACATGTTACAGGTGTGTTTGGACATGATGGCCTTCAGACTGTAATCTGGGCACCCTATCTAGCACACAAGCTCTTGGCTCACCTTACTTCATCAATGTTCAATAGCCACAAACCTTTAGAAATGGTCTGGATAAGGACTTTTCTTCTTCCCTCTGTCCAATTTCCTTTCCAAAGAGATGTTTTGTCAATATTAGTCTCATACACTTTTTCCTCTAAAGTAAAGTCTGATGAAGGCCTCTCCCACGGGTCTTTCATGTGGCTGGGATCCTTTTAAGACAAAATACCTCTAGTAAGCCATTTTAAAGCGTAAATGAACCCAAGGACAAAAATGTAATAGGGGGCAGCTTTCCAGTCCTGATGTAGAAGCCGCATTCTTTATTTTTTGGCTTTTTTTAAACAGTGATCCCGCCAGTTTCCTGTCCTAGAGTGACAACACTCACTCACTATTCTTTATCTAACATATACTTTTTCTTTTGGCTTTTGGTTAAACTTGAGGGACATGTGTAGTTTTGTTTAATCAATGTAATTAGTAATTGAACATGTCTAGGTGCACATTTTAAGACCAACAGGGAGATAGCAGGTGGTGGATTTAAGTTGGACCTTTATAAAACTATTGCCTATATCTTCAGCTATTACTATCATAACTGATCATGTCTACACTAGGTCCCATTATGCTCTATGTACTGATGTTTATGCTTGTCTGTGTGGCTGCAACAGAAAACCATTCAAGCTGCTTCAGAGGCAGGAACTGACTTGGGACTCTTCTAGGACAGAAGACAGGATTCATCTCTTCAACAGAGACCAGGACAATAAAATGATCTAATAGAGGATCTAACCTTTCCCACTAATAAAATGTTCATAATAAGGAGTGTCTGGACTTTGGATGTCAGGTTCAGGCCCTGGCATCTTTTATGTATTGGATGCTCCAACAGTGACATCTCTCTGCCATAACACCTGACTTTGGTCTGCCTACCTGGTAGTTTTGGGTGTACCTGTCCATCTTTATGTGTCCCGGCTCACAGTAGTGATATTGGGGACAGTGAATAGAACCACAGCAAATAGCAGGGGAAAAGGAATCTGACACACCTGCTGGTGTGTGGAATGTTGAAGATTTAGCCAACATGTTTCCTGTCTAAGAGACCAAAGGAAGAGGAGGTGGAACAGCTAAGTATACCCAGTCTTCTTCCATAGGGTCCAACCTGAAAGAGCAGGACAATAAATAATTATGAATTCATAAAAAGTTCATAAGCAGTCCCCGACCAAAGAAAAGTTCATCCAGCGATGATACGGACCCAGTGGTGAGTCAGAAAGGTGAACTAAAATATATCCAAGTGCAGAATGGTGTACACTCCCACCATCAAAGACAATTGTGGCTGCTCACCTTAACCACATGACACCTGAGTTAACAGGACAGTCATGAAACGCATTCCCCTATGGCTGGATCACAATCTTGATGAGACTGGGACTGATCTGACACGTCAAATCCTCAGAAGTTTTACAATATGATATGTAGAATCAAAACACAACAAATAGTGCTCATTGCCTAATAGTTTACTTCAAAAAGATGGTTGAAATCACACTTACAAGCACGGCACATCATGTAAGTGCACCGTGGATCACTCAATAGTACAAAACAAAGCAATCAGATAGCCGCAGGTGACGTCAGAAGGCATGGCTCCTCCCCCTGTATGTGTTATGGTTACGTCTTGGGCTGGACTTTGTCAGTGAGAACCCGCAGTGGTTTGTTTCACCACTTGGTTTTGTACTATTGAGAGCTCCACGGTATCGTTCCATATAGTGTTTTTATTAGTGACAGAATTGCATTAACTCTTTAATTATGAAATCAGTTTTTCTGGGAGGACTGACCCTTTATTGTATGCCTTTCTAACATTGCACTTTACTTACTTTTATAAACGGTGTGAGCGGTAGGCAGTCGTGACCTTTTAGGTGATGTTGGCAGTTAACGACCAGATCCTGGATGCAGGTAAAAGAGCTTTCCTTATTGATGAAAAATCTTCCCGTATCTTCTCTTTTAATAATATAGTGGGTGACCTCCTTGTTCTTCCGCACTAGAGAGAGGAGAAACAGCTGTGAGATATAGGCTTCTAGTACTTGGGCCTCATATTATATGGAGGCCTATGAACGGCCATAGCAAGATTGGTTATTGGACAGAAGACAGTTCAGACATTTGGGGAGCATCTATACCACACTGTACCCACACTCTGGTGGAGCATTTTCTGTTCGAACGATTGCTGCTGCTGCACGTTTCTCTCCAATTATCAGAGCCAGCTTTTCTCCACCTCCCAGATAGCAAAGATAACACAAAATTTGTGGCAGTGTCTAATTGTAAGTCTGTTAACTTGATGCACATTTTCACTGGAGAGTTGTACACTTGCAGAGCACTTGAAGCACAAGTTCTAGTTGACACTTTTTCAGTTTGTAGCAGATTTGGCAAGTCTCTAGCAAGAACAAAGTTGCAGTGGTGAGTCTACAGCAAAAGCTCTGCAAGTCTACATCATGAAAATTCAGCCACAGTGACCCCTGAGGTGGGATGACCATTGCACAACATAACTTAACCAGAACTTGCAGAAGACTTGCAGAATGTTTACAAACAAAGTTGATCTTCAGTCGTGCAATGCGGACTTGCTGCAATTGTGCAACAAACTTGTGAAGCCTGACAAGTCCAGCAAAAGCTTAGCAAGTCATTTTCAAACTTGCAGCACAACTGCTTGTTATCTGGGCTGCAGAAGATGTGCTTGCTCAATCTTCTTCTGACTACAGATTGGGGACAATCCCTTTCACCTCACCTGGGTGCTACACTTAATGTGAACCTGTGCTTTGCCCATGCATTTCCTAATCAAAAAAAGATTGGTGCCTAGGTTACCTTCCTTCTTGTTGGACAAAAGTGATGATGTTGATTAACCATCCAATCAGCAGGCTGCAGGTGAAATTAGAACGTAAAGTAAGGGGTTCCTTGCCTGCTCTAGAGAAAAGTAGAAAAGCTTTTTACTGTAGTTGGGTGTTAAAGGGTATGTAAACCTAAACAATCAACTTCTCTTATTTGCTTTCTCTTGATCTGTTAACTATATTGTTGAAAATGGATTTTTATGTCTGTTTAGAAGTGTAGAAAAGTACCTGTTGACCCTGCCAGAAATCCAGAGAGCTGCATTTCCTGTGCGTTCTTCTGAGCTTCACTGTTAGCAGTGTTCCTAGTTGCTAGACTGTGGACCCTCCATCACCCCCCCCAGTGTTATGGAGAAGGGGAGAAGGGGAGGTGTTCTGTAGTAACACACTTGCTGTCTTAGGATGACAATACTGCAATAAAAAATACAGTGATTGAGCATGGTCACCCTAGGACAGAACGTATATTATTCACAGGAACACCAGATGAAAATAAAAGATAAAGCCTCAAAAGGGAAAACAAATACAGCCACCACATCATAGGACTCGAATGCTACATTACAATAGATTCTTGCACTTGAAATACAGGGAAGGGGAAGACATTCTGAATAAATGAGTCCCAACATTTAGACAAGGAGAGTCAGTCCCTTTTGACACAAATAACAAAGTCACCCTACACTGATTGACAGAAATGTAGATTTGGGGAAGAGTGAAAAAGGTGACCAATGGCATACTGGCCTGACTCTCATTTGAAAGTCAGACCAATTGGATAGAGAAAGAGCTCCAAAGGCAGCGTGTATTTGATGCCAAAGTAAATTTAGAATGACAGTCTTGGTCCAAACTGCAGACCTCATTAAACATCTATCCTTACCTGACAGACAATAGTGTGAGTCTGTGCTTGGTCTGACGAGGAAAGAACCATTTCTGCTTGATTTGGACAGAAGGAGGATCTCTGCCTCTTTGCCCTCTATGTTGAAAAACCAACTGGGAGGAGAAAACAGTAAGTGTTCATAGCATACTAACAGGAAATATAATATACATACTAGGATCTTGTATCCAGTCATCAAACTGGGTAACCCATATTGGTTTGCTAAACTATCAAGATGGGAGTTTTTTCCTTTCAATAAGTATCCTTTTTTTTCATATAGTTTTCTGGTTCATTTTGGTAACAAGTGTAATGCCAAATGTGAATACGGAGTATGCTGGAGCCCCATTATTTTTGACGACCTACATAAATTTTGAGGTGCCCTTCTTAACTCCTGAGGCGGACCTGCATAACTTCATAGGTGAATCTTTGTAACTTTTGAGGTGGACATTTATGACTTTTGAGATAGAAATTCAAAACACTTGATGTGGACCTGCATAACTTTTGAGGAGGACCATCATTATTATTTAAGGTGGACGATCATAGCCATTTAAAGTAGGTTATCATAACAAATTCTTATGGAGATTCTCATCATTTTTGTGGTGGAACCTCTCACAGATCTTAGTTTATTAATAACTTAATATTGTGACCTACCTCTGTTTCTCCACAGGCTTTTCTCTGACCAGATATTCACAAGGCACATATCCCTTAATAGAGTATCTTTCAGTCCCTTCCACCTTGCTCACCAGCCAACGATCTTTTAAGATTGAATGGACGTGGAATCTTTCCTTGGCTTTAATACTGATTTCATCTTCAGCCATGGCCTGGAAGTCTTTTACACTGACATATTTGTCAGAAAGACCAAACGTTTTCTGATTGCTAAATAAAAGGAGCAACAAAACAATTGGATCCAAATAGTACAATTAAGAATTAGACATTTTGAGAAGTTGACCTAAGTAAGAATACAGGGTAAGTATATGAAAGCATGGATTGCAAGAGATTTATTATTATGACCCAATTCTTGATCATAGCCAGGCTTGCAAGAAAGTAAAACCATGACCCCAGGATGCTTTAACAGTTCAACTGATACCCCCTAGCCATATAAACCATCATGTCACAGATAGTGCTTTTAGGTTTTTATGAGTTAATGTTTAGGGATCCAATGTTCTGAAATGTTTTGTACGTGCCCACCCCCTCCAATACATCATACTTGGAAGAAGTGCTAGTTATTCTTTCTCTTCTTTACAATAACAGTGCAGAATGGGAATAAACAAATGCTTGAGAACGAGAGAGCTTGGTGGTTGTTCATGCTTTCTCCTTCCTCCAATAGCAGGACAGAGCAAGTTAAGCAGATTTTTTTTAAAATTGAATTAAGGATCAACTGATGAACATTACTCAAATATTTTGCTTTCCACAATCTTCTGAAATGAGGGTCGTTTATCAGCATCCTCGTTCCAACATTCCAGCATTAATCTGTAGATGTCATAAGTGCATAGCGGTGGCATTGGCAGTCTGTACCCCTCTACAAGCTTTGTTACCAGTTCCTTATTTTTTAGACCTGCAAAAGAACAAAAGATAATATCAATAATCAAAGATCCAAGGTCCACCCAAAAGTAACATGGTAATTATAGATGGGGCTGGAGGAGGGAATGTTCAGTCAGCCCCTGACTTCTTGTAGGTCTAGGATTCTCCAATAGTGAGATAGCGCTCCCTGCCGTAATTATCTCCACCTGGGAGTTTTAGCAACGATGGAGGGAACCCTTCATATTGGGCACAGAATGTAGAATGTGTGCAGACCTCGGAACTTAGCACAGAGATCTCTCTATATCAGGGGTACCAAATTAAAATTCACAGGGGTCCGGTCAGTAAAATTTTCTTCCAGTGGAGGTCCGAGTGTCATATTGGTGATGACTCAGGTCCTTCACATCACAGCCTCTTGTGCACGTCACGATTGTTTTCTATTACCCTTGTAGATACCTGTGTTTTTCTAGGGCAGAAAAACATAGATCTCTGCACAAGTGTGAAGAAGCCCTTACATCAGTGCCCTCAGTCCCCCCTTCACAGCACATCTCTCCCTTTTACATCACAGTCCCCCATCAGAGACCCGCCAACCCATTACAGACCGTCCCATCACAGCATGTCCCTTTAAAGACCCCCTCTATCACAGACCCCTCCCACCCCAATTACAGACCCCTCCACCCCATCACAGACCCCCCCCCCCACAAACACAGATCCCCCAATCACAGATCCTCTCCACCACATACCCCCCTCCATCACAGATCCCCCCCCTCCATCACAGATCCCCACTCCAACATAGACCCCACTCCAACACAGACCCCACTCCAACACAGACCCCCCCTCCATTACAGACCCCACTCCAACACAGACCCCCCCATTACAGACCCCACTCCAACACAGACCCTCCCCCATTTCAGACCCCACTCCAACACAGACCCCACTCCATCACAGACCCCCCATTACAGACCCCACTCCATCACAGATCCCCCCTCCATCACAGACCCCACTCCATTACAGACTCCCTCCATAACAGACCCCTCCCCATCACAGACCCCCTCCATCACAGACCCCCCATCCCAATTACAGACCTCTCCACCCCATCACAGACCCCCCCCCCCCACAAACATAGATCCTCCAATCACAGATCCTCTCCACCACATACCCCCCTCCATCACAGATCCCCCCTCCATCACAGATCCCCCCTCCATTACAAACCCCCCCTCCATCACAGACCCCACTCCAACACAGACCCCCCCATTACAGACCCCACTCCATCACAGATCCCCCCTCCAACACAGACCCCTCCCCATCACAGACCCCACTCCATTACAGACCCCACTCCATCACAGACCCCCCTATTACAGACCCCACTCCATCAAAGATCCCCCCTCCACTCCATTACAGACTCCTCCCCATCACAGACCCCTCCCCATCACAGACCCCACTCCAGTACAGACCCCTCCTTATCACAGACCCCACTCCAGTACAGACCCCACTCCATCACAGACTCCCTCCCTTGATATTAAATAGTCAGACTGTCCCTTTTATCAACGCAACATTCCCCCTTTCTCCCCCTCCCCACACTGCCTACCTTAGTCACACAATCCGGGAAGCACGCATGGCAGGTCCAGACAAAGGGCGGGACTTTTAAAGTTAAAGGCGGGTGATTGGTTGCTGGGAACGCCCCAATGTCTAGCAACCAATCACCTGCTTTGTAACTTGAAAAGTTCCGCCCTTTGTCTGGACCTGCAGCGCTTCCAGGCGTGTGTGAATAAGGTAGAGCAGTGTGGGGGGGAGGGGGAGTGATGCGATGATGTGAAGGAGAGACCTGCCGCGCCTCCCATGTAATCAATGGTGTTAGTGGCAGCGGCGGGCAGGCAAGGAAGCCAGCAGAGGGGAGAGAACACCCAGGCAACTATTTGGGGAGGCTGCGGGCCGCATAGGGCTGCTACTGGGTCCGGATTCGGCCCGCGGTCCGCCATTTAGTGATGCCTGCTCTATATAATCCACGAAGGAGAAAAGAGACTGTCAGATGGGTTGACTCTGCAGCATCCACCACTCATAAAAGTTTTCGATGGACAGATTCTTTAAATGAATTTTTTGTAGGGTTGGGGACCAGAGTGAGCCTTGTGGCACATCTGCACACACACAGATTACAGTATCTCACAAAAGTGAGTACACCCCTCACATTTTTGTAAATATTTTAATAATAAATAAATAATAAATAAATAATAAATAATATCTTTTCATGTGTAAATATGCTGTCCCCTCAAAAGAACTCAACACACAGCTATTAATGTCTAAACCGCTGGCAACAAAAGTGAGTACACCCATAAGTGAAAATGTCCAAATTGGGCCCAATTAGCCATTTTCCCTCCCCAATGTCATGTGACTCGTTAGTGTTACAAGGTCTCAGGTGTAAATGGGGAGCAGGTGTGTTAAATTTGGTGTTATCGCTCTCACTCTTTCATACTGGTCACTGGAAGTTCAACATGGCACCTCATGGCAAAGAACTCTCTGAGGATCTGAAAAAAACAATTGTTGCTCTACATAAAGATGGCCTAGGCTATAAGAAGATTGCCAAGACCCTGAAACTGAGCTGCAGCACAGTGGCCAAGACCATACAGCGGTTTAACAGGATAGGTTCCACTCAGAACAGGCCTCGCCATAGTCACCAAAGAAGTTGAGTGCACATGCTCAGCGTCATATCCGGAGGTTGTCTTTGGGAAATAGATGTATGAGTGCTGCCAGCATTGCTGCAGAGGTTGAATGGGTGGGGGGTCAGCCTGTCAGTGCTCAGACCATACGCCGCAAACTACATCAAATTGGTCTGCATGGCTGTCGTCCCAGAAGGAAGCCTCTTCTAAAGGTGATGCACAAGAAAGCCTGCAAACAGTTTGCTGAAGACACGCAGACTAAGGACATGGATAACTGGAACCAGGTCCTGTGGTCTGATGAAACCTAGATAAACTTATTTGGTTCAGATGGTGTCAAGTGTGTGTGGCGGCAACCAGGTGAGGAGTACAAAGACAAGTGTGTCTTGCCTACAGTCAAGCATGGTGGTGGGAGTGTCCTGGTCTGGGGCTGCATGAGTGCTGCTGGCCCTGGGGAGCTACAGGTCATTGAGGAAACCATGAATGCCAAATGTACTGTGACATACTGAAGCAGAGCATGATCCCCTACCTTCGGAGACTGGGCCACAGGGCAGTATTCCAACAAGATAACGACCCGAAACACACCTCCAAGACAACCACTGCCTTGCTGAGGGTAAAGGTGATGGACTGACCAAGCATGTCTCCAGACCTAAACCCTATTGAGCATCTGTGGGGCATCCTCAAACGGAAGGTGAAGGAGCGCAAGGTCTCTAACATCCACCAGCTCCGTGAAGTCATCATGGAGGAGTGGAAGAGGACTTCAGTGGCAACCAGTGAAACTCTGGTGAACTCCATGCCCAAGAGGGTTAAGGCAGTGCTGGAAAATAATGGTGGACACACAAAATATTGACACTTCTGGCCCAGTTTGGACATTTTTACTTAGGGGTATACTGACTTTTGTTGCCAGTAGTTTAGACATTAATGGTTGTGTGTTTAGTTATTTTGAGGGTACAGAAAATTTACACTGTTATACAAGCTGTACGCTCACTACTTTACATTGTAGCAAAGTGTCATTTCTTCAGTGTTGTCACTTTAGAAGATATAATAAAATATTTACAAAAATGTGAAGGGTGTGCTCACTTTTGTTAGATACTGTACATCCTTCGAACCAGTCTGGACAGTGTGGTCACCTGCTGACTTGGCACCATTAACAGACAGCTTAACTCTTCAATAAGACACAGATGTTATATCTAAAACAATTTTATTTCAAATAATCGCAGTACAGAGGTTGTTTCTCTAGTCTTTTGAAGCGTAAGAAGACAGTGACTTTACTAGGTCCTGTCTCTGCTAACACTGACTGAGGGAGCGTGAAAGAAAAAGTGAGGTTTCAGCAGCACATGGCAAATTATCCAGCTCAGAGCACATGTTAAGGGGCATCTAGTGTGTCTGGTCCTACTGACACGTTTCATTTCTGTCATCACACGAGTGCATCAGTACCTCATTTATTTCCTGTATGTGTTATCTGAGACAGATTAGTCCACCCTCTGCCCACTCTGCACTTATTGTTTCCCAGTGCTGCCCTTCCTTCTCATAGCCTTAGTGTTGATGTACAGTTGACTACCACTGGCTGATGCCAAGACAGAGTCAGTTATATACTCTAGCTTCATATCAAAATACATTTTGAAATACTTGACTGCATTGATTGCTATTTTCAATATCAGGCTGGAGCTCAGCTTTATCATGGTGGATATTTGTTATTGTAAATTCTTTATAAGTTTTTAAGTCTGCAATGATGTGAATGAGCAATTAAGATAACATGTGGTTGATTGTATCCTTCTGTATTAAAACCAGAATAAATAGCTTAACAAACAAATGTAATAATTCCTGGAGTTCCTATATCATCATTTCCCTTTTGCTGTAATTTATGTTTTTAAATCTTGTCAGCATCCAAAGGAAGGGTAGCTTATCCTAAGGGCGATTATAAGAAGATGTGTTATTGCTGATAGTTGGGCTTTACTGATGAGTAGAGGCCTCTGAGCTAGGAGATGGATATTACCTTTATATGGGAGCTGCCCCAATGTGAAAATCTCATACAGGACAATTCCAAAAGACCACACGTCAATTTTATTGGAAATTTCCCAATACTGTAATACTTCTGGAGGCATCCATCTTACGGCAACTTTATCTTTTACTTTCAGAGACTGCTTTCCCTGTGGGGTGAAGAAACATATTACTTATTAACATTTAATTGGGTAAACCAGAGGCTATTTCTCTAGTTCAGTCTATTGCACGTGGGCATCTGGGCTGGTGGAAAGTAAATTCTGGTGTATTCCCCCCGCCAGGGAAGCACAGGTGCTATGTACAGCTGCTTATGGAAATGAATGGCTCTGATTAAATGGGCCACCCAGTTCTAGAGATTTCTGACACTAGTGCATGATTCCAACATGGTTGGGGTCCATATAACTGTTCAGTCCGGGTCCCTAGGTGGTTTTAGAAGGCCAGTACATGTCATTTTGTATCTGCATGCAGCTCATAGCCTGTACTATCAGAAGGAATAATTCAGACTTTGCTGTTTGCGACTGCTTGCCACGAATGACAGCTCCCTACTGGACAGCCGAATGTAACATAGGGGATATAATCGGTGACATCACTGACCAAATATGTCCAACTGACCAAAAATGTTAATGACCATATTTGGTCAGTGACGCCATCCAGAATAACCCAGCCCTTTGTTTACATCAGGATCAGGCGTATTGACATGTTTTCTTTCAGTGTGCATCTTTCTTCATCATTAATGTGGATCTATGTTAATAAAGGACTTGTCAAATTATGTCTGCATGTTTAGTTCATTTATATTTTTTTGTAAATGAGTAGGGGCAGTCATTCATGGGAGCGGCTGTATCTGGGGCCCCCTTATTTTTGCAGGGAGCTTCCAGATTACGATAAGCCACCTGCCTGCTGATCCCCACAACCACCATGCCAGGGTTGTAGGGAAGAAGTACTTGTTCCCATCATCATGAGGATAAAGTGCTTTGCTAGGAGGGGCCCCCTTGGCAAGGTACGTTTCCCATGTTGAGGGCATGTGGTCTGGTATAGTTCAGGGGGGCCAAATGCTGGCCCCTGCTTTCCCGGCCAGCCAAACTATGTTGTATGTATCAGCCACATTCCCTACTCCTTTGTTTACGACAAGAGGATTCCCATTGGCAGTTGAATGGGTCAGGCAGGGATATGTCATCGGTTGCTTAATTTTTCACTGCCCTCTGCAACCGGAGGTTTGGTTGATTGTCAGACTCCGAACATGTAACTTTTCTGTAGATCCTAGTCAGAACTAAAAATGCAGTATAAAAATATATCTTCTTTTATGGCATGTTAGGCTACTTTGCACAAATGTAACTGTTTCGCTGAAAAAAAACGATTGTGTTGTTAACAGAATGTGTTGGGAATTAGGACATCAAAGTTCACTTTTGAAGCTAAAGAATCAGTATGGCGTCTTTTGTTATAAGAATTCCTGCCTAATTCAAACCTTTATCTGGACGGAAAGTCCAAACTGGGATATTTTGCAAAGTAGATTGTTGCCAACCAGGATATTTTGACCATGCAAGTCCAGATAGCACACACGTTTCACTTCCAGGTAGGCCATTGCGTCTGCCACTTGGTGCGCAATATACACGAGCTCCGCTTCCTCTAAATGAAGTCCTTCTTGACCTGTAGAAAGATGAGGAGGCAATATAAATATGCAGACCTTTGCATGTCTTTAAGCATCAAAAACAAGTGTAATGTAAAAAAGTTTTCCTTTGCAACACCTGACCACTAACACAACCCTTAGACCCACTCTGGGTCAGCCTGTGGGTTGAATAAAAAAATCTAAAAGCTTCAGATGGAGGAATCTCCTGCTACTGCTAATGTATTGTATCTAATTGGATGCACCTGCTATTCAGCAGACAGCTTTCTACTGGTTTCTTTTAATTTCTCATTTGGGGGATGTCAGGTGGGAGTTTGCCAACAGTGCCACCCACATAGCGAATTATGGCCAGTTCCTTAAGAACTGCACAGAGTGTGTACCCAGCTTTACAATTTCACCCTCCCTTCATCCAAGCCTATGGATTAACCCAACCAAAAACCTTAAACTTCTCTCAGTACTTAAAGTGTAACTTCACTTTTGTTGAGAAAAAAACTATTTCCTCCGGGTGATTAATGTACATTGCTAGGATTTTAACAAATGTCATAGAAGATTCCTATCTGTTTATGTCCTAAAGAAACTGCTGTTTTTTCCACTATGCCCTTGCAAAACAAATTCCTGAATTTTGGTTCATTATAATCAGCTGGCGCATGTACAGTGTTTTAATGAGGAGCGAGTGTCTGCATGCCTTTTAGAATTACAAAATGTCTTGTTTGCCATTTGTACAGTATATGCTATATTATAATTATTTTTATGAAAGTGGAATTCCCCTATAATCTTCCCTGCAGTAAACACCAGTGACCTAAGACCTGTAGGAAGAAGCATGGTGTTCAGGAGGGAAAGTAATCTGAGACTTCTGGAAGTGTGTCGGATGAAGAGGATTCCCCGAGCACTGTAGCTCTTAAAGTAAGCGACGATCTCCAACATGGGTGAACAAGTACGTACAAGTTCTCTTTTCTATGGGGTATCATTTTTTCCAGTATTTCATTTTGTACCAAGGCCTCTTTATTGTGAACCGATGCTTTGCCCATGGAGGGTAAAGCAACAGGTTCACTTAAAGTAGAACTATGGGCAAAACTTTTTTTCTTCCATTTTGGATAAAGCAAGGGAGGGTTATAGCCACTGTCAGATTTTTTTTTTTTTGCCATCTGTGTCCCATTGTGGAGATTTTCCTTAACTTCCTGTTCCATATCCAAACAGGAAGTGAGAGGAAATCCTTGCAAATTAAGAGAATTCCTTGGGGACCCCCAGGTCACCAGAACTAGTGTCCCCATTGAAAGATGTTGTCTCCTCTATTACTTTTCTGGGGACAACCCAAAATTTGGGTTTTTCTTGTAGTTTCACTTTCAATAATAATGGTAGACAGGACAAATAGAGAGGGTGAATCTACTTAAACGGGGGCACACACAGCAATGAAGATTGAAAGGCCTTCTAATCCCTCTGCAATCTATCCAAAACAAAAACAAAAAGTTTTGCCTTTAATTATATTTTAACTATCACCTTTCCAAGGTACTCTTTCTATTTTCTTCTCTTTCCTCTCTGTGCTCCCTTGGGTGTCATTTAGGAATATAGGGGAAATTTTGGTGGAACTGACGGCAAAGAAAATATTCTAAAGGATGTTCTTTTTTGTTTTTTTTTTATTTCTTTCGCGTATTTAGTGTGTGTGTTTTTTTTATTTCCTTCGCGTATTTAGTGTGTGTGTACTGTCACTTAAATTTTTTATTACACTTTTTTTCACTGTCTGTTTTTTTTCTCAAAAGAAAAAAGTAGAATACAGAGATCAGTGAGGCTCTGTTTTTTGCAAAAGAATGGGTTTAGCATAGCTGGAAGGAGCTTTTGTAACCCTCAGGAGACATTTAAAGCCTATTACACCCTTAAAAACCAACAAAACCACTCAGACTTCACCTGCTGTATTAACTCCAATGAATTTTGCAAAAATGCATTTCCATTATTTTTTCTCCGTCCTACAGAGGACAAAGTTTATAATAGATTTTTTAAAGTTTACAAGCTTTTTCAATAAATTTAAAAGTTTCATGAAAATATCTGAAATTATCTGACAACAAGCACAATTTTCACAGATCTGCTTGTAAGCACATTTTATCTGTATTCAAGTACATTTCCACTAGATCGCCTCCTAAATCCATATAATTGTGCTTTAAGAACCAACATAAAAAAAAGAGTGAATTTAGGAACTGAAAAGAAAAGGATAGATGGGAAGCAGGAAGTATGTGTTAGGTAGGACATAAACTAGCCATAAATGGATAGAATTTCAGATGAAAGTTCTAAAAAAAAAACGTGCAGGAAAATTCACAGAGCATTCAAATGTCGTTCGAAAAATTGAATTTGCTTTTAACATTCGATTTTGGAATGAATGGACTTAAAGTGGAGGGCCACCCTAAAAAAAAAAAAAAAAAAAAAATTTGCACCAAAAATCTTAAAAAAAAAAAAAAAAAGTGAAAAAAAAAATGTACTTACCTGAAACCCTTGTTGCTAGGCAGTCTTCCTAATCTGCCTCTTCCTATTCCGCGGCGTGTAATGCTCCTCAGTAAGCGGCCCCATTGCCTTCTGGGAACTGTGTGTGTTCCCAGAAAACCACAGGGCCATTCACAAAGCGCCGCGCCGCTCGCGCGTGTGCATTAGGAAACTGGCAGTGAAGCCGCAACTTAGGATGGCGGTGCCGGGACCCGAGAGCCGAGGGACGGGTCGGCCTCAGGTGGCCGACATCGCGGGCACCCAGGACACGCAAGTCTACTTATTTAAAGTCAGCAGCTACAGTGTTTGTAGCTGCTGACTTTAAAAAAAAAATTTCGCTGGCCGGAATCCTGCTTTAACTAAATGGAAACCACATACACTGTTAGAAATTTGTTTGAGCGAGAAAAAAATTTCCATCCTGCTCCTTTACATGTTCTCATCACTGGTGTTTAAAACGAACGTCGATTTGACCCCACTAATAATTACCAAAACTAACAAACATTCTTAAAACATTCTTTTCTTAAGCATTTTTGTTCGAAATTTATTGGAAAAAATGTCTGTGGCCAGCTATAGTGTGCTTGAAAACATATTAGCTGTAGAGTTTAAGGGGGTTGTAAACCCTCGTGTTTTTTCACCTTAATGCATCCTATGCATTAAGGTGAAAAAACTTCTGACACTGACCAGCCCCCCTGTTTTACTCACCTGAGCCTGTTCGTTCCCACGGCAGAGACGTGCTCTACCTCTCTGCCTGTTGTCTCGGCTCTTGATTGGATAGATTGATAGAGCAGCCATTGGCTCCCGCTGCTGCCAATCAAATCCAATGACGCCGGCGCCGGTGGGGCAGGGCCGAGTCCGGCATTCTGTGTCTATGGACGCAAATGCTGGACTCGGGAGCCCAGGGAGATCGCTTCTCCTAGGGGGTCTCCTAAAGCGGGGAAGAGCCACGAGCGCCGTTGGGGGACTGCAGAAGACGAGGGGTCAAACTGCACAGTGGCGGTAAGTATCATAGGTTTGTTATTTAAAAAAAAAAATAATGACGGTTTACAACCCCTTTAAAGAGATGTATTCCTCCAAGGAGTCAGATCTTTTGGTGGACCTTCGGGTTGCTTAAAGAATCATTTAAAGACTTCCTACCATCTTTTGGTCTCATGTATAGTGATGTGAATGAAGTCATTGGAGAGCAATGGTCTGACAATGGAATTGGTATAATGTATAAAGTAGTGGGATAGAATGACTTTTAAGCAGGACATGATCTATATAGAAGAATGTCCCTTGTGGATGTGAAAAATGCATATAATCAGTGATAGGCTATATATGGTAAGTACCTTAAAATGCTGTGAGTAGTAGCCACCCATGGTGGAGGAGTAGATAGAAAGAGATGGGGAAGATGTGGGTCAAGGAGATGGAAAAAACATATTGTAGAAATAGAAAACAGACAACAGGGATCCCAATATATCCATGGAAAGATGTCAAGGGTCTATGCTGTGATGGATGTAGTGGAGTTGGTAGTGTCAACTATCGGAATGTGTATACCAAATAAAAGGCATTAAATTCATATTTGCTGCCAAGGAATTACCACTAGTAGAAGAGACCATAAGGTCTCATCCCCGATCTAGTTGAGAGTGATAGTTTCAGTAAGAAATTATAGAAATGATTGGAGGCCAACAAGCTATACTAATGTATAAAACACTGCCCTCACTGGGGTCAACTGGTCATGGAGCAGCGTCGCCGCAAATTTGGCTACTGTATGCTAAAGGGCAGCCATTCTCAACCAGGGTTCTGTAAAACTCCAAGGTTCCTCCAGAGGTTGCTAGGGGTTCCTTGAGCTGTGGCTGATTGACCTCCCTTCCGATAGAGCCTGAAAAGTTCCATGGCCTACACCACTTGGCAGAGCCAGCTGAAAAAAAGACATTCTGATCACCACTGTAAGGGGGGCATTATTTCCACTGAGCCCCAATTAACTGATTTTACCAAGGATTTCCCAAGGTCTGAAAATTATTTTAGTTTCCACTGGGGTAAAAAGGTTGAGTAAGGCTGCTCAAGGGGAAGGGTGGCAGGTATGTGGATGTCATATTTCATGTAGACTTGGAAAAAGAAGCATTTAAAGTAGGACAATAATCTGTGTGGCGCAAGAAAGATATAATAATATACAGTAGCTTCGCCCCTGGTCAGTGCCCATCTAAGGCTGGGTTCACACTATTGTGAATTGGATGCAGGTTTGCCGCATCCAATTCGCATGTCAGGAGGCTGTGACCGGCTCTCTATGGAGCCGGTTCACAAATCCCAAGAGTGGCTCCAGTGCGAATTGCACAGGAGTCCTGTGCGTCTTCTGGTCCGTTTCAGGCCCGAATTCAGACCAGACCAAAATTCTGACTGAAATCAGGCCTGAAACGGTGAACAGGGATGCACCGACCCCTGCTGTGAGTCGCTGTGTGAACCTAGCCTTCAATATCAACTCAATTACAATAAAAAACAAACACAACCATAACCACAAATGACTTTATCTCAAAAGCAAGCAAAAATTAGTTCTTGTATTGTAGATTTACATATATTACCCAGGAATTGCTAATGAGACCCTGAGTCCATTTGAAGAAAAAATTGTACAAGTTAGATGTAGTGCCCATGTTTGCCCAGAGGATAATCTACAACCACTTCCCAGGACAATCAGGGGAACCCTAGGGTGTCAGAGCCTGGAAGCCATAGTATTGATACATCATCAGAGTTGCAGATCAATCTGGGAATCTATTACATATGCTTGTAACTCCTACGGCACTGTATTCCCACCCCTCTAAGAAACTGAGCCTATTGCCTCAACCTTGAAGGAAGACAATTATACAAAATTACTAAAGTGCTGCTATGTGTGTTAAATAAATGTGTTTATAACTCCCAGAACAGCTGCACCATTAAAAGGTGATCTTGCACTACTACAAATAAACGGTTTTGGGGAATGCTGCGCTTATTCCAAAAATGCTGTGACAATCATATTTAGAATGCAACATGAAACAAACACACGTGATAAACCAACCATGATGTGTGATTGATATTGTAAATAAAATAAAATGGATATAAAAAGTCCCTTATATATACACAGTATCTTACAAAAGTGAGTACACCCTTCACATTTTTGTAAATATTTTATTATATCTTTTCATGTGACAACACTGAAGAAATGACATTTGTAAAGTAGTGAGTGTACAGCTTGCATAACAGTGTAAATTTGGTGTCCCCTCAAAATAACTCAAAAACAGCCATTAATATCTAAACCCCTGGTAACAAAAGTGAGAACACCCCTAAGTGAAAATGTACAAATTGGGCCCAATTAGCCATTTTCCCTCCCTGATGTCATTTGACTCGTTAGTATTACAAGGTCTCAGGTGTTAATAGGGCGCAGGTGTGATAAATTTGATTTCACTCATACTGGTCACTGGAAGTTCATCATGGCACCTCATGGCAAAGATCTCTCTGAGGATCTGAAAAAAAGGAATTTTTGTTCTACATAAAGATGGCCTAGGCTATAAGAAGATTGCCAAGACCTTGAAACTTAGCTGCAGCACGGTGGCCAAGACCATACAGCGGTTTAACAGGACAGGTTCCACTCAGAACAAGCCTCGCCATGGTCGACCAAAGGAGTTGAGTGCACATGCTCAGCATCATATCCAGAGGTTGTCTTTGGGAAATAGACATATGCATTGCTGCAGAGGTTGAAGGGGTGGGGGGTCAGCCTGTCAGTGCTTAGACCATACATCGCACACTGCATCAAATTGGTATGCATGACTGTTGTCCCAGAAGGAAGCCTCTTCTAAAGATGATGCACAAGAAAGCCTGCAAACAGTTTGCTAAGGACAAGCAGACTAAGGACATGGATTACTGGAACCATGTCCTGTGGTCTGATGAGACCAAGATAAACTTATTTGGTTCAAATGGTGTCAGCGTGTGTGGCGGTAACCAGAGGAGGAGTACAAAGACAAGTGTGTCTTGCCTACAGTCAAGCATGGTGGTGGGAGTGTCATGGTCTGGGGCTGCATGAGTGCTGCCGGCACTGGGGAGCTACAGTTCATTGAGGGAACCATGAATGCCAACATGTACTGTGACATACTGAAGCAGAGCATGATCCCCTCCCTTCAGAGACTGGGCCGCAGGGCAGTATTCCAACATGATAAAGACCCCAAACATACCTCCAAGGCGACCACTGCCTTGCTAAAGAAGCTGAGGGTAAAGGTGATGGACTGGCCAAGCATGTCTCCAGACCTAAACCCTATTGGGCATCTGTGGGGCATCCTCAAACAGAAGGTGGAAGAGCGCAAGGTCTCTAACATCCACCAGCTCCATGATGTCATCATGGAGGAGTGGAAGAGGACTTCAGTGGCAACCTATGAAGTTCTGGTGAACTCCATGTCCAAGAGGGTTAAGGCAGTGCTGGAAAATAATGGCTGCCACACAAAATATTGACACTTTGAGCCAAATTTGGACATTTTCGCTTAGGGGTGTACTCACTTTTGTTGCCAGGAGTTCAGACATTATTGCCTGTGTGTTGAGTTTTTTTGAGGGGACAGCAAATTTACACTGTTATACAAGCTGTACACTCACTACTTTACATTGTAGCAAAGTGTCATTTCTTCAGTGTTGAAAAGATATAATAAAATATTCATAAAAATTAGAGGGGTGTACTCACTTTTGTGAGATACTGTATATAGTCCTATTATAGACTTAAAAATCCATAAAGTGCTTCATCACGATGAATCATAAACTTCAGTGATACGTGACACCACCTCCACCACCAGGGAAATTTCCAGCTCACCTTAGGGGGAGACCCCACTGGGTCCAGTCATGCCTTTAAGATAATAGATCTTAGATGTGCCTGGCAGGGCTGTGTTGTTGTGTTTGGTCTCTTTAAAAAACTTCTTGGATAGAAAGGACCGGCTCCTCTCTGTATTGTTTCAGAGCAAAAGAAAGGCTTTTATCGCGCAAAATTGAAAGAAGTCACGTGATCTGTGACACAACACGTCGGGAGGAGTCGGAGGCGTCACTTCCGGTGTCGCAGTTACCCTGTAATAGTAGTGAGGAGGAAAGCCTTCATTATCACTATTGATATTATTAACCCTGCTATATACAAGATGATTTCTTTGTGAGTGGGCTACTGTTACTTTTTAAATAAATTCACTTGTTTATGCAATTTTGAGCGATAAAAGCCTTTCTTTTGCTCTGAGGCAATACAGAGAGGAGCCGGTGCTTTCTATCCAAGAAGGTTTAAAGAGACCAAACACAACAACGCGGTCCTGCCAGGCACATCTAAGATCTATTACCTTAAAGGCACGACT
Source organism: Lithobates septentrionalis (assembly GCA_037952835.1). Classification (NCBI taxonomy): domain Eukaryota; kingdom Metazoa; phylum Chordata; class Amphibia; order Anura; family Ranidae; genus Lithobates; species Lithobates septentrionalis. The sequence continues at coordinate 637,115 of JBBDGP010003019.1, forward strand.
AGACCCAGTGGGGTTGCCCCGTAAGGTGAGCAGGCAATTTACCTGGTGGTGGAGGTGGTGTCACGTATCACTGAAGTTTATGGTTCATCGTGTTGAAGCACTTTATGGATTTTTAAGTCTATAATAGGATTATATATATATATATATATATATATATATATATATATATATATATATATATATATATATATATATATATATACACACTACCGTTCAAAAGTTTGGGGTCACATTGAAATGTCCTTATTTTTGAAGGAAAAGTACTGTACTTTTAAATGAAGCTAACTTTAAACTAGTCCTAACTTTAAACAAATATACTCTATACATTGCTAATGTGGTAAATGACTATTCTAACTGCAAATGTCTAGTTTTTGGTGCAATATCTACATAGGTGTATAGAGGCCCATTTCCAGCAACTATCACTCCAGTGTTCTAATGGTACAATGTGTTTGCTCATTGGCTCAGAAGGCTAATTGATGATTAGCAAACCCTTGTGCAATCATGTTCACACATCTAAAAACAGTCTAGCTCCTTCCAGAAGCTACAAAACTGACCTTCCTGTGAGCAGATTGAGTTTCTGGAGCATCACATTTGTGGGGTCAATTACACGCTCAAAATGGCCAGAAAAAGAGAACTTTCATCTGAAACTCGACAGTCTATTCTTGTTCTTAGAAATGAAGGCTATTCCATGCGAGAAATTGCAAAGAAATTGAAGATTTCCTACAACGGTGTGTACTACTCCCTTCAGAGGACAGCACAAACAGGCTCTAACCAGAGTAGAAAAAGAAGTGGGAGGCCGCGTTGCACAACTAAGCAAGAAGATAAGCACATTAGAGTCTCTAGTTTGAGAAACAGACGCCTCACAGGTCCCCAACTGGCATCTTCATTAAATAGTACCCGCAAAACACCAGTGTCAACATCTACAGTGAAGAGGCGGCTGCGGGATTTTGGGCTTCAGGGCAGAGTGGCAAAGAAAAAGCCATAACTGAGACTGGCCAATAAAAGAAAAAGATTAAGATGGGCAAAAGAACACAGACATTGGACAGAGGAAGACTGGAAAAAAGTGTTGTGGACGGATGAATCCAAGTTTGAGGTGTTTGGATCACAAAGAAGAACGTTTGTGAGACGCAGAACAAATGAAAAGATGCTGGAAGAATGCCTGACGCCATCTGTTAAGCATTGTGGAGGTAATGTGATGGTCTGGGGTTGCTTTGGTGCTGGTAAGGTGGGAGCTTTGTACAGGGTAAAAGGGATTCTGAATAAAGAAGGCTATCACTCCATTCTGCAACGCCATGCCATACCCAGTGGACAGCGCTTGATTGGAGCCAATTTCATCCTACAACAGGACAATGACCCTAAACACACCTCCAAATTGTGCAAGAACTATTTACAGCAGAAGCAGGCAGCTGGTATTCTATCGGTAATGGAGTGGCCAGCACAGTCACCAGATCTGAACCCCATTGAGCTGTTGTGGGAGCAGCTTGACCGTATGGTACGCCAGAAGTGCCCATCCAACCAATCCAACTTGTGGGAGCTGCTTCTAGAAGCGTGGGGTGCAATTTCTCCAGCTTACCTCAATAAATTAACAGCTAGAATGCCAAAGGTGTGCAATGCTGTAATTGCTGCAAAAGGAGGATTCTTTGATGAAAGCAAAGTTTGATGTAAAAACAATGTTATTTCAAATACAAATCATTATTTCTAACCTTGTCAATGTCTTGACTCTATTTTCTATTCATTTCACAACGTATGGTGGTGAATAAGTGTGACTTTTCATGGAAAACACAAAGTTGTTTGGGTGACCCCAAACTTTTGAACGGTAGTGTATATATATATATATATATATATATATATATATATATATATATATATATATTATGGTCGTGGCCCTAAGACCGAGACAAATGTGGATCACATAAACACGCGACAAGACTCACAACATAAATAGACCTGAGGTGTGGCTTTTGGTCGTCTGGTAGGTATGGCAAGAAAAGGGGCCATACCCAAGATAAGTAATGGATGATTGTGGAGGAGAATTTGCTGAGAAGTGCTGTAAAAAGGGGAATGGGAGGGAGGGTATCGTTCACTGAAACTGACAAAGAGGAAGGGGAAGTGGTCAGCTTAAATACCCTCCGGGCTCCTCCCATAAATTCAGGCCAGCACACTGGGCTTCTAACTTATGGTCGTGGCCCTAAGACCGAGACAAATGTGGATCACATAAACATGCCACAAGACTCACAACATAAATAGACCTAAGGTGTGGCTTTTGGTCGTCTGGTAGGTATGGCAAGAAAAGGGGCAAAAAATAACCAGGTAGGGAAGTATCTTTATTGCCTCTAACCTCATTGAGTGAGCTTGGAGAAAGGGCCATCTTGAGGGAACATATATATATCTGGTAAAGCAGGCAGACTTTCACCTGCCTAGCTTCTTGGTCACATGGTCTGGTACTCCATGCTGAGATGTGGCTGAGGCTGCGCCGATCCAAAGGAATATCCAGAATACCGCCCAGGGTCTAGGCCTAAGTTGACCAGTAGGACCCAAACATGTTTAATAAACTGATTTCCACTCAGGGGGTTGACCTGAAAAGGCAGTAACGGGCTGGAGACTGGCTGGCTGGGTGAAAGAGCAGACAGTCAAAAGATCGTTGTTGGGCACCAGGCGTTGCTGGTTCGAAAGAAGTTTATATCCACTCCGGGTCCGGTTTGTTGCGTTTTCCGAAAGATAAAAGGATATAGTGGCTTGGATACCGGCCAGGTACAGCCTGATAGGGGTATGAGGGAGAGCCAGCTGTGTGTGGCAATAAGATATAAAAGCTAGGACATGAGTGACGTCATCTACTGTGGTTCCGGGACAAGTGGCAAGGAACCTACGGTAGGTGTTCCAGGCCGTAGGATAAGCCTTTAGTGTGTTGCTAGACAGTGAGTGGTAGATGAGCCGGGTTGCATTGGCAATGTGTGGCATCAATCCATTGTTAGTTGAGACCAGGGTGGGATAGGAGTGGATGATGGGTCGGCTCCGGGTTCCTCCTGGAAGAAAGACAAAATTGGAGCGGGACAGTGCATCGGCTGCGGTATTGCACTTGCCAGGGATATGCTTACAGTAACTGTTAAATTTGGTGATGTAGTGACAATTGCAGCAGACTGCGCAGGAAGGACATGACGGGGAGCGACTTGGATCTACCCTTATTAATGATGTCAGCTGTAACCTGGTTGTCTGTGGTGAAGAGCTCTGTCTGATCTGTCCACGTGTGGCCCCAGACTTGGGCTGCTGCCACGATGGGGTACAGCGCGAACAATGACGAAGATCGAGGGAAGCCAGGAATCAGGCAGATTTCCGGGGGCCAAGGTCTGGCAAACCAGTGATGGCCAAAAATTGCAGCAAAGCCAATGGAGGCTGCAGCATCTGTGACTACCTGGCGCGACTGAGCTGATACTGAGGGAAAAACATTGATATGTCGTTGAAGTTGAAGAGGAACTCGTCCCACGTAGCCAAGTCTGCTATTGCTGCTGGGTCTAGTCTGAGGACTTGGTCGGGTCCTGCACTCGGGCAAGAAAGACTAAGAGCCTTGAGATGAACGACCGCCCCTGAGGAATTGTTCTCATAGCGAAATTGAGCATCCCTATCAAGGACTGCAGCTGTCTTTTAGTACATTCCTGTGACTGGGTAAACTCCTGAATGACCAACCTAACACAAGCTAATTTGGCAGAAGGCAGGCTAGGCTGTATGGCGTGCGTATCCAGGACGATGCCTGAGAAACTTATGAAATGTGTTGGGCCTTCCACTATGTGTTCATTGAGATTGTTGAAGACCTCTCTTAGCTTGTCTAGATCTACCGGGGGGGTTATGTCTAGGTGTTCGATAAGCAGAAAATCGTCCGGATAATGGATAACCCTGTGACATTGGGCCTGGTGTGACAGGTTTAAGTGAGGGATTGGGCAAAACCGTCAGCTTTGTGGGCGAAGTGGCGACAAAAGAGTTCCGTGTCTGTGAGGCTCCAGTCAGAGCTTATCTGGAACTGGGCAAGTCTCGCTGCTGCTTTGGCTGAAAAACGACCGATGGTCGTAGACGGCAAAACCTCCATATTTGTAAGAAAGATCTGTCATTGCATGAAGGTATAAGTCCCGCTCCTCCCTACTGCTGAGGGTGGCTGAACAAAGTACATCTCTGAACATCCCGAAGGCCAGGGTGAACTCAGTGGCTGACAGCTTACGACTGAGGCTGGGGTCTCTCGACTTGACAACCACTGAGACATCCCCCCCAGGCGTATGATTTGTTGTCAGCCAAGTCATGGACTGAGATGAGCAGGGATGCCAATTGACGTCTTTGCCCTCCAATATATCCTCCCTGATGCTGGTCGGGACAAGATGAATGGGGAGGACGATAGGTGCAGAGCCTGGTGTACCTGCAGAAGGAGAAGCTGTCATCGGGACCATGACAAGGTCCGGGAGGGCCATGGATGGGCGAACTTTCAAAGGTGTGACTCTGGTCTGGACGTCCGAACTGTTGCGGCTAAGGGGGAGACCAAAGAGTGCATGGATTGTAGGGATGCCTGTTGGGCCCAGCTGCAGCTGGAGGTGGGAAGAGGAGCCTGAAAAGCTTTGCCTTCCTGGCCGTTAGCAGGAAAGGGAATATCCCTGCGACTCAGCTATGAGTTTAGGGATGTTCCGTCCCCTGAGGGACTGCAGGCAGCCGCGCTCTGAGCCGTTTGGGGGGGGGGGTAACAGAGGGGCGGGTGTGAAGTCCTCGCTGCCAGAAGACAAAAAGGGGGCTGGGTGCTCATATTTAAGAGGAGTCATAGCCATAGGATAGAGAGCGGAGTGGTAAAGAGAAAACTCAGAGAGGAGGAAAAAGGAAGAAGTACAGAAAAAGGAATGATAGGCATAGACAGGAGCTGACAGAGTTCTGTTGTGCAGAACTTATGTTGAGTGGAAATTTAGAAAACTCAGAAGAGTGCGTGGCGACCGAGGTGGGCCAGGAGGTGACTGGCCAGATAACCGATAGCTTGGGTGCCTGTCTGTGGCAAGCACAAACCTGAAGACCAGAACCCCAGGGCGTACTGGGGTGAGAAGTAGAAGTCTGGTACGGCCTACGTAGGAATGTTGCGGTCTGTAGGGGGTGACGTGTGCTCGGCCTGCTAACACTTGCACTGCCAGCAAGTCTACTGTTAAGCGACCTTGTCTGCGAGGTGAAGGGTCGCCCTTCGAAAACAGAGTGTCATGTATAGACATGTGACAGAACTAACGCCTGGAGATCACGTCCAATGATGTATGTGAAGTAACGGTATAGTGAAAGGGTGCTGCAGAATGATGCGATAGAAAAGCCCATGAACTAGGCCCTGACTGACGCTCTAGTAGCGAGGTCCTGGTTATGATCGAAACTCGGTCGACCGGGAACACCTGCAGTAGGGGTGACATGAGTGCAACAAGATTTCTTTACTTTTTTTTTTTTCTTTTTTTTTTTTATGTGTCCCCCTTGTATGCGACTGGCCCTGGTGAAGATGCAAACATAGCGGTTTTTTTTTTTTGTTTTTTTGGTTTTTTTTTTGTTTTTTGTTTTTTTGGTTTTTTTTTTTTTTTTTTTTTACCTGGGAAATAACGTCCAACCTGGTACAGGATGGAACCTGAACTCGACTGACCTGAGGGAGAAAAGATAGACGAAAACAATGAGTGGCTCGTATGAATGCCACTGGAGACGAGTGACCGATTAAGTGCCACTAAAAAATGAAGTGGGCTGTATGAGCACCACTGAGTGTGCTTGCAGGGATTGCAAGGAGTATATGTTGAGATGCATGTTTGCAGCGATTGCAAATGGGTATATGCTGAGATGCGTGTTTTTGCAGCGATTGCAAGGAGTATATACTGAGATGCGTGTTTTGCAGTGATTACAAAAATGGGTAAATGCTGAGATGCATGTTTTGCAGCGATTGCAAGTGGGTAAACACTAAGATGCGTGTATTTGCAGCAATTGCAACGAGTTTATACTGAGATGCATGTTTTGCAGTGATTGTATACGGGTAAATGGTAAGATGCGTGTATTTCTAACAATTGCAAGGAGTTTGTACTGAGATGCATAATTTTACAGAGATTGCAAAATGGGTATATGCCGAGATGCGTGTTTTTTGCAGCGATTGCAAGGAGTTATGATGAGATGCGTGTCTTGCAGCGATTGCAAGGAGTTTATACTGAGATGCATGTTGCAGCAATTGCAAAAATGGGTAAATGTTGAGATGCGTGATCTTGCAATGATTGCAAGGAGATTATACTGAGATGCATGTTTTTGCAGCGATAGCAAATGGGTAAATGTTGAGATGCGTGTTCTTGCAGCGATTGCAAGGAGTTTATACTGAGATGCATGTTGCAGCGATTGCAAATGGGTAAATGTTGAGATGCGTGTTCTTGCAGCAATTGCAAGGAGTTTATACTGAGATGCATGTTGCAGCGATTGCAAATGGGTATATGCTGAGATGCGTGTTCTTGCAGCGATTGCAAGGAGTTATGATGAGATGCGTAGCTTGCAGCGATTGCAAGAAAGGTCACCTACTGATAGGCGAAAAAGAAAAGGATAGCAGAAATTGTATATGTAGGAAGGAACTGCGAAGTGGCATACGTAACGAATCGTCGATTTGTTATAGGGACTGTTACGTATTGGTGTGTGGGATACTCGTGACGCGAACCGTTGTGCCGCTTGTGCGACTAGGTTCGGAGTTGACTGTGATGCATGTAGCTGCTGAGGTGATGTGAATCGGACAAAAAATAAATAATGAATCGTAGGGTATGGTAAGAACCACTACAAATTGGTGTGCAGGATAAGACCGATGCAAACCGTTGTGCCGCCGAGGCGACTAGGCTTGAATCCGACTGTGATTCGTATGACATGAAAGCAATACGAAACAGTCAGTAGAAAATTACATAAACAACGAACCATTTGTGGGGTACAACAGGGACTAATAAGAATCAGTGAGCGGGATGCATCTGATGCGAACCGTTGTGCTGCCGATGCGACTAGGTTGGAATCGGATTGTAGCAGGTATGCAATATGAATCGGCTGTAAAGAGATGGCACTGATACAAATCGGTTGTAAGATGTATGAAGTGAATCCAATACAAATCGGTTGCAGCGTGTATACCACACCTTACTTCTAAAACCGAACACATTCCAACCGCCCAGCCCCCCAGGCTAATCAAAGTGCAGACAAGGTCCCATGTGGGTCTAATTACCACCTCAATCAGACACAGAACCCATGCAAATAATACATGCTGATCTCCAAATGGATGAGACGGCAACCCCATAGACAGTGAATCCTATGCGAAAATGAAGCCTGTATCGAGTGATATCAGAGAACAACCAACAATGGCTCAGAAGCTTGGATCTACGAACAAATCGTATGTTTGTGGATAGGATGACAAGCAAGGCAGAGCAAGCCTGCAAATCTAAGTTTGCAGGTATAGGAACATATCCAATGGTAACATTGCATATGAAAAAAAAAGGTTTGAACCCTACCTGCAACAGCAAGCGAGAACCGCCGACGAAGACGCCGCAACCCACTTGTAATCGAACGCACAGACTTATGAACACAAAGTAAGCTGGGAAGAGTCAGCACAGTGACATGTAGTATCGTTCACTGAAACTGACAAAGAGGAAGGGGAAGTGGTCAGCTTAAATACCCTCCGGGCTCCTCCCATAAATTCAGGCCAGCACACTGGCCTTCTAATATATATATATATATATATATATATATATATATATATATATATATATATATATATATATATATATATATATATATATAGGACTTCATATATCCATTTTATGTTATTTACAATATCAATCACACATCAAGGTTGGTTTATCACTTGTGTTTGTTTCATGCTGCATTCTATATATGATTAATTGTCACAGCATTTTTGGAATAAGCACACCATTCCCCAAAACGGTTTACTTGAAGGAAGACAACTCCACTTTCTTTAAAACCTGGTACCAATAATTGCTACACAAGAATAATCCTTCAACCTCAGTCTGTAATCGTATTGGTGTTCTAAAGGTCTCTTCTTTCCAAACACGGCATCTTTACACTGTAACACCTCCAGGAATCTCATTTCCTGTTTGTACGATTGGCTCGCTGCCTTTCTCAGACGTCTGCACAGAGCATAAAGTCAAATGACAGTCACCCCCCGGCAGTAGCAGAATCAACAGTTCCAAGATACTTTCAAAGGGTTGGTTTACTGACCGCTCAAAAAGGTCTGAAGGTCTCCTTTCTCTGTGAACTCTGTGACAACGTAGATGGGATCCTGTGCGGTACACAGTGCGTGCAGTTTGGCGATATTCCGGTGATTTAGTGTCCTTTGAATCTCAATTCCACTAATGAAGTTGTTGCTTTTAAAAAACTCTGTAGGGTGACATGGAGAACAGGATAGTGGAATAACGATAGAATCTGAGCAGACTCTTGTAAGACAAAACCATTCTGGGCCACCCGGCCCCATTTATCATAAGCTACTCGTGGCTGGATTAAAACAATTAGCCCACCAAAAGTAATGTTTCCCATAGGCTTGAATGGAACCATTCCCCGATTCTCAGTATACAGATCATTAAAATCTATTGGCAGGTGTAGCCAGCGCTGAACACATGTTCATTGGGCAGGATATAGATGGCAGAGGAGGTGACAGCCCCCTGGAACAGATATGTAGGGGGAAGAGGGGGTTGAAGGTAATATTAGGCAAGTCATATTGAAGGTACAGCTATCCTTAACAGGCACATGGAGCTCTAATGCCAGGCTTGAACACCACCCTTGCTGCCTATCACATTATTTAAACAATTGGCAGTATTAAGATGTGTTATTACAGCCAACAATCAGATTCAGCCCAGCCTTGTTAGTTTGAATGAGATTGGTGATGCATGAAGTCGGTTTCGGGGAGTACGTTCCCTATATCCTCTTACTAAACCTGTGAGATGGCCTGTGTTATGCAAGTCAGATAAAAGGTAAAAGCATACCTTCCAACTTTTTGAAATGGGAATGAGGGGACACCTATCAGCAAAAGTATGCAGGCATAGGACACACCCCTTGCCACGCCCCCTTAAAGGAGAATTGTACAAAAAACAAGATTGGTTAAATCCACAAGTGCTTTTTTTACCACTACTATTCCTTTATATTGGCTTTTGGAATTTACAAATGCAGCAATTTAGAAATCAGATGAAAGGTTTAGCACTGGGAAACATTTTTTTATAGATAAAAAGTGCATTTTATATACAACTATAGAGATCAGACCAAAATGAGGGACAAATGAGGAGGAATAAGGGACAGATGGACATTGCTCCAAATCAGGGACAGTCCCTCGAGATCAGGGACAGTTGGGAGCTACGATAATAGGAATGAACTGCTGACTTTAGTACATCATGTGTTTGCTGGAAAGAATTGATGACTTTAGGTTGCTAATACCAGCTATTCACAAACCTTCAGATATGGTCTGGATGAGAACTTTCCTCCCTCCTTCTGCCCAGTATCCCTCCCAGAGGCAGATCTCGGAAGCCCCTATCTTATTGCTTCTGACTTTTGTCACCAATGTGAAATCTGACGAGGGTCGTTCCCAGGTGTCCTCACTGCAGCTGTTAACCTACCAAGACAAAACACCTGTTATCAGTAAACATCAAGTGTATGTCAACAATAGACTTCTCTTATTTTCTCCCTGTTAAATATACCATTTGAATCATTTTGTTACATCTTTGTGATACATGCAAAAAATGCCCGTTGATCCTGGCGGAAAACTTGTGAGCTGATAACTTCCCGTAGTAAGCTGACAACGCTGCGCTTGATTCTCAAACATTGTTACCACCCTTCCCTGATCTATCCTAGACTAGAGAGCTGGGGATGAGCGACCTGCCCTGGGTTTGGTTTGAGCAGGGTTCGATGAACTTCTGAACAGTTCAGATGCCAAACTCGAACCCAACTGAAATGAATGGGAACTGAATTTATCAACTTAAAACAATATGTTATAACAGCCTATAAAAATGCTAATTTTCTGGGCTAATAGGCATGGGGATGTCAGAAATAGCACAGGGGGTGGGCACTGCCCTGGGGATCATAGATCTATGCAAAAAACAAAATCTTAAAAAAAATTCCATTCCGCAAGAAGCAGTGAATTTTTTTGAACGCTTAACCACTTGCAGACTGCCCACCATACATTTACTGCGACAGGGTGGCCGTTCTGTGCCAGATCATGTACCTAGTACGTGAGCTGACACTTCCAGATCTGGGGCAAGTGCACGCCGCCGGCAACCCACTCCCACTGTGATCACACACACGCAGCAGGAGCCTAGAGGCAGGTACCGCAGACTCGATGTCTGCCTGCACCCGCTTATTACACAGGACACAGGCAGAACAGCGATCTACCTATGTAAACAAGGCAGATTGTCATTCTGTCAGAAGGGAAGGTATTGATCCTGTGTTCCTGCAAAGCAGAGACAAGGATTCATGTCTTCCCTAAGGCCCCTTTCACACTGGGGCGGTGGGTGGGTCAGCGGTTTTTAGTGATGCTTTACCGCCAATTTCGTGGCTCTATTCGGCCTAGCAGGGAGCTTTTACATCCCCCCCCGCTAGTGGCCGAGAAAGGGTTACATCCACCGCAACCAGCGCTATGCCAGCGGTATAGCCGCGCTGCCCCATTGATTTCAATGGGCAGGAGCGGTGAAGGAGCGGTGTATACATCGCTCCTTCACCGCTCCAAAGATGCAGGACTTTTTTTAGCATCCTGCCAGCGCACCGCTCCAGTGTGAAAGCCCTCGGGGCCTAAGTCAAAGCACCTCTCACACAGTGAGTAAGCACAACCTAGGCACACAGTTAACTCTTTGATCGTCCCTGATGTTAACCCCTTCCCAGATAGTGTCATTAGTATAGTGACAGTGCATATTTTTTATCACTGATCACTGTATTAGTGTCACAGATCCCTAAAAAATGTCAGGTGTCCAATCTGTGTAATGCAATATCTTAGTCCTGCTATAAGTCGCTGATCGCCGTCATTACTAGTAAAAAAATACATATAATAATAAAATAAATAATAAAAAAATACAACTACCCCATAGTTTGTAGACACAATAACTTTTGCACAAACCAATCACTATAGACTTATTGGGATTTTTTTTTTTTTTACCAAAAACATGTAGCAGAATACATATTGGCCTAAATTGATGAAGAAATTAGATTTTTTTTATAGCAGAAAGTAAAAAAGATTGTTTTTTCAAAATTGTCAGTCTTTTTTTGTTTATAGTGCAAAAAATAAAAACCGCAGAGGTGATCAAATACCACCAAAAGTAAGCTCTATTTGTGAGGAAAAAAGGACATTAATTTTATTTGGGTACAGCATCGCAACACTGCGCAATTGTCAGTTAAAGTAATGCAGTGCCGCATCGCAAAAAAATGACCTGGTCATAAAGGGGGACAAATCTTCCGGAGGTCAAGTGGTTAAAGAATAAGTCTACCCTTTAACAAAAAATAATAAATGCACATTTTTTTGCAGGTAAAAAAAATGTGCATTTATTATTTTTTGTTTCTGGAGCCTCTAAAGCAATGCACCAGTGATCAGCAGAACACTGGTGCCATGCAGGTCTCCTGCAGATCTATCAGTGTGCCCATATATCAGGTATAGGGAAGCAGATACAACCTGACAGGTAGAGAGAATGAACTACCACAGCGCTCCACATTGGCAAGGTAGTTCATTGAAAACTACAAGCCAACAGCCGCAAAAGCTGCCAGAGCTTGTAGTTTTCCATTTACAGAGCTCTGTGAATGAGTGATATGGCTGAGCCTCTCTTGGCTATGTTTTTTTTAAATTGTAACAGCTAGTGGGGGGGAGGGATCTTCGCTAGCTGTCAGATTAGTGAGGCAATTCCGTGAATATGGCTGTAACATGTTATTAAAAATCCTTTTTACGAGGAAGTAAAGTTCCTCTGCAAACTTTTACCTATAGGTAAGCCTATAATAAGGCTTACCTATAGGTATTGAAAATATCTCCTAAACCTGTACAGTTTAGGAGATATTTCCAGTGCATGCAGTCAGTGACATCACTGGTGCATGCAATCTGAAGGAACGGCCCACGGGTGAGTTCCTTCTGAGCCCGTGCCATGAACAGCGGCTCCAGCATGCATGCGCGGGAGTGACATCATCCCAGCTCCGGCCAATTACAGCGCCGGAGCCCGCGAACCCGGAAAAAGCCCTGGGAAAGATGTCAGCCGTGACAGCGGTGTGTGGGGACCGCTGCAACAGCTTCGTTTTAAGGTATTTCATAATATATACAAGATTTTAGTAATGAGAACGGTATCCTTAGCAGTACTCAGCATGGATTCAGGAAGAATCGTTCTTGCCAAATCAATCTATTAACCTTCTATGAGGAGGTGAGTTGCCATCCAGACAAAGGAAGGCCCGTAGACGTGGTGTATCTGGATTTTGCAAAAGCATTTGACACAGTTCCCCATAATACATTACTGTACAAAATAAGGTCCGTTGGCATGGACCATAGGGTGAGTACATGGATTGAAAACTGGCTACAAGGGCGAGTTCAGAGGGTGGTGATAAATGGGGAGTACTCGGAATGGTCAGGGGTGGGTAGTGGGGTCCCCCAGGGTTCTGTGCTGGGACCAATCCTGTAAAATTTGTTCATAAATGACCTGGAGGATGGGATAAACAGTTCAATCTCTTTATTTGTGGACGATACTAAGCTAAGCAGGGCAATAACTTCTCCGCAGGATGTGGAAACCTTGCAAAAAGATCTTAACAAATGAATGGGGTGGGCAACTATAATGGCAAATGAGGTTCAATGTAGAAAAATGTAAAATAATGCATTTGGGTGGCAAAAATATGAATGCAATCTATACACTGGGGGGAGAACCTCTGGGGGAATCTAGGATGGAAAAGCACCTGGGGGTCCTAGTAGATAGGATCAGCAATGGCATGCAATGCCAAGCTGCTGCTAACAAAGAAAACAGAATATTGGCATACATTAAAAAGGGGATTAATTCCAGAGAAAAAAACGATAATTCTCCCGCTCTACAAGACTCTGGTCCGGCCGCACCTGGAGGATGCTGTCCAGTTCTGGGCACCAGTCCTCAGGAAGGATGTACTGGAAATGGAGGGAGTCCAAAGAAGGGAAGCAAAGCTAATAAAGGGCATGGAAGATATTAGTTATGAGGAAAGGTTGCGAGCACTGAACTTATTCTCTCTTGTGAAGAGAGGCTTGAAAGGGGATATGATTTAAATATACAAATACCGTACTGGTGACCCCACAACAGGGATAAAACTTTTTCGCAGAAGGGAGTTTAACAAAACTCGTGGCCACTCATTATAAATTAGAAGAAAAGAGGTTTAACCTTAAACTACGTAGAGGGTTCTTTACTGTAAGAGCGGCAAGGATGTGGAATTCCCTTCCACAGGCGGTGGTCTCAGCGAGGAGCATCGATAGTTTCAAGAAACTATTAGATAAGCACCTGAATGACCACAACATACAGGGATATACAATGTAATACTGACATATAATCACATACATAGGTTGGACTTGGTGGGTTTTTTTTTACCTCACCTACTATGTAACTATGTAAAGTACAGTATGCCTTTGTCTTGCAGGGTTTTTTTTTCCCAGAGGTTTACAAGTGCAACATTAAAAATGCCCAATTCCTTTATTTATCATGGCCTCTGTGATGTACACAATGTGCTGCAGCAGTACTGACATTTAAAAAGGAAAAAGTGTTTAAAATTGCCAGCAAATAATGATAATGTTTCCTTTCCAGCTTTAAAAAAAAAAAAAGAAAAGCGACCCATCCAAGGGCCTGCTATGTATTTTGAGGGGGTAGGGGGTCTGTGTGCTGTTTTTTCGGCAACACCTGGCTCAACAAAGATTGGTTTCCCAATCGATGTTTGTCAGAGGAGGTGGACCAAAAAAATCGTCAGCAAAACAGCACCTACATTTAATCCTATGCAGGCACTGTTCAGGTATTCAGTCAGCCGCAGGTCCCAGTTGTCTGAATACAAGAGTCAGCCGGGTAGGTTCTTTCTTCTGTGCTGATTACTATGGATGGCAAAATTTATGGTGCATAGCCAGCTTAACTCTCCAGTTTCTACCTTCTATAACAATTTTGAGTGCTCTGACACTGATAATAATGAGGAGCAATTGCACAGACATGAGATCTAAAATTCACATTTCTGCACGCGTACCTGCCGGTTACTGGCCCCTGGATACCATTTAATGAAGAACTTCAGGAAAGATGTCTGTATTTAAAATCTGCTTGCTTCCTAATAGTTAAGTGTAATCAGTTTTCTTGAGTGCCAATAGTAAAGCTTTCTCCATGCCCTGGCGCTACAACAGGAGCAGCAGCTGCAGTACACACCTCTCCCCTCCTCTGTCCATTCACAGAATAACTTTTATTTTGTGAATATGTTTACAGAAAACAGAGCATTCTGTGACTGATCGGGAGGAGAGGAGGGGCGGGCAAATGATAGGACAGCTACCTTGCATGGCAAAACTCCACCGGCTACCATACCAGTACTGCTTTGTCTGACGCAACTTCCTCCCCTGACTTGGGTGAAATACCCTGCTTACGATCCCTGTATGTGCAGAGAGCTTTTTGCAATTTGGCTACACCTACCTCAGTTTTGCCGAGCGTAATATGACATTCTGTTGGAGCATGCCATTCTCATACTTAGGCCTTTTTTAAATATGGTGACCATTTATGTCTAGCACCCTTTCCTTCCTGAAGAAGGAATAGACAAATTTTTCTGAAACGCGTTGGGTCCAGCTGTGAACACCTTGCATCACCTGGGCGGCTCGGTGCTCCAGCACATTCAATGATTTAGGTGCTCTCTTTTCTTACACGTGTCATCATGTTATTTATGTTTTTATTATGTGATGTGTATTTGCCCTCCTTGGGCTATTCCTTTTTAGAATTGTAAACCAATAAAATTTTGTTACATTTTGTTATACCTTCACTTACTCCCTTAGTCTGCCTGTAAAGTCCTCATGGGGTAATTATTCGTTCTATTCGAACAGCTACTATGTAGGAGACCCGAATGTCTTCTGACAGAGCACTGGAAATATAGCAATGGCTATACAATCAGTGCTCAATAAAACTGTAATTTTTTTTTACTGAGGTTGTGCTTATGTGTAACAGACTATTTCTTCAAATATCTCTTACGTTAAGAAATGGTGTGAGCGGTAGGCAGTCATGATCTTTTAGGTGATAGCGGTAATAGTGGACCAGATCGTGGATGCAGGTAAAGAATCTTTCTTCAAAGATGTAGACTTTTCCTGAATCTTCTTTCTGGATCTTGTAATGGAGGACCTCTTTGTTCCTTCGTACTGGAGGGAAGAAAGGTGGATGTAAGACTTGGCATCTTGTAGCTGAGCATGTCCCAGTTAAGTAGGCCTAACAAAATTTGAGTAGGGAAGAATTACAATTTTTGTCACATGATTTTTTTTTCTGTCTGTGGCCCCATTAGGGAGATTTAGCCTCACTTCTTGTCCTTGTGACACCTATACTAGAAATAAGGGAAGCCTTTGTTGCTGGTAGAGGAAGTTCAATCCCTTCTGCACTCCATTGAAAGCCATTTTTTCAATTTTTAACAACCTGACGGCCACCCGGGGCGATGTGGCTCTCGTTCTGGGATGACGTCTTATGACGGCGTCCCAAAACGGACACTCTTGCGCACCCGCGGAGGCACGCAGCACGGCAATCGGGGCCGCGCTGTGTTGTTAGGACATGGTGCGACCCCGATTTCTTTAAAGAGCCGCGTCCGCAGCTCTTTAACCATGTGATCAGCTGTGTCCAATCACAGCCGGTAATCGGCGCTCCTCGCCTCACACTGACAGAGTGTGTGGCGAGGAGAGCCGATCAGTGGCATCTCCACGCAGGCGACAACAAAACATGTAATCGGGGCACTGATCATATCATCTAATATCAGTAAAAATTAAAATAACAATAAAAATGGCATAAATCTTTCCCCTATTTGTAGATGCTATAACTTTTGCGCAAACCAATCAATATACGCTTATTGCGATTTTTATTACCAAAAATATGTAGAAGACTACATATTGGCCTAAACTGGAGGAAAAAAATAGTTTTTTGTTTTTTTTTAAATTGGGGATATTTATTATAGCAAAAAGTACAATATATTGTTTTTTTTTAAATTTATGCTTTTTTTGTTTATAGCGCAAAAAATAAAAAACGCAGAGATGATCAAATACCACCAAAAAAAAGCTCTATTTGTGGGGAAAAAAAGACGTCCATTTTGTTTGGTTACAATGTCGCACGACCACGCAATTTTAAGTTAAAGCGACGCAGTGGTGTATTGCAAAAAATGGCCTGGTCATTGAGCAGCCAAATCTTCCGGGGCTGAAGTGTTTAAAAAAATCACAGTCTGTCCCCTTTTTAAGCATCTTTACTCACCTGAAAGACAATATCCTGAGTCTTTGCTGGGTCGGACTAGGAAAGAACCATCCATGTTTGGTTCAGATAGGAGGAGGGTCTCCGCCTTTGCGCCATCTATTTCAGTAAACCAGCTAGGAGGACAAAAATGAAATTAGCTGAAGCAAACCAACAGGAAACCAAATCTATATATTGAAACCATCCAGTTGAATGTGATGAATTATTGGGAGTTTACAATTTGTTAGTACAGTTTGTCAGCACATTTAGGCCTTGTTTAGACTTGTGGGGTGGTAAAAACACACCCTCAACCACCCCCTCCATGTCATTCAATCGAATGCGTCTTTAACAAAACATCCCACACTCTGCTTGAGTGCTTTTGTCATATACCGCTTCCTTCCAGTCTGAATATAGATATCAGATATTCCAACCGCTGACAACCACAAACAAGACAATACTCATTTGGTTGCTCACCATGAACAGTTCATGGTGAGCAACCAAAGGAGTATTGTCTTGTTTGTGGTTGTCAGCGGTTGTATTCTATTAGAACAAGAATACAGTCTTATATACAGTTGAAAAGGAGGTTCCCCCCTCCTGTTCATATTACTCTAACAATACACCTGTAACTAGAAACATAAATTAACATGAGCTAATTAACTAATCCCTTGAAGCAGCCGGTGTGACTCTGTGCCCACCTGGCCTTTGTTGTGATTAATCAGGATTTCACTACATGGCAGACTTGTCACCAAGCTTCACACAGTAGATTATACATTATCATAAGTATAAACACAGGACACCTTCTCACAATAGCAGGAGCTCCAGTAGGAGTCGGCCCGTCTCCTACATTGTACAGAGGCCAATGTGATCAGCTCTTTCAATTAACATGTTGAGTTCAGAATCAAACAAACTAAGAATAGTCTTTATATATATCCTGGAAGATATTGTGGATAAATATTACTGTCCCATTTTAGGTAATCCAAGCCATATTTTCTCAGTCACCCTGTGCCCCTAATGGACACAGGGTGACTTAGACATAGGAGGTGCATAGGGAGCTGAAACAAGGGTTTCCCAACCTTTCCAAGGGATTCTGGGTTCCACGGGCCCTCCCGTCACAGGGTCCATGCTGCAACCACCCCACAACCTCTGCAATTGCGTCACAGTGGTGTGGGTTCTTAGTGGTAATACTGGCGGTGAAGAGGCAACATAATGCCTTTTCATCACCTGTCAACCGTCTTTTTAAAAGTGATCCACAGCAGATCACTCTATCGAGGGTGACGCCAGTGTAAAGAGCCCTAAATTAGAACAAATTGTCAAGGAAGGTATGGCGCCCAAGACATATAGTGGCAGAGTACAAGATAACCTTAGATGTGTTCCATTAACTTTCCACAAGCTACCCATCATTCTATTATCTTCTAAGAGGAGAATTGTTCTACTATCCCCCAAGAGAACCTTTTTCATGATGTAGAAAAGCTAGGACAAGTTAGCGTTAGCTGTTGGGCTACAATCAGCATAAGGGCCCGTATTGGCGCGCTTCAGCTTAAGACACTTCTGAGATCATCCAAAATTCTTTGGTGGATGCATAAAAAAAAGAAAAAACACAGATCCTGTGCAATAAGAAAAGGTGTAACATCCATTTAAAGAAAAAAGTGGCAACCTTGCACCTATGACTGCTGCAAAAGAAGACCGGCTCTGATGTTCTTAATGATAATCCTCTAAAGGGATGCAGGCTCTGTCAGGATGGGGGTCCAGAAAGCAATGCAGCATGTTTTGAGGGTATTCCCGCTTCATGAAGAACAATGGAGCAGTGACACCACAAGAGCTGGCCACTGGCCATGGCATGCTGGCTTCTTCTGGACTGTTCAAAAATTTTTATACTACTAATGGCCATGATCAGTGACTTATAATGGGACTGCGGGCAATCTAAAACTAACTGACGCTGGGGGGAACTGACAAACTGTCACTGACATTACCAGTGACATTAATACAGTGATCAGTGCTAATACTGTACACTGTCACTGTACAGCGATTAAGGGGTTACATGTGTGCCTAACAATGTGTAATGTGTGTAAAGTGTGCTGCTTTTTACTACAGATCTCTGTTTCTGATCTTTTCTTTGCTGGGATAGAAAGTTGCTCCTTCTGTACTGAGCTCTGTGTTGATTGTCAACACAGGGCTCTGGGTAGGGTTGCCACCTCATCAATTATAAGGATATTGGTGGGCCTAGAGGATACCCCGCTGTAGTGGCACCCTCTCCAGGACTGCTTGGCCCAATAGCTTGATAAATAAAGGCCTATCCTCTGTTATTATATCAGTTCTTGTTTTCATAATACTGAATTTTGTCTACCTTGTAGGCTAATTTTTGTTACCACTATCAATGCTGGCCCCTACGTGGGTGGAACAATAGCATGTTAACGACTTGTTAAACTGAATAAAAATTATTGAAACAGAAAAGCTAAGCTATTGTCAAGTCCAATCCTTTTTTCCTTATAATTTTTATCTGGAACTGTATACATTTTTGTATTAGAATCCTCTTAAAGTTTTGAGGTAGAGGTCTTATAAAAAGAAGAATTCCCTTTTTTTTTTTTAATAGCAAGGTTGAAATCTGTTTTAGCCCCTAATACAATCGGCAAGACCACAGCAGCAAATAATGAACTGATCATGATGTAGACAACCAATACTACTATCAAGTTCTATCCGTCTTTGGTGATGGTACTTTGTAACTTTTGTTTTGGAACATTAAATGCCGGTTCACACAGGGGCGATTTGTCAGGCGACTTGTCAGCCTGACAAGTCCCGCTCCATTCAGTACAATGGAACCATTCTAATAGGAGTGACTCAAGTCGCTCCGACTTAGAAAAAGCTTCCTGTACTACTTAGGGGCGACTTTGAAGCGGCTTGCATTGACTTCTATACAGAAGTCGTTTTGCAAGCCTCGCTGAAGTCGTGCTGTACGGGGCGGCTTCAGAGTCAGACGACTTTGAAGCCGCCCCTGTGTGAACCGGCACTAAACCTTTTGTATTGGAATCCTCTTTTTGAGGTTGAGGTTTAATAATAAGGTTAAACCATATCAACTGTCTTATTGGTAAGACCTCCACACTCCATTCTTATCTGTCTACTTGACTTACCTTTGTATTTCCACTGGCTTTTCTCTGACCAGGTGACCACAAGGCACATATCCCATTGCAGTCTCCCCTTTTCCAGTCACCTGCACCTTTCTCACCAGCCAGCGATCCTCTTGCTTCAAAAGGACTTGGAGTCGTTCTCTGGCTTTAAGAGTGATCTCATCTTCAGATGTGGCTTGGAAGTCTATTAAAGTCACATATTTGTCCGACAGACCACCTATTTGATCATCCCTAAGTAGAAATTGTAACCAAAATAAGATGTTATTAATCGGCAATTTCAAATTGCACATTTTTTATCATTACTAGATCTGTTATAAAGTAAGGTACAGTATATACAGCTTGGTCATAAATAGGTGTACAAGTCTGCAGTACCCTTATGCCCCGTACACACGGTCGGATTTTCCGACCGAAAATGTGTGATAGGACCTTGTTGTCGGAAATTCCGACCGTGTGTAGGCTCCATCACACATTTTCCATCGGATTTTCCGACACACAAAGTTTGAGAGCAGGCTATAAAATTTTCCGACAACAAAATCCTTTGTCGGAAATTCCGATCGTGTGTACACAAATCCGATAGACAAAGTGCCACGCATGCTCAGAATAAAGAGATGAAGGCTATTGGCCACTGCCCCGTTTATAGTCCCGACGTACGTGTTTAATGTCACCGCGTTCAGAATGATTGGATTTTCCGACAACTTTGTGTGACCGTGTGTATGCAAGACAAGTTTGAGCCAACATCCCCCGGGGGGAAAAATCCTAGGATTTTGTTGTCGGAATGTCCGAACAAAATCCGACCGTGTGCACGGGGCATTAGAACTTTTTTGCCTTCTCAAAGAAAACTTCTAATTGACACCCCTGGCCCATATAAACAATCAAAATCCAGATATTTACTATAGGTTTTGAGGTAAAAAAGGAATATAATACTTACAGGAGGATGAAGCTATTGAACCATCGTGTCTACTACTTTCTCGGTGTACCCATATTCCTCACTTGTTGCAAATATCGATCTTTACTGTGCTGCCATGGGTATAGTATGAGAATTCGGGACACCAAATTCTAATTACATGACTTTTGCTATGTATGAGACACTTAAATTACCTGTGATCCCACACACCAAGCAGGAGGCTATCACTTTCCCTCTGGTTCCAGGTTAATGACCACAGGCATCCCTGGACGGGCAGTGGGAAGACCATTGTCTTGAAGAAGTCACCTGGTCAACTGGTAGTCATTTTGCAGGGGACCTGAAATGTGTTACTCTTATCACTACAGATGAGGCACCATTCAGGGTGAGTGTTTTATGGCTGTCCTAAGCAGGCTCTACTAGTGTCAGCCTGCGAAAAGACTTTCTTCCAAAAAAGTCACAATGTTTTAGAATTTTTCGAGGCAACAAAGCAGATTCCAGGTTTGTGCTCCCTGTTCCATCAGATTTAAAGAGTGTTTTTACTCTCCCATGATCCTGCTTCCCTACAGCATATAAATATAAAATTATATATATATATATATATATATCAGCATACAGGGGCTGACTGACAACTCATGGGGCTCCCGGGCAATAGGAGATTATGGGGTCCCCAGGTAATCAGAAATTATGGGGCCACACTGTATACACACACAGTATACAATCACACAGTATACACATACATATACACACAGTATACACAGACATGTTTCTATTGGCTGAGAAGGTACTGGAGAGGTGGGGCAGCTATAATCTCTGGATTTTTAGACCAAAAAGATGTCAGTAAGGGACATTTCAGAGACAGATGTAAAAAAAAACCCCACAGATTTTTACATACTGTCCCTGGTTTTACTGAGGCTGGCAAAACTGATGGGGCCCTCGGGCATGGCCCGAGTGGCCAAATGGTCAGTCCGCCCCTGGCAGCATATATGTAGCAGTTGACATGCGTCTTTGTTTTCTAGGAAGGGTAAATGCGGTGAGGGAGGCTGAGCAATAAAGTCCCTTCCATTTGTTCTATTTGGGGTTCACCTTTTATAGAGACTCCTTTTTGTCCTCTTCAGTATTTTTAGGCTGTCTAGGACCATGACTGGTCCTAGACAGGTTGGACAAAGTTATACACTTTCATACAAGGTGTGAGCTTATGCACACATCCACGAAAAATCCACATGCAGAAACGTTTGCTTGCTTAGTTGTGGTAGGATGTCTAATCTGAAATTGGCCTAATACTCTGCAAAATACAACTTTAAGTAAACATCAATCAGAAAGGACTATTGAAAGCCTCAGCCACTATTCTTTAGACCACAACCTCAGTATGTTCACATGTATTAAACCATATCTAAAGCCAAGACATTTTTGTTTTTGAATGCTTGGGTCCTGCTGACCTATGTACCTATGGGACATTGTAACACGAGCCTTCATGGCCACAAATAGACTTATTGCATAGGTTGCAAATGGATGTGTAAATGAATGTTGATTTTTGCTGATGTGTTAGAGAATGCTACCATTTTATTTGTGAATATCCTTCAAAATTCGAGGATTGTATGTCCTAGAGGATGCATAAATATCTCTCCTGATGTGATACTATCCATATTTCTTCTTCAGTGATATTATCTATGTATACATCATCAGGTTGTGGAGTACCTATGTTCTATGGTATGATATGTTGGAAAATCTAACAGGAGCAAAAGTGATAGCTAAGGGTAAGGGCACATAAGTGCCTGGTTTAATCCCACAAATTGGCCACTAGGTGTTATAGTTAGGGAACCCTTGTGGTGAGTGTAGGCAGTGTAAATGCCTATATAGACACTAGAGGCCCCAGAGTAGTGAGAGCAATGTACCATAGATGGTGAGCAAGTGCCAGCCCTGCCTTTTCCAGTTTTAGGCACCTTGGGAAAGTGAACTCACTATAAATTGACTGGTGTGGTTGGTCATGGGAAGCAGTACTGAGATCAAGGCACAACAAAGATTGTTGAGGGTCTAGTTTATGGAGGCTTCCCCTTAGGTGGAAAGCAAAGGAGAGGTGCGGGACTAATGGGTCTTCTCAGATTCTCTTTTCATGGGTGGTAGAATTCTGGCAAAACCCTGAAAAGTATGGGCTGCTCCTCGACTTGCCTCTTTTTATTGCTGTTCTCTTAACTGTTTGCAGCTTGAAGGTTTGTGTCATCACCCTTGGGATGACTGGAAGGACTGTTGTTGTGTGGACTCTCCGTCCCCCAACCTCAAGATGGGCACATCTTCTGGAAACAAATAGGTGCTGAATGAGGTTGCTGTTGGGGTCCATTGCTGAAGAAGATATCAGACAGACTGCTGAGGGTGCTGGTTAGGCCAGTCTGAGAACATCCTGGGATGTGCTTATGCTGGTAGAAACCCAGGAGAGGATCCCATTGCACATAGTATCGGGTGAGCCTAATGCCCCGTACACACGAGCAGAATTCCTGTCAGAAAGAGTCCGATAGGAGCTTTTCAACGTATAATGCGATCTTGTGTATGCCCCATCAGGCTTTTCCAGTCAAAAATTCTGACGGACTTAGATATAGAACTTGTTTTAAATTTTCCCGCTGGAACTACTTACTATCGGTAAAACCGCATGTCTGTATGCTGTTCCGATGGACCAAAAACGACGCATGCTCTGAAGCAAGTATGAGACGGAAGCTATTGGCTACTGGCTCTTGAACTTCCTTTTTCTAGTCCCATCGTAGGTGGTGTATGTCACATAGTTCTGGACGGTAAGAATTTGGTGTGAGCGGAACTTCGTCAGAAAAACCGACAGAGTTTATTCCGACGGAAAAACCGGTCGTGTGTACGAGGCATAAGGGGACTAACATATGTCCAGGCAGAAATGGGTTAAAGAGAGGGTGCCCCCCTATCATGTGGTTGGTTGTGCACGTGGAGGACATGCAGCTCACTATGTGACTAGGCAGGCTGGTATTGTTGGCCACTGTATTCCAGCTAGGGGGATCTGGATCATCACAAAATATTTCTCCAAGAATTAAAGTTCTTGTTAAACATGGAACAACTGTTTCCATAGGGAAATCTTGAGTCCTATACAATATGCATCAACATTGTATGAACTTTGCTATCTATGCAGCAATCAACATTAGATGAACTTTGTCTTGTGCTATATGTGCAGCAATAACAAGAACTGCGCTATAAAGTGGTATTTTGAGAGAAGTTTGTAATAATAATTTGTTATCCTATTTGGAAAACTATTATTCACACTCTTATTCCCTGTGTTGGACATACATGCAGCAGATAATTGGATGCACCTTTTGTTTAGAATGATTTCATTGGTGTTTTTTTTCATGAAGGTTATGACTTATTACATTTTTTTTTATGCTGAATATTGCTCATTAACAGTTTTTATTGCAATTTTTTTTATGCTGAATATTGCTCATTAACAGTTTTTATTGCTGTCTGTGTCTCCGGGAGATTCACTTTCTCTATCTGTTGACCATTCACCAGGACGGAAAGTATGTGGGAGGAGGAGAGAATCTAAAATGTTATAGTTGTCACAAGAACAGGAATGGAGGGGAAATATTCTAATTGGGGGCGCCTGTTTCAGTAAGAACTGTCTAACAGGAGATTTCCTCTTACCTGTTGCTTTTTAAGTACAGGAAGTAAAAGAAAATCTCCCTGACGAGGCACAGACAGCAATAACATAACCCTTCCCCACTCTACCATTAGAGAAAATTTTGATATACTACTTTATTATTATTATACGAGATTTATATAGCGCCAACAGTTTACGCAGCGCTTTACAATGTATAAGGGGGACAACACAATTACAGTACAGTTCAATACAAAAGGTACAGGAGGGCCCTGCTCGTAGAGCTTACATTCTAAAGGGAGGGGGTGGTGGTACAAAAGGTAATAGCTGCAAAGAATGATTTGATGGGGGTGGCTCAGGGATATACTGGGGTAGGGAATTCCAGAGGATGGGAGTGGCTCTGGAGAAGTCCTGAAGGCGAGCATGGGAGTACTTTAGTACTCGGTTCTATAAGACAATGCTTTAGTAAAACTCTTCTCTCTTCTAGCCTGCCCTTTTATTAAAGAGCCTGCCAGCCCTAACTTTATCCAATTTTACACATTTAGATTAAAAGTAGACGTTGTTTTGTGAACAGTTGCAAATATACAGTATGTGAAGCTGGAACTCCACTCCAGGGCACCTCTGTAAAGTGTGGCCCTACACTAATTTATGGGAGTACCCAGGATATGCTCAGGGCTAAGCTGGTGGTTTCGGGAGGGGACAATGCAGCACTCTAGTAGGAGAATATGGAATTTGACTGCCTTGGCACTATGAAGAGTACACACGGGCACCTCTAAAGGTCTGAATTTTATCCTTGTAATTAGAACATTTTAGATTAGGTAGGTTCTAATTCTGTAATTTTATGAAGCTGCAAATGTTGCATTTCCCAAAAATATTCCCCTAGAAGCCTTTTCCACTGGAAACGGCAAATCCAAATATCCTCTATGAATACTGGTATGTCTATTTTGTCTTTGGTTTTTAGCTTTCCTTTAATTCAATTCATTGCACATTTGCCACCTATTTGCTGCATCTTGGAAAATCTCTGTTCTTGTGTGATCCTATGTGTGTTAGAAATAAAAAAATCAATGTATGCACATGAAAAGCATCTTGCAGCGGCTTGATAAGCCAGTTCCAATGCCAGGCCTACTGCACATTGTTCCTTGCAATGGAAGGTCCAAAACTCCTGATCCATCATGCCGGCTCTACACTCCTCAGTTTTTTTTGCAAACACACCTCCACTTACATATAAGGAGTCCCTTAGATTTCACTGTTTATAGGCCCAGTCCATCGGGAAGGGGGGTCACACCTAATGCCCAGACCCAAAAGCTGTGGTCAGAGAACATGAGAGGCATGGTCTCATCAGGGAACCCATCTTACCACCGCCAAGTCATGGACCTTTCTTTCTTCATTAGGCCACAACCTTTTTTCTCATCAAGGCAGTCCATGACTTCAATCCCCAAGTATAGGCTGGCCCTCAGTCATGGAAACAATGTACTGTAGGCCCTGGTGCAGGAACTAGCTTATCAACCCTCCGCAGGAGGGAGCTACACACAAAGTGGTCAAAGAGGCCCTAAAGCTCACCTTTAAGCTAAATAGAAGTTTTAAACAGGCTCAGAGATTGAATATCAGTCATGTCTGGGTGGCTTACACATACTTGTTGGCATTTATAGTGTTCTCATATGCAAATAGTGGCCCACTCAAAAAGTCCTTGCTCTCTCAAGCTCACGGGTCCATTTTAAATGAGAAGGTGGCTGCCCTTTCTTAAATTTATTTTCCTGGCCTTTTCAACCTTTTCATAACCCAGTGCTTCTACTTACGTTTTGTTCTCCACTGCCTCTGCTTCTACTAGAAAGTTAGATGGTACGAGTCCTTTCTCACCAGTTTTGCTACCGTCAAAGTTTATCTTCTCAACCAGCCACCATCCATCGTACTTTTCCACAACCTGAAACCATTCCCAGAGCTTGAAACCTAATTCGTCCTCCTCACTGGCATCATAGTCGAACAGGCTGATATACATATGTTCTGTCTCACTCATGATAACATAGTCATTGGATGACCAGATCAGAATGGGAGTACCAGCAGCTGCATGGCCAAGAAAAACAAGTCTCCAAACGTAGCATGACTCCCAAGAGCAAGGTGCATGGATTATGTAAATGTTACTGACTGGGTCAGCCCTTAGTGATTACTGGGTTGTAACTGAATATAATACTTGTTATACTTCCTCATTGCTTTAAGATGTACTTCTCTCCGCAAAGTAGAGAATAAGCTGGGGAGGAGAGAGATGACAGGAGCTACAACATTAACTGCTTTTTATCACTTTAACTTTCTTCAGTCCAGGAAGGGACAAGGACTTGATACAGTTCAGGCATTTGTTATTAGGGGCGAGCTGAGTGATTTCTCCGAAGTCAAATTGATTCAAAGTGACTGGAAAACCCATTGAGTTGCTTGGGCAATTTATTATGAGGCTGTGATTTTTATTTTTTTTTGGAGGGGGGGGGGGGGGGTTACTAAGTGTTGTTTAGTTTTTTCATTTAGCTTTCTTTTTATTTGTGTTTGTGCCTTTTTGTGCATTTGTTATTTGGAAAATTTGTAGCAATTTGTTCCTCCACAGCTATTGACATTACCTGGCACTTCTGGGTATGGGGGAGCATGTGACCTGCTCCGCTGGGACGGTACCCAATCCTAGGGATTAGCCTAATCACATGACAGGGCAGTGATGTCTCTGCTTGCCTGGGTCACTTAGCCAATCTAAGCACCGCACAGGGACAGTGAGTGCATGTAGGGTGAGTATACGGGGGTCAGGAGATGTTTCAAACAGAGACAGGTTGCTTGAAAGGGAAGTGCTTCTTCTGTCTCTTTAGCTATCCAATGGTGCTTTGGGAATCCATTGTTATAGATCACAAGTTAAAATAACCCTTTCCTGTGATGCCGCGTACACACGGTCGGACTTTCCGGCATACTTGGTCCGGCGGACCAGAGTGTGCCGGACAATCCGCCCGTGTGTGGGCGGCGGCGGACTTTTCCGGCGGACTTCTTCCCAAAAGCCCGCCGGACCTAGATTTGAAGAAAGTTTCAAATCTCTCCGTCGGACTCAGTTTCGGGCGGAAAGTCCGCTCGTGTGTGTGCTGGTCCGACGGAAAGCCCGCTCGTGTGTAGGCTGGTCCGACGGACCAGATACGACACGAGGGCAGAGTATTGCATCTCGCGCTCGCTGCAATAGGAAAAACAAATTTTCCTATTGCGGCGAGCGCGGAGCATACCAGGCCCTTAGGTCTGGTATGGATTATAAAGGGAAGCCCCTACGCTGAAAAAACGGCGTGGGGTCCCCCCTAAAATCCATACCAGACCCCGATCCGAGCACGCAGCCTGGTCGGTCAGGAAAGGGGGTGGGGACGAGCGAGCGCCCCCCCCCTCCTGAACCTTACCAGGCCGCATGCCCTCAACATGGGGGGTGGGTGCTTTGGGGGAGGGGGGCGCCCTGAGGGGGCCCCCCCACCCCAAAGCACCTTGTCCCCATGTTGATGAGGACAAGGGCCTCTTCCCGACAACCCTGGCCGTTGGTTGTCGGGGTCTGCGGGCGGGGGCTTATCGGAATCTGGGAGCCCCCTTTAATAAGGGGGCCCCCAGATCCCGGCCCCCCACCCTATGTAAATGAGTATGGGGTACATGGTACCCCTACCCATTTACCTAGGAAAAAAGTGTAAGTAATAAAACACACTACACAGGTTTTTAAAATATTTTATTAAACAGCTCCGGGGGGTGGGGATCTTCCTCCGGCTTCGGGGGTCTTCTTCCGGCTTCGGGGGTCCCTCCGCTTCATCTTCTCCCGGCGTCCGGTTGGTTCTTCTCCGCTCTCTTCTCCCGGTGTTCCAGTTCTTCGGCCGGCTCCTCTGCTGTGTTCATGTAGCTCTCTTGCCAGCAGAGGTCCGGACTTCTGAGCTGCTGGGCTTCTTCTCTTCTCTTCTCCAGATGTTGACACGACGCTCTCTCCGGCTGGACTGGTCTCTGAGGGCTGCGTTGTGACTTATATAGGCGGAGACCCCGCCCCCATATGATGTCACAGTCCCTGGGCATGCTGGGACTGTGACGTTTTAGGGGGCCCCCCTAAAACGTCACAGTCCCAGCATGCCCAGGGACTGTGACATCATATGGGGGCGGGGTCTCCGCCTATATAAGTCACAACGCAGCCCTCAGAGACCAGTCCAGCCGGAGAGAGCGTCGTGTCAACATCTGGGGGAAGAGAAGAGAAGAAGCCCAGCAGCTCAGAAGTCCGGACCTCTGCTGGCAAGAGAGCTACCTGAACACAGCAGAGGAGCCGGCCGAAGAACTGGAACACGCGGAGAAGAACCAACCGGACGCCGGGAGAAGATGAAGCGGAGGGACCCCCGAAGCCGGAAGAAGACCCCCGAAGCCGGAGGAAGATCCCCACCCCCGGAGCTGTTTAATAAAATATTTTAAAAACCTGTGTAGTGTGTTTTATTACTTACAATTTTTCCCTAGGTGAAGGGGTAGGGGGACCATGTACCCCATACTCATTCACATAGGGTGGGGGGCCGGGATCTGGGGGCCCCCTTATTAAAGGGGGCTCCCAGATTCCGATAAGCCCCCCGCCCGCAGACCCCGACAACCAACGGCCAGGGTTGTCGGGAAGAGGTCCTTGTCCTCATCAACATGGGGAAAAGGTGCTTAGAGGTGGGGGGGGCCCGCAGGGCGCCCCCCTCCCCCAAAGCACCCACCCCCCCCCATGTTGAGGGCATGCGGCCTGGTACGGTTCAGGAGGGGGGGGGGGCGCTCGCTCGTCCCCACCCCCTTTCCTGACCGGCCAGGCTGCGTGCTCGGATCGGGGTCTGGTATGGATTTTAGGGGGGACCCCACGCCGCTTTTTCGGCGTAGGGGCTTCCCTTTATAATCCATACCAGACCTAAGGGCCTGGTATGCCCCGCGCTCGCCGCAATAGGAAAATTTGTTTTTCCTATTGCAGCGAGCGCGAGATGCAATACCCTGCCCTCGCGTCGTATCTGGTCCGTCGGACCAGCCTACACACGAGCGGCCTTTCCGTCGGACCAGCACACACACGAGCGGACTTTCCGCCCGAAACTGAGTCCGACGGAAAGATTTAAAACTTGCTTCAAATCTAGGTCCGGCGGGCTTTTCGGAAGAAGTCCGCCGGCGCCCACACACGGGCGGATTGTCCGGCACACTCTGGTCCGCCGGACCAAGTATGCCGGAAAGTCCGACCGTGTGTACGCGGCATAAGAAACACTTTTTGGGGACCAATGACACCAATACAGTGATCAGTGCTAAAAAAAAATGCACACTGTGCTAATGACACATCTTCTTTACATGGGCAGTCCGCCGTTCTGCCTCTCTCGGGAATGATGCCCCAGACCTGGAACAAAAAAATCATGTACACGTACGTGATTTCACCCTGGAGGGCCGCCCTGCCGCAATATATATATGCAATGGGGCAGTCTGGAAGAGGTTAAATGACTTCAGACCAGGCTCAAGGACAAAGTTGTTTCATAGTCTTTACTGATCAATTTAAAGTATAACTAAAGGTAAAACTTATTTTAAGTTTTGGATAGAGTGGAGAGGGATTAGAGCGCTTGTCAGTTTTTATTGCTGTCTGTGCCCCTGTTAAGGACATTCACCCTCTCTATTTGTCCTGTTTACCATTATCATTGAAAGTGGGTTGTCCCCAGAAAATAAATAGAGGAGAAATCTTTCAATGGGGACACTAGTTCTGGTGACCTGGGGGTTCCCAAGGAATTCCCTTAAAGCGTTTGTTACCCTAAAAAAAAAAAAGAAAATAGATCCTGTTCCCTTAAAGCATGTTAGACGGCACAGTGATTGTGCTGTGTAAATTGGCCCCCCGTATCACCTAAAAAACATGGCTGATCCTGCCTGGCTATGCATAGCTCTGATGAAGAAGGGACTCTCCCTTCGAAACGCGTTAGCTTATTGTGACATTTATGCATCTCTGCACGATCTTTGGAAGGCATCGCTTATCCTAAAGTCGCATGCTGGCTGTCGGTACACTTCGTGTTGTGCCTCTTCCACCCATTGCTTGCGAGTTGTTTCTTTTAATTATTTTAACTAATTTTTTTTTAAAAGTTAATACACAAGGCTGGTGCGGCCCTGTTTTTCTTTTATTTCGGTTCTAACTCAAACCCAACAGGGACAAATTTCAGGATAGCTACACATAATGCTCGGGGACTAAACTCCCCCCCGGAAACGGAGGAAAGCATTTGAAAACTATCTCTCCCTTAAACTAGACATAGTTATGCTCCAAGAGACACACTTCCCGGCCCAATGCAATCCCAAATTCCTACACGCATATTACCGAACATTTTACCTAGCGAACGCAGCAAACAAAACCAAGGGGGTAGCAATCTTATTCTCTAAGCATAGTAAATTCTCCCCGATTACAGACTACAGAGACCCAGAGGGAAGATTTATCCTAGTAAAGGGAACTGTGGAGGGACGGTTATACTCCATAGTATCCTACTACCCCCCGCAATAAGGGACAGACGAAATTCTTCCAGTCCCTCTTCGAAACCCTGAACCCCCTCTTGGAGGGCACAGTCATTTATGGAGGGGACTGAAACGTTGCCTTTGACCTGGGGCTAGACAGGTCCAAACCCCCTATGGCTCAGTTGACACGCCCCACTAAGGCAAGTCTCAAAATAGCTAGACTTCTTAACTCACAGGGCCTTTTTGACATTTGGAGTGAACTGAACCCCTCAAAACAAGACTATACTCATTATTCCTGTCCCCACCAGTCCTATGCCATGATCATATCCTAGTTTCCCCAAGCCTCATCCCATCCGCTCAAAAATCGACCATCACGGATATAGTCTGGTCAGATCACTCATTGGTAACGCTCTCTCTTCATAATACCCTTACAAGACTACCGGGAATGCACTGGTGACTAAATGAATCGCTCCTTAGTGACCCCATCAAAACTAAAGAAATAGATGACTCCTTAAAGGAATACTTCAACCTGAATGATGCTGATGGGCAGCCCACAAAGTGACCATTAGAGGCAAGATAATCCAACTGGCGACCCAAATCAAGAGAGCGCAACAGATGGACATTATCAAACTAGAAAAAACCTTTGCAACCCTAAAGACTAAACATAAGATATGCCCAACTAAGGCCTCAATAGGACAGCTAGCAAAGAGGGAAGACACATTGAGGAGAGATATCAATGCTGCTCACCCCAATATGGACAAGAAAAATGGGAAAAAGTCCCCCAAGCGGGGTTTTTAAGCAGCTAGCTATAGATATGAGCAAGGCATTAAGTAAAATATTAAAATTCTTTATTGAAAATAAAGATTTTTAATATTTTACTTAATGCCTTGCTCATATTTTCCCATTTTTCTTTTCAATAGGACAGTTAGACCCAGCTAGATTAGAGCTCAATCTAGCTCTCACGGCAAAAGCGGAGCAACACATTCGCTGGAGTGATGCCAAATTCTACTCTCAAAAAGACAAAATTGGCTCTATGTTAGCATCCAAACTATCAACTCGATATCGCACCCACATCCTCCCCAAAATTAGGGTAGCAGGACAACCCCCTACAGCCAATCCAAACAAAATACTCAAAGCCTTCCATGACTTCTACACTAAGTTCTACAGCACAGCCCCTACGGATAAGGGCCCAATAATCTCTAACTTCCTGTAGAACCTTCCCTTACCGACTCTATCTACCGAACATAAAAATTTGTTAGATGCAGCCTTTTCGATTGAGGAGATATTGGAGGTCAAACAGATCTCAACAAGGGTTCAGCCCCTGGACCTGGCGGTCTTTCAGTACCCTATTACAAGGTCTTTGCTGGCACTCTCGCCCCCTACTTAGCAAAATTTTTCAATGCAAAAACCCTGGCTCTCCATTAGACCCTCAGCTCACCACTGCCTACATAACATTAATACCCAAACCAGACAAAAACCAGGAAGAGGTGGGGAACTATAGACCCATCTCCCTCATAAATAATGACCTAAAGATTCTAACAAAAATTTGTGCCAATCGCCTAGCTTCCTTCATTAGTCGGTACGTCCACAAGGACCAAGTGGAATTTATCCCTGGCAGACAGAGGCCAGACCAAATCAGAAGGGCAATAGACATCATTTCCCTACTACAATCTAGCTGGGATAAGGGTCCCAAACAAGAAGGAATGCTACTATCCCTTGATTTACATAAGGCTTTTGACTCGGTCGACTGGCCTTATATTTTCACCCTCATGGAGCGCTGGGGATTTGGCCAGCGCTTCATGGGGGTCCTCCACTCCCTCTACTCTTCCCCGAAAGCTCTAATACGCCTCCAGGGACATTACTCAAAACCTCTTAGTATAGCTAGGGACACTAGACAGGGCTGCCC
The DNA here is from genome assembly GCA_037952835.1 of Lithobates septentrionalis. Classification (NCBI taxonomy): domain Eukaryota; kingdom Metazoa; phylum Chordata; class Amphibia; order Anura; family Ranidae; genus Lithobates; species Lithobates septentrionalis. Next base: position 669,495 of record JBBDGP010003019.1, read on the forward strand.
ACTGCCCCCCTTAATCTTTCCTATTGCAATCGAGTCCTTGGCGATAGCAATACGCTCCAACCCCAAAATCCAAAGAGTAACTTGCGGCTCTCAAGCCCATAAATTCAGCTTATTCGCCAACGATATGCTGCTATTTTTTACTTCACCGATTACAACCCTTCCCAATCTATGCAAACTATTGAATGAATTTACAGCTGTCTCGGGCCTCCGGGTAAACTATTTTAAGTCCCACTCTCTGAACATTTCTCTTAAACCAGAAGCAGTTACAACATTGAAAAGCTCTTTTGAGTTTAAGTAGAGAGAATCCTCTATTAAATACTTGGGGATCACTCTCACGGCCAAAATGGAATACTTGTACTCATCGAACTTCCCTCCCATTTACCAGAAGCTAGAGTCTGACCTGAAAAACTGGGCTAAGGCGGAGCTATCCCGGCTAGGAAGAATTCACTCCATAAAAATGACGCTGCTCCCCAGACTGCTCTACCTATTCAGATCCCTCCCAATCAATATAAGCAGGGCTTTTTTTTAGCGGGAATGTGGGGGGACACAGCTCCGGCACCTCCTGCACTGAATGTATGTAATGGCAAAGGGAGCTGGGGTGTGCTGGAGGCTGGGAGATCGATTGTTGATGGGAAGGGTCTATTGTTGTTGGCTACTGGAGGGTCCATTGAAGCTGGCAGATGGGGGATCTATCATTGCCAGGGGCCAATTGTTGCTGGGAGGCATCTACTGATGAGAGAGGGGTTTATTGTTGCTGGCTGTTGGAGGGTCTATTGATGCTGGCTTCTGGGAGATCTGTTGTTGCTGACAGGGGTCTATTGTTGCTGGGGTGGATCTGTTGTTACTAGGATGGATCTTTTGTTACTGGAGGGTCATTTTGTTGTGGGGGGTCTATTGTTAAAAGAAGGGTGTATATCTTAATGCTTATTAATAAAATCTATACAAATTACTTAGTACCACAAAATGATACTTGGTTCTGTATTCTCTAAAAAGGTCCGTACTGGAAGGTGGGTAGAAGATGGAACCAAGGGGCGGTGCTCAGAGGTGGATAGGGGGCGAAGACAAGGGTGACTTGAAAAGGGGAGTTCCTGAACCTATTCTGAGAAAAAAAAGCCCTGCCTAGTCTAACTAGGGAAAGGGGTTAAAAACATAACGGCGATGTTTCCATTGGGCTGACATTAAGAATTGCAGCTGAATAGGTGTGGAGTCCTCTGGAGAAGATGGAAGATGGCTACTGGGGGCTGTCTATCAGACCTCATGGTATAGTCCACAGGAATTATGGGAAGCTACAGTGGCTTTTAAGCAACAATATCTACCTACCTTCAGTAAATTATTTACAGATACTAAGTATGTAAAAGAGCCACTAGATGGCGATATTACAATTTACTTTACGTACCATTAGCATATTCAACAATTAAACAAAAGAGCATAAGAAACACTTGCTGAAGGCATGACAGTGGCTTCTTGTTGTCTTTTACGCTGGGCACCCTTTTTCATCAGTTCCCTCTTCAAGGAACACTTGTGCGCTTCCCACACCATTACTGGGTCTGCCTCTGGGGTTTCGTTAAGTGCAAAGAACTCTTTAAGTGATGTAAGTGTGGGCAGAAGGTTACGGTCTGTCAGGAGGGACACATTCAGTTTCCAACGTTAGCTCTGGGAGTTATGGGGATTATTGTCAAGGATATGGGTGCGTGGTGCGTGGAAGCGCCAGGGGTCAAACAGTTGCACAGAGTGTAAGAGGGCTTTAATTACTTTCAGAATCTTGTATGTGATACATGTCTTCCCCTAGGATGTGTCAACCAAGGGGTTGAGAGGGACATTAAAGTCCCCTCCCAAAATAAGGCAGCCCTTCGTGAACCCCTGGAGTGCCCTTATTCTCTGGCAGAAGGTTACGTGCGTCGTGTTGGGGAAGTAGACATTAGCTAGGGTAATGCGTGAACCTCCATAGTTTCCCTTGATGAAGATATATCTACCCTCCGGGTCTGACAGGCGGTCTGTGAAGGGGGCTTCTTTGCTCACCAAGATCAAAACTCCTTTCGATTTGGCATAGTCGTTAGTGGCATGATATGCCTCAGTAAAAAATGAGTTTGTCAGTTTTTGTACCTGGTTGGTCTTAAAGTGAGTTTCCTGTAAGAAAGCGAAGTGCAGCCTACCTTTCTTGAGTTCCCTCAGAAGCGTGGCCCTTTTTCTGGCACATTCAGCCCCCTTACATTGTGCGATATGATTGTGGGGCCTCGCCCTAGCGAGGAGTAGGCCATCTGGAGAACTCACGGGTGTGTAGAACTGATCAGTGCCTGGAAGATAAAACTGGGGGCCGTGTAGAATTCAGCCCTTCAATGTGGGTTGAGGGGGTGGGAAAGAGGGAAGGAGAAGAGGAATAGGGAGGTAAAAGAGGTAGACAGGAGAGTTATTAGAACACTTTAGTAAGTCTCGCTAAACCAAAGTAAACAATTAGTGGACCAGGGGCGGAAATACCGGTCCCAGGACCACTTTGTGGTAAGGTGGCTTGATCTTTTTGTGCAGCTTGTTCCCTAGCTAGACCCTCCCAACTTCTTCTATGTTCCCTCAGTCAGTGTTATCCACAGAGACAGGGTTTAGGAAAGTCATTGTCTATTTACACTTCAAAAGACTGGAAAAACATCCTGTGCACTGCACTTATATGAAGTAAAATTGCATCAAAATTAGCTTCTGTGTGTAATTGAAGAGTTAAGATGCCTGTGGATAGTGCCAAGTCAGCAGGTGGCCATAGTCCCTGTCAATGCATAAAGCAGTAAATGAAGCAAAACAAAGAATGTTGCAGGGGATGTCCTCTTTTATACCTCAGGCTCTGTGCACTTTCTGGGAAAGGGCCAATCACAGGAGCAGAGGGGTGAGAATTCTGTAAAGTTTAGAATACTGTCAGCATGGCTACAGGATGTAAAATTTGAGTTGTCTTATGCCCCGTACACACGGTCGGATTTTCAGATGGAAAATGTCCGATCGGAGCGTGTTGTCGGAAATTCCGACCGTGTGTGGGCTCCATCGGACATTTTCCATCGGATTTTCCAACACACAAAGTTGGAGAGCAGGCTATAAAATTTTCCGACAACAAAATCCGTTGTCGGAAATTCCGATCGTGTGTACACAAATCCGACAGACAAAGTGCCACGCATGCTCAGAATAAATAAAGAGATGAAAGCTATTGGCCACTGCCCCGTTTATAGTCCCGACGTACGTGTTTTACGTCACCGCGTTCAGAATGATCTGATTTTCTGACAACTTTGTGTGACCGTGTGTATGCAAGACAAGTTTGAGCCAACACCCGTCGGAAAAAATCCTAGGATTTTGTTGTCGGAATATCCGATCAATGTCCGACCGTGTGTACGGGGCATTACAGTTTTAGAAATTGATAGCTGGCTTTTAGGAAGAGTTACAGCAATGGCATAATTGACCATGATGCTAAGGTTTTCCAGGCAAACACCACACTCTTTGCTGGACAAAAAGGCCTTCCCTTTGTCTTCAGCGGATATAAGATCCTGTGGTAAACATCGATCCCTTCTGTAATCCTCCCTGTACTTTTTTTTACGGGGTTCATTAGGATAAATTGTTGAGGGAGAGGTCTATTCTTGCTGGCTCCTGGAGGATCTATTGATGCTGGCTGCTGGGAAATTTGTTGTTGCTGTTGGGGGGCTCTATTGTCACTGGGGTGGCATTTTGTAGATTTATTGTTGCGGGGGGTAGAATGTTATGTGGCGGATTTAGTGTTGCTGGGAATCATCTATGTAGTGCTACCCCCGCAAAGGCCGCTGGTGAATGTGGTCGTCTCCCACCCTGCATAGCCAGGCACACAAATTTCTAGCTCAGCCTTTCTCAACCTTTTTCAGCACAGAAGAACCCTTAAAAGAACTTTCTGGTCTCAGGGATCCCCTGCTAAAAGTTCCCTAGATCTACAACTCATGATACATTAGTGTGATGGTCATTGGGAAGAATTCCCCCCTTACAGATGGCTAAAAAGATAATTGGTGTCAGTGGGAACTTATCTGAGATGCAGAAATTGCTCATTGCTCAAGAAACTCCTAGAAACCTCTGGAGGTACCCTAGGATTCCATGGAACCCTGGTTAAGAAACCCTGTTCTAGTCACTCAGAGACAAGAAACAGTCCTTGCAGCTTTGTTTTTTTATTAGGGGAATTGAACTCGGATGGGAAAGGGTGCTATGGGATACCCATTTGATCAATGAACTCTGTAGGGACTTGAACTATATACACTCCAATATATACATTGTCTCCTCTTCTACCTCCAGCACACACTTACATGCAGACTATCACTCCCAGGACCAGCTAGCACAGGTTTTAGACCCAGCACAATCTCAGCTATCAGACTATCACTCCCAGGACCAGCTAGCACAGGTTTCAGACCCAGCACAATCTCAGCTATCAGACTATCACTCCCAGGACCAGCTAGCACAGGTTTCAGACCCAGCACAATCTCAGCTATCAGACTATCACTCCCAGGACCAGCTAGCACAGGTTTCAGACCCAGCACAATCTCAGCTATCAGACTATCACTCCCAGGACCAGCTAGCACAGGTTTCAGACCCAGCACAATCTCAGCTGGGTCTGGTTGAATGCCCTTTGCAGGCAGGGAATGTGGGCCCCTATTGTGTAGCAAAAATTGAAGTCTTGGTGCTAGCTGTCCTATATGTGGCTACTGCTCCTAATGCCACCGCTTCCGGCACTGTCAGCCCTCCTGGCTGCAGCTGCCCCTCTCCACTGTCCTTCCAACACAGTCCTCCTGACAGGCTCTGCTCCATCCCAGTCCTGTCAGGCGTGCCTCCCAGTCCTCCTGACTGTGTGTCACTCACCAGCCCTCTAAGCTGTACCTGTTCCTCCTGGAGACTTGCCTGACAGTGTTCTCCCACTGTCCTCTCCTTGCTCCCAGTGCCTCCTTGCCAAGATGCCTCCGTAGGTTTTGAGAAGGTCCCATCTGCACCCAAGGCCACCCCCCCCCCCCAGACTGGGGAGCTCCCTCAAAAGCCATGACAGCCTATCACTCCATCTCCAGCTTCCACCCAAACTCTCCCCCCCCAGCTGGGCTGACCCAGAGTATTGGAGGAGGGCTGTCCCTGCCAACTCAAGTTGGGGATTGGTCAGGGACCTCAGAATACTCCAGGCAGCTCCACCTTACTTTCCCTCCAATTTTTCTAGAAGCTTTCAGTACATTTTAGAAATGGGGGGGATGTCTCAGTGATGTCTCAGTGATGCTACCTGTAAGTCATCCAGCTCTCCCTGGATTTCTGCATAACCCAGGAAAAAACACAGACTGCACAAATTCACTTACACTAAACACACAAAAAAACTATCTACACTTCTAGCACTAGAGGGTGCTACATCTACTAATGCTGGGGGGATCTATAGATGCTGGGGTGGGTCTAGTTGATCTATTACTGCTGGGGTGATTTATATTGTTGCTGGGGGGGGGGAGTCTAGTGTTGCTGGGGAGAATCTATTGTTGCTGGGGGGATCCATTTTTGCTGGGGTGTGTCTAGTGTTGCCCGGGTTATCTGTTACTGCTGGGGTGGGGTAAAGGGCCAGTTCAGGGCGGTGGGTGGGGGGTGGAGCAAAGGGCCGGTTCAGGGAGGTGGGTAGGGGGTGGAACCAAGGGCTGGGAGGTGTGTAGGGGGCGGAGACAAGGAGTGACTCATAAGGGGGAGTTTCTGCACCTACCCTTCTGAAAATAGATAAAGTTCCTACTTAGGGACATGCTCGGATTTAATCTTTGCAGACCGTACGCGGAAATAAATTATTTTTAGAAGCTGGAATGTTTTCACAGCTTCTTTACTGAATGCACAGCTTGTGGGATGAATGTACAAACACCCCTATCTGACCCAAATCTGTATTCTGCTATGCGAAGTATGGTGACAAAAATGTTGCTCCAAGTCCTAAAACAGCCGAAACCTGAAAAGTCAGAATGGAATAGGATTAAATATTTCCTTGTGCACTTGCCGATTTGTTTCTTGCCGTTTACTAGGTGGGGGGGGGGGGGGGGGATAACAGTCACCTTTTGCTTTTGACATCTCTAGAAGTGGCCAGCCCTCCATATGTTTTTTTTTTTTCTTGTACAGAGCAGGTCAGGTTTCAAACCAGCTTTACTGCAGTAAATCTAAGCTAGATCGGCTCTAACTACATCATTAAAATCCCTTTTTAGGAGGTGAATGGACCTTTTTACCAGACACCCAAAAAAAAAACAAAAAAAAAAACAATAATTCTTACTTGCAAGGCTGCTATCACTCAGTGTCTCTCTGTAGAGCAAAATGCTCTGGCATCCCAAAGGTCTAAGAGTGGCTCCAGTGAAGGCAGCTGCCTCCTCTTTTATGAAGCGTAAAGCCCCTATACACACGGGCAGACTGTCGGGAGACATTTGCCAGTTCAAAATAAAACGGCCGACATTCTGCCCGTGTGTATGTTGGTCTGTCTGGCAGAACAGCCGGTGTTCTGCCGACAAAGTTCCCCTCAGCGGATAATGACCCCCCCCCTGTACTGCGCAGGCGCATCGCTTGCGCAGTATGAACAACAAGGGAGCCGCCGAAAATCTCCGAAGCTGAACAGCTGTGAGTCAGCTGTAGACGGCACCTGCACAATGAGCAGGACATTGTGCGTTAGAATGTGGTACATTGTCTGTTAGAATGTGGTGTTCATTGCGCAGGCGCGTGGTGTTCATTGTGCAGGCGCGGTGTACAGCTGACTCTCAGTTGTGTATGTTTGGCTATTTTGGGCGGCTCTCCGCCAGGGGGAACTTTTTCGACAAACTTCGTACTGCGCAAGCGCTGCGCATGCACAGTACAGGGGGGTCCTTATCCACCAGGGGAACTTTTTCGGCAAGACACCGGCTTCTGTCAGACAGGCATGCTGGAAAACCAGCAGCCAATTGACTCCCAATCAGCGCTCCCAGCCAATAGCAGAGAGCGCTGATTGGAGTGTTCCGGCAGGGGGGCTGTCACCCTATCAGAACACAACAGCTTAGTAGGAGAGATCGCTGGGCTAACCTCACATGGCTAGTACAGGATCTCTGACTGGAGCTCGGGTGTGTACCCGGCTTTACAGCAATGGCATAATTGACCATGATTGCTAAGGTTTCCCAGGCACACGCCACACCCTTTTCTGGGCAAATAGACCTTCCCTTTGTCTTCAGCAAATATAAGATCTTGGGGTAAACATTGATCCCTCCTGTAATCCTCCCTGTACTTCTTTTATAGGGTTCATTAGGACAAATAAAAAGGGAATACAGAACTGAAAAATACAAAGAGGAACTGATGCGGAGATTTTTAAAGTAAAAACGCATACCCTTGGTTGAATTAGATGGACTTGTGTCTTTTTTTCAACCTAAGTTACTATATACCCCTTATGACCCTCTGCCCATGCTGTGCCCTAAATCTGCATAGCGTAAGGCAGATTCTGTGACACTGCCCTGCCTATTGTCTACTGTTATTCTAGACGGGAGAAGGATCTTGGGTGGGTGCCATCTGCGTGGTGAAAGTGGTGACATCCACTCAAGTGCCTCCTCCCTCTGGCCAGCAGTCTCCAAACTGCAGGATTTGACCCTTTGCTTGCCTTTATCCAACCCTTGGGGCACTATTCCATCCACTGACACTAACAATGGGGCATAATTCCTGTCGCTGACAACAACAATGGGGCACCATTTCTCCCAGTGACACTATCAAAAGGGCCAATTCGTCCCACTAACACCAACAATGGGGCACAATTCCTTTTATTGGCACCAACGATGAGGCACAATTCCTTCCATCGACACCATTGATGGGGCATAATTCCTTCCAACAATACCAACAATGCCCACCCCCCTAAGTCTAAAGGACAGTAAACTGGCCCTGTGTATAGAAAGTTTGGAGATCTCTGATCTAGGCCATCATTAGACAATAGGCGGGGCAGCGTCAAGGAATGTGTAAAACTGGAGGGCCCGAAAAACTTACACAGCAGCCACTCCCACTAAAAGCCAAATTGCAGTTCTCAGCTGGTGTTCATCATGATTTAAAGGCAAATGCCAGATAATGAAGTTGGCTGAAATGAAAAACAATTTAATGACTTCTCAAGGAATCTTTTAGTGAATGTAAGAGATCAATGAAGCAGCTAAAGCTGAACTCCAGCAATTTTGGAATCAGGGAATAGAGAAGAAATCTTCCAATAGGGGACATCTGTTGCAGTGCCAGCTGTCTAAGAAGGCATTTCCTCACTTTGGAGAGCTCTTCTTTTACTTCCCCTTGTGTCTAGAGCAGTGGTCATCAACCTGTCCTCAGGGCCCATTAACAGGCCACTTTTTATGTATTACCTTGGGGAGATGCAGACTAGAATACTGCAATCACTGAGCAGCAAATTATATCGCCTGTGATGTATTTCAGTTATCTTGCAAACCTGGCCTGTTAGTGGGCCCTGAGGACAGGGTGGATGACCACTGATGTAGAGGACAAGAAGTGAGAAAATCACTCCCAGTGGGAAGTCAGATGACAATATAAACCTGAAAGTCCCAAACCTTTCCCTATACTGAAAACAAAATAAAATGTTTTGGTTAGAGTTGGGCTTTTCACTTTTTCACATTTTGAAAAGCGGAATGTGTATGTGGAGTTCTAGAGACCTCCTGTGGCTTGCTGTTGATTGGTGGACTGCTGAGTCAGCAACTGATCATGGGCACCACCAATAAGTCATACTAATTTGTAAGGATGTTCAGTATACCCCAGGATCCAACTGGAAGAACGGAGAAGTCACCCTTAGGTTCTAGAAACTATGGGTAAAATATACTGTATATATATTTACTAACTATTTTCTCCATAGGTTCTTGCTTTATCACCTTAATGCAGCAAATTGGTATGGGGGGGGGGGGGGGGTACTTAATGTAATGCGGTTCCTCAAAATTGCTCCCATCTCTTCTCTCAAGGGGATTATAGGTTCTTCTCTGACTGAATGTTTCCTGAATAATGCACCAATCGTACAAATGTTTTCATAACAGTTCTGAATCTAACAACATCTGGTCAATGCTAATACACTGTGGCCAAAAGTTTGTGGACACCTGACCATCACACCTACACAGGCTTGTTGGAAATCACATTCCACAACCATGACCATCAATTTTGAATTGCCAATCCGCTTCATACTGTGTGGCTATGACAACCATCAATATTTCCACAAGATTTAGTAGCCTGTCTGTGAGAATTTGTGTCCATTCAGGCAATTTTAAGGTCATGTACTGGTGTTAGAGAAGACCTGGACAACAATTTGTGTTCCAAACTATTACAAAGTTGTTCAGTAGGATTGAGGTCAGGACTCTGTTCAGGTAGCTCAAGTTCATCCTCATGAAACCCGTCAAACCATGTCTTTATCAAGGCTGGCTTTGTACATTGGGACATGGTCATGCTGGAACAGAAAATTGACTACACCAAACTGCTGGGGATGGAAGTGCATAATTGTCTAAAATGTCTTTGTATGCTTTATGTAGTATTAACAATACAGTCACTGGAATCACCCAAATCCACTAGGGAGGACATCAGGCTTACCTATACCAGTGGTCTCCAAACTGCAGCACGAGGGCCAGATGTGCCCCTTTGCTTGCTTTTATCTGGCCCTTGGGGCACCATTTTCATCCACTGATACCAACAATGGGGCATAATTCCCTCCACTGACACCAATGAAGGGGCAGAATTCTTCCCAATTACAGCAACGATGGGGCACAAGTCCTCGCAAAGCCACCAACAATGGGGCGCAATACCTCCCACTGACGCCAACGATGGGGTGCTATTCCTCCCACTGACACCAAAGATGCCTCATTGTTTATTCCCACTGGGGACCATTCTACTCCCAATGGCCACACTCTGCCCCCTTTGGGTCTGAAGGACAGTAAACTGGCCCTTTGTTTAGAACGTTTGGGGACCCCTGACCTATAGCATGGGTTCGGGCAAATGCGGTAATGCAGTTTTGAGATTCGTGGTTCTTTTGAATTCATGTAAAGATTCGCCTAAAAATGTTTTTTTTTTGTTTTTTTTTAACCATAATGCTTTCCATGGCTTTTAAACTATGGCCAGCAGGCTTGGAAGGGCCAATAAATGGGTTTTTAAATAAGCCAGACCCGGATTGTCCATGGTGAAGGGAACTGTCTGTCCTGTTCAAGTCTGGCCCCAGACCTGGGCAGCTGCCATGATGGGATACAGCTCGAAGAGTGATGAAGACTGGGCGAAAGCAGAAATTTAAGAGGATTTCTGGGGACCAAGGTTCAGCGAACCAGTGGCGGCCGAAAAAAGGCAGCGAAGCCCGTGGAGGCTGAGGCATTGGTGACCACCCATGGTGGCTCGGCTGGCACTGCTGGGATGAACATTGAAATGCTGTTCCAGCTGGTGAGGTCCCACAAGGCGAAGTCTGCTACTGCTGCTTGGTCTAGTTTGAGAACTTGGTCTGGATCTGGCACTGGTGTGAGAAAAACTAAAAGCTGTGATATAAAGGACCGTCCTTGAGGAATAATCCTAATCCCGAAGTTCATCATCCCTAGTAAGGATTGCAACTGCCTGATGGTGCACCCTTGTGACCGGGTGAAGTCGTGGATAACTGTCCCGGTACAGGCTAGTTTGTCGAGGGGGTAGGCTATGGCACGCGTGTCCACAGTGACAGCTAGGAAGGTGATAGAGTGTGCCGGGCCTTCCACTTTATGCTCAGCTATGGGCAGGTTAAGATTGCTGAACACTTTCCTCAACCTGTCTAGATCTGCCGGTGGTGTGCCTGGTTGTTTGGTGAGCAGGAAGTCATTGAGGTGGTGGATAACTGTCTGACGGTGGACCTGGTGTGACTTTACCTGAAATAAACTGTCTCACCCCTGTCATGCGACTGACCCTGGTGAAGATGCGAACTGTACGTTCTTCCCCTCCTGTTTATTTATTTTTTTATCTGGGGAGATAAAGTCCAACCTAGTGGCGGATGGAAACCTGAACTAACCTCAGGGAGAAAGACGGAGAAAAGATGAGTGGCCCGCGTGCCACTGGAGATGAATGGCCAACTGGGTGCCGCTGCATGTTTGTGTGGCTGATTGTTTGTCACTGAGGTGTGTTTGCAAGTTAGTTTGTATGCGGGTTTGCACGTAGGTGCATGACGCAAAGTGTTTTATACTACTGGGGACGATATCGCGTGGTTGCAAGGGTGTCAGTGAGTGTCAGGTTGCTGAGACGACATTGCTTGGTTGCAGGGGTCTCGATGAGTATGAAGGTTTGTTTTTGGAGACGACATTGCGTGGTTGCAAGGGTCTCAATCTGGTTTGCTGAGACGACATTGCGTGGTTGCAAGGGTCCCGATGAGTAAGAGTTTTTTTTTTTTTTAATGATGAAATTGCGTTTTGCAAGGGTCTCAAACGCGAGTTACAGCGTTTACAAGCATTTGGTGTTTCAAATGCCTCTGAACATCCGTCTGAACCCATTTTTTTTTTTTTTGCGGTTCAGAAAAGCTTCTAAACTCAACTGCCTAGAAAGGACTATAAACTACCCTGTATACATGTACTGATAAAATAAGATAGAGGCGAGTTCAGGGGCAGCTGAAAAAAAAAATGCCCAACTGCTCCTAAATGTCCGTTTACCAGCAGCAGTGTACATGAGGGCCTAAAATGATTTGTCTGGCTGCAAGGGTCTCAATGAATGTCAGGTTGCTGGGGCGAGACTGCGTGGTCACAAAGGTCTTGATTAATGGGAGGTTGCTTGAGACTGTATTGTGTGGTTGTAAGGGTCTCGATGAGTGTGGGGCTGCTGAGATGGCATTGCATTCGCAAGGGTCTCAACAAGGTCAGGCTGCTGAGATGATTTTGCGTGATTGCAAGGGTCTCAACAGGTGTCAGGTTGCTGGGCCGAGATTGGGTGGTGACAAACGGGGTATTTATTTTTCTGACAAGTGAGAGGTTGCTGAGACAATGTTGCATTTGCAAGAGTCTTAACAAGGGTGTCAAGGCTGCTGAGACGATGGTTGCAAGGGTCTCAATGAGTGTTAGGTTGCTGGGCCGAAATTGCATGGTGGCAAGGTGTTTTTTTTTTGTTTTGTTTTTTTAAATGAGTGAGAGGTTGCTGAGACGATATTGCGTTTTGCAAGGGTCTCAACAAGAGTGTCAGACTGCTGAGATAATTTTGCATGGTTACAAGAGTCTCAACAGGTGTCAGGTTGCTGGGCCGAGGTTGCGTGGTGGTAAAGGTTTATTATATATGATTATTTTTATTATTTTATTTTTTTATTGATTTACTTTATTCTTTTAATGAGTGAGGGGTAGCTGACACGATAGTGTGTTTTTCAAGGGTCTTAACAAGAGTGACAGGCTGCTGAGATGGTTTTGCATGGCTGCAAGGGTCTCAAAGAATGAGAATTGGGTTACTGAGAGAGGGATAGAAACACCTGGTTTGTTTGGCTGCTTACCGTCCCCTAAGCGAGCAGAATAAGGGATAAGGACAATGTCCGTTTGATTTGTGGGTTCCGTAGGGGCAACTAACGAACAATATGGGAGACAACGAATGGTAACGAATTGATAATAACATAATATGATAATATGACATAAAGAATGTGGTAAAAAAATCTTACTTGCGACAGTGGGCAATGCGAGTGAGTTTGCGGCGGACTGTGGCTGGAGTGAAACATATTGGGAAGGTGCAGCGTGATACCATGCATGAGGCAAAACAATAAGGTTTGGTGTAGAAAATAGAACGTGAGAAGTGTGTATGAAATATTTGTAAGTTCCACCGCAGGAACCGAACACATGGTACGGGCGACACCGTGAGTGGCCACAAATTTTGACATGACAAACACAGTAACGAATCCTACCTGGGACCGTGACCGTGCGACCAGGTTCGCATTGGACTGGAGCGTGTGTGCAACACATCCAAAGAGTGACGCACAGAAAAAACTTTGGTTTGGTAAATAAATGAGAGAAAAATCGTGTACAAACGATTCGTAAGTTCCCCTCAGGGAACTAAAACACACGGCATGGGGGAAACAACGAATGGCAACGGCAGAAAGTATGCAATGTATCTGATACAAAATTGGTTGTAAAGAAAAATGACTCTGATATGAATTGGTTGTAAAATGTATGAAGTGAATCTGATACAAATCGGTAGTAAGGAGCATTAAATTAGTAAAACACCTACCAACCACCCAGCCCCCCAGGCTAATCAAGTGCAGATAAGGCACCAGGTGGGTCTAATTACCACCTCAACCAGCCACAGAACCCGTACAAACAAAACATGTTCATCTCCAAATGGATGAGACGGCAACCCCATGGACAGTGAATCCTATAACCGGTGAAGCCTATAGCGAGTGATAGCGGACAACGACCGACAGCGGCTCCGAGGCTTGGATTTACAAATGAATCGTATGTTTGGCAGAAGGAACTAACGAATGTACTACGCCTGTGCCGAATGATGTCGGGACATGAGCGGCAACAACTCGGAGGCAGGTTTTTTATGAAAGGGATGCTGGATAGGAAGCATAACGAATTGCAAGATTGCACATGATACAAAAAGGTTTGAATACTACCTGCGACAGTGAGTGGGAACCACCGACAAAGACCATGAACAAAGAAGCCGCAATGCACTTGCAATTGAATGCACAGACTCACGACCATGAGGTGAGCTGGGAAGAGTCGGCCCAGTGAGGTGCAGTATCGCGCACTGAACCGACAAAGAGCATGGGGGGTGGGCTGCTTAAATAGCCTCCGGGCTCCTCCCATAAATTCAGGCCACCATACTGGCATATATATATATATATATATATATATATATATATATATATATATATATATATATATATATATATATATATATATAAAATATCGCTCACAATGTTGCAAAACAATCAAATTGATGCGTGAAAAAATAAATAACAAAAACATCTGTTGTATACATGGAGAAAATGTGCTCCAATCAATAAAGTGCAATTGTGCTCCAAACTTTGAGGTGCGCCACACACCCCTCCTGTGTCCCCACTCAACGAAAGGAATGGACCCCTAGCTTTTCAGTCTAGGGGTCATTCAGGCTAGAATGACGGCCAGGAATGGCAATTCACACCAGGATCCAATGAAGATCTCCCCCAATAATGATGGTCATATGTGGATGGTTATACCACATATGAAAGAAGAGGGCCAATAGTGAAGTACAGTTTAGCAGGACTTTATGCCACAAACTAGGATAGGTACTTACAAACTAGAATATATCGCGCATGGATATTTGCAAGGATAGTCAACAGGAAACGCTGCATCCAGCGTGCATTCTACCGACAACTGGAAGTGACATTGTTAGGACTCGAAACCTTGATGACGCCTTAAAGGGAGGGCGAAGCGCATTGATGTAGTTTCCGATTTCGAGTCCCAGCGACGTCACTTCCAGTTGTTAGTGTAACGCACGTTTGATGCGGCGTTTCCTGTTGACTATCCTTACTATCCCTGCGTAATTTATTCTTCTAGTTTGTAAGTACCTATCCTAGTTTGCGCAATAAAGTCCTGCTAAACTGTACTTCACTATTGGCCCTCTTCTTTCATATGTGGTATAACCATCCACATATGACCATCATTATTGGGGGAGATCTTCATTGGATCCTGGTGTGAATTGCCATTCCTGGCCAGCATTCTAGCCTGAACGACCCCCAGACTGAAAAGCTAGGGGTCCATTCCTTTCGGTGAGTGGGGACACAGGAAGGGCGTGTGGCGCACCTCGAAGTTTGGAGCACAATTGCACTTTATTGATTGGAGCACATCTTCACCATGTATGTAGATGTTTTTGTTATTTATTTATTTTTTCATGCATCATTTTGATTGTTTTGCCACATTGTGAGCGCTGTAATTATATATATATGTTTTATTTGTGAAAATCGTATTGTTCTGTAATAGCAGGTACAGCTTTAAGGCGTCCCCCAAGCATGTTATGTAAAGGATTTGGGTCTTTTCAATGTTGTCCTTGAAATAGGGTTGCCACCTCATCCCTTTAAACCCGAACACATATTAATTACACAGGTTCTGTGGCTGATTAAGATGGTAATTAAACTCACTTGGTGCCTTATCTGCATTTAATTAGCCTCAGAACCTGTGTAATTCAAAGGTGTTCGGGTTTAAAGGGATGAGGTGGCAACCTTACCTTGAAGCCACATGGAAAGACCCTCTCCCCACTGCATGTTAACCTAAAAAATGTCTATCTTTGCATGTACATGACAGTAACTTGCTTGCCATGCCTCTCTTTTGACAGTAGGTTACCTATTAGCAGTACATATAGTCAGAATGTATTAACAGAATTTACAACACCCTCCCACCACACTTCAGTGGTTATTCGCAACTAAATTCAGGTTCGCCAAATTTCAAACAGAATTTTCTGAACTTCAGCTTCTACAATAAATGTACACAGTGTTTGTAATGCCGCGCACACACGGTCGGGCTTTACGGCAGACTTTGCCCGGCGGACGGGATTTCGTCGGACAATTCGATCGTGTGTGGGCTCCAGCGGACTTTGTTTTCTCAAAAGTTGGACAGACTTAGATTTGAAACATGTTTTAAATTAATCCGTTGAAATCGAGTCCGGTCGAAAAGTCCGCCGTCTGTATGCTAGTTCGACGGACAAAAAGCCACGCTAGGGCAGCTATTGGCTACTGGCTATGAACATTCTACGGACTTTGGTGGATTGTGTGTAGGCAAGTCCGTTCATTCAGAAAGTCCGTCGTAAAGTACGTAGAAAAGTCCGCCGGGCAAAGTCTGCCGTAAAGTCCGCTCGTGTGTACGCGGCATGAGTTGCTGTGTAGTGGCCGGAGGAAAAAAAAAACAAAACAACAAAAACACCAGTTTTGAATACAGATAAAAATATACATATTTATTACAAATCACAGTATTTAGATGCATGGAAATGGTTTGTCAAAAAAAAAAAGGCAACAAGAAGTTGTGAACCTTACACCTTTATAAATAGGCCCCTATTGTGATCACAGGCAAAGATGGATGCACCCAGATTCAACTATGCTAATCACTTCAGGTGCTGGTGAATGTGCTTTAAATCTTTCATGGGTTTTAAAACCTGTGTGATAAGGCGGTGGTGGAAACAGCTATTACCTAATATGCCAAATGCTACTGGGGCTGAACTTGATCATTCTTTGCCTTTGTATCAAAGTGTTGTACACAAGTTGGGGATTGTCAGCTTGCATCCAAGCCTAATCACCCAGGTGTTTTACTTATTGATGATTCTCTTTAACTGAAGGTAGTTAAGGTTCTTTCAAGTACTGGACACCAATTGGGCAATTCTGCAATTTATCCATACCCATTGTAATATATGTAACTCAGCTGGTATTCTGTTTGGTCTGCTCACAAATCAGATCTGATTGACCCCCCAAAAGATAATTCTATTATAGAATAAGGTGTGTGGTCTGATGGCACCAAACTGCTATGCTGGTGCTTTTTGTTTGTAATTAATCCTTAGTGTGTAAGCGGAAACCCTTTTTCAACCAGATAATACCAAATTAAGAAGCATCAGTATAGGTTAGTTAACATGCTTATAATGCTATGGCTACATTTCCATTCTGACAACTGGCTCTAGAAACTGAGACATTAATGAACATTCCCATGGCATAGGACAGGGGTCTTCAAACTACGGCCCTCCAGTTGTTCAGGAACTACAATTCCCATCATGCCTAGTCATGTCTGTTAATGTCAGAGTTTTACAATGCCTCATGGGATGTGTAGTTCCGCAACAGCTGGAGGGCCGTAGTGTGAGGATCCCTGGCATAGGGCATTGTGAGTGGGAAACTGTTGTGGTCACGAAATGGACAGTTTCACCCCGCCTACAACTAGGGTTGCCACATCTTCCCTTTAATCCAGGACACACATTATTTACTTAGGTTCTGTGGCTGATTAAGATGTTAATTAAACACTCTTGATGCCTTATCTGCAATAAATCAGCTTCAGAACCTGTGTAATTAATATGTGTCCTGAATTAAAGGGATGAGGTGGCAACCCTACCTACAACAGGTATTTCAGCTTTTGGCAGATGCTGATAAGCTGCATCACCCCCTGACTTCTTCTGTCCTTCAGGATTTTAGTGGGAATATCTGTGTAACAATTCCCAACTTTACCTGTCTTCAAACCATGGAGTGTCACCTTTCATACAGTTGTACAGTTGCTTCTTTCTAAAATTTAAAGCCAATAATAATAAATCCAGCAGGGAACTAGAGAGACCCCCAAAATGGTCACAATGGGTGAATGGTCAGACTTCTCCTCAGAGTTATTGCCACCAAAGTCTCTGAGATAGAGGAAAAGTCACAGAGTCCTTCAACTTGGCAACATCTAACCAAAAATCCCAATTTGGAAGTGCTGGGATGTTCTTAATCCCTTTTAGGACTGGCAATACCCAGACGTTACTAATGACTATATTTTCAGGGGGGAAAAAATGTTTTTCAAGGTGCTATTTAAAAGTGCTGGGTGATATCACTGACATGTTTTCTTCCAACTCCCCAAAAATGTATGGAAAATCTGACAGAATTATGTTTTGTAGGTTTGTGTGGTAAAAGCAATGAAATAAATGCAACCATTCATGAAAAAGGGCTACAAAATTACAAAAAAAAAAGTCTTCATTGGAATGGCCAGTTTATCAATAATATCTAATTTGACACGTCTCATTATGATAAATCTAAAATCAAGACAGTTTTATGCCCATAATTGTACAAAGCTATAGACAAGTTTTAAGGTCCGCCCTTCCGCCAGTTTGAAAATTGTCACTGTCCCGCCAGCGTAAGAGACAATCTTGAAGTACGGTCTAGTCAGATACAAGTTTGTTCAGTGGAGGATGCTAAAATTCGTTGTCCTGGTAAAAAGTTTGTCAGTGGGCAGCAAAATAACTTTATAATACCTGTTAAAAGTACACTCTACTTTGTTGTTCACCAATGGAGAATCACACTGATGCCGCGTACACACGACCGGACTTTACGGCATACTTGGTCCGGCGGACCGGAGTCCGTCGGACAATTCGATTGTGCGTGGGCTCCAGCGGACTTTTTTTTCCCAAAAGTTCGACGGACCTAGAAATTAAACACGTTTCAAATCTTTCCGACGGACTCGAGTCCGGACGAAAAGTCCGCCACGTCATCACGTACGAATCCGTCGGACTTTGGTTGATCGTGTGTAGGCAAGTCCGTTCATTCGGAAAGTCCGTCAAAGTGTGTACGCGGCATAACTGGTCAAATTTTTTCAAAGTCCAGTTTGTCATCAAACAGTCCTCTCGATGACCGTTAGTGTTTCCACCAGTTCCTGGAAGCTGGGCCTTTCCTGAGGCTTGTCCTTCCAGCAAAGCAGCATCAAATTGTACATTTCCGGTATGCAGTTCACCGGCTGAGGAAGTCTGTATCCATGGGAGACTTTTATGTAGACATCCTGGTTTTTCCACCCTGGTGAGAAGAGAGACAAGTCAGTCTGATCCATGACTCATAAAAGGCTAAAGAGGAACCTTTTTGCTCTACAAAGACCACATAACATTACAGTATATAGAATGCCCAAACTTTTTTTTTTATATAGCGTAGGGAAGGCTTTGAACCTGTGGCAGGCTTCTTGTTCAATATATTTATTAAAAGACATGAGAAAATAACAGCAGTGTCACAGCTGGTACATGTAAAAGTCAAAATTGGGTTTGTACCCACTTCAAAGATAGTATCACAACAACATGAAGTACAAGTACATAATAAGGTCACAGAAATTGGATTGGTAACAACCAAGAAAAAGGCAAAAAGGGACTGCGAACATAGAGCTATATGTGACTTTGGGCTACAGGCGCCCTAAGATCAGCCAATCCTATGAATCCAAGGTGCAAAAGACACCAAAAACAAGTTACATACTTTTGAGGGAAAAGAAGAGAAAATACAAGGAAAAACAAGATAAATACATAGAAAGAAAAGAAGATAAGGGAAACAGAGGTCACTGCATACACCGGGAAGGGGTACCATTCAGAAGACCAGTGGGCCCCAGGATAGTCATGGTTCCAAAAGGGAAGAGTCAAAACCGAGAGGTACAGTCCCTTGAAAAAGTATTCACACCCCTTGACATTTTTCACATTTTGTCATGTTACAACCAAAAACATAAATGTATTTTATTGGGATTTTATGTGATAGACCAACACAAAGTGGCACATAAAATTGTGAAGTGGAAGAAAAATGATATATGGTTTTCAAAATGTTTTACAGAGAAATATCTGAAAACTGTGGCGTGCATTTGTATTCGGCCCCCTTTACTCTGATATCCCTAACTAAATCTAGTGGAACCAATTGCCTTCAGAAGACATCTAATTAGTAAATAGAGTCCACCTGTGTGTAATTTAATCTCAGTATAAATACAGCTGTTCTGTGAAGCCCTCAGACGTTTGTTAGAGAACCTTAGTAAACAAGCAGCATCATGAAGGAACACACCAAACAGGTCAGGGATGAAGTTGTGGAGAAGTTTAAAGCAGGGTTAGGTTATAAAAAAACAATCCCAAGCTTTGAACATTTCACGGAGCACTGTTCAGTCCATCATCCGAAAATGGAAAGAGTATGGCACAACTGCAAACCTACCAAGACATGGCCATCCACCTAAACTGACAGGCCGGGCAAGAAGAGCATTCATCAGAGAAGAGCCAATAGGCCCATGGTAACTCTGGAGGAGCTGCAGAGATCCACAGCTCAGGGGGGGGAGAATCTGTCCACAGGACAACGATTAGTCGTTCACTCCACAAATCTGACCTTTATGGAAGAGTGGCAAGAAGAAAGCCATTACTGAAAGAGAGCCATAAGAAGTCCTGTTTACAGTTTGCGAGAAGCTATGTGGCGAACACAGCAAACATGTGGAAGAAGGTGCTCTGGTCAGATGAGGCCAAAATTGAACTTTTTGGCCTAAAAGCAAAACGCTATGGAAAACTAACACTGCACATCACCCTGAACACACTATCCCCACTGTGAAACATGGTGGTGGCAGCATCATATTGTGGGGATGCTTTCCTTCAGCAGGAACAGGGCAAATATAGGGCAATCTTAGAAGAAAACCTGTTATGCCCCGTACACACGATCGGACTTTCCGACAACAAAACCGTGGATTTTTGTTCGAAGGATGTTGGCTGCAACTTGTCTTGCATACACACGGTCACACAAATGCTGGCCAACAATTACGAACGTAGTGACGTACATATCTCCATTACGAACGCTAGTTTTACAAGACCGAGCACTTCCGGCTCGCACTTGATTCCGAGCATGTGTTGACGTTTGTCCGACGGACTTGTGTACACACGGTCGGAAAGTCCGACAGCAAACATTTGTCGGCAGAAAATTTGAGAACCTGCTAGCCAACATTTGTTGGCGGAAAGTCCGACAACAAAAGTTCGATGGAGCATACACACGATCGGACTTTCCGCCAACAAGCTCACATCTGACATTTGTTGTCAGAAAATCTGATTGTGTGTACGCGGCATTAGATTCTGCAAAAGACTTGAGACTGGAGCGGAGGTTCACCTTCCAGCAGGACAACGACCCTAAACATACAGCCAGAGCTACAATGGAATGGTTTATATCAAAGCATATTCATGTGTTACAATGGCCCAGTCAAAGTCCAGACCTAAATCCAATTGAGAATCTGTGGCAAGACTTGAAAATTGCTGTTCACAGACGCTCCCCATCCAATCTGACAGAGCTTGAGCTATTTTGCAAAGAAGAATGGGCAAAAATGTCCCTCTCTAGATGTGTAAAGCTGGTAGAGACATCCCCAAAAAGACTTGCAGCTGTAATTGCAGAGAAAGGAGGTTCTACAAAGTATTGACTCAGGGGGGCTGAATACAAATGTACACCACACTTTTCACATATTTATTTGTAAAAAAAATTGAAAAACATTTATCACATTCCTTCCACTTCACAATTATGTGCCACTTTGTGTTGGTCTATCACATAAAACCCCAATAAAATACATTTCCGTTTTTGGTTGTAACATGACAAAATTTCAAGGGGTATGAATACTTTTTCAAGGCACTGGAAATTATTATCAACCCAAGGTTGCCAGACCTTTAGGTGTTTTGAGAATTATATCTAGTAGGGTTGCCTCAATCTTACTGTGGATCATTGCCTGTGTAATGCGGTTTTTCATCTCTGTTATACACAGAGGCGGGGTCTTCCAGGCCCATGCAATAGTTTGTCACTGTCTTTATTTGCTCTCATGGTCATTGTCATCAGGACAAAAAGTGGGGAAAAATCCAACATATTGAGATGTCACCAGAACAGAGTGGAAATCTTTCAACTGGTTCAAAATATGGTGACAGCTGTCCAAGAGGGGGTTTCCTTTACTTTGGATAGATTTATTCTCATTTCTTGTAAAGGAAATCTCCCCAATAGGGACAGAGATGACCTAATAATCTTGACAGGGGTTTTACCCATTCCCAACTCTGTACAAAGCTAAACAAAGTTTTAGCTGTAGCTATTTAGCTACTTAAATGTCCTATGGTCTTTAGATATACTTAACTTTATACATAGCCCACAAAAAAAAAAGCCATTTGTGGGGTTCCTACACCACTTATGGTTTTAATAGACATTGGGGGTTATTTACGAAAGGCAAATCCACTTTGCACTGCAAGCGCACTTTTAAGTGCAGTCGCTCTAAATCTAAGGGGTAGATGTGAAATGAGTGGAAGCTCTGCTGATTTTATCATCCAATCGTGTGCAAGCTAAAATGCTGTTTTTTTATTTTCCTTGTGTGTCCCCCTTGGTTCTACAGTGGCTTTACTCCATGTACACATGCAGTGCAAAGTGGATTTGCCTTCAGTAAATAACCCCCATTATGCTATTTCAGGCTAAATTGGATAAAAGTCTTTAGGAAGTACCCACAGAGACCTCCATGTGACTCTTCTTGGGAGAAAGTGTGATTGGACCTGGCCCGGTTGCTATTGTCCCCCCCCCCCCCCACAAAAAATGGCAGCAAATTGTATTTCACCCCAGTTCTGTAGGCATGAACATGAATGCTTAGCTGGTGTAAACATACTGTATGTTTATTTTCCCACAATCTATCAGAGGTGTCTACGTTTGGATGGAGTATCAGCAACTTGCAGTGCCCTTCTAAGTTCCCTTAGTGACTCATCCTGCACCTATAAATTGTGAACCAGGAATACATGTTAAGATACCATGATGCCAAAGGAGCTTTTCCTATCTATCTATCCTACCTACTTTTATTTTTAAAAAAATAAAACAAATTCAGTTTGGATGCATTTCCTGAGTATCCACCCCCACTTCCTCAGGTTCTGTGAAACTCAAGTTAAATAGAGAGTTAGTCCCAGACTGTATTCATAGGACCTGTGGACCACCAGCCACACCAAACCTCCCCTTGGGAGGAGGGCAGGCAATCATATTCTATGTATAGAGACCTGCTGGTAACTTCTTGTGGGATCATGATGTGTCACAATCAATGTCATCTCCTTTCCTCTTTCTGTACCCCAGATATCCTCCACAATGGTCAGGAGAGGGAAAAAACATGGCAGGAAGGAGGGAGAAAAAAGGGGGATGGGGGAAGGTAAAAAAGGAGGACAAGAAGCCAAAGGCAGGGAAAGAGGAATTAAGCAAATCCCTCCAACTGCCCTCCACCTATTCTAGTAGCTTCCAGCACAAATGTCCCATTGTCAAAGAGTGGCCTATGATTCCAGTCCTAGACTAACTCTCTATTTAACTTGAGTTTCATAGAATCTGAGGAAGTGGTGGTCAGTACCCACGAAACGCATCGTAATCATTGCATTTTTTCTTTCTCCGGTCTGGACCCCAATTTCTATCTGGGACCCCACCTGCTGAATTAAAGGGGATACATAATGATTGACTGTGAAACACATGGAAATTAGTTTTATGTATAATGTATATTACCTGTGAAATGTATGGTATTAAAGTGACTGTAAACGATCACCTTGTAAAACAACTCATTCAGTTTAAAATAGGAATGAAAGGTAAAACATGTGTGTGTAGATATATCAAAAAACAATACAAATACATTTTTTCCCTTTTTTATAAGTGATCACATTCCCTCTGTTCTCAGCTGCATGGGAACTGGGGGAGGAGGAGAAACAACAGTTAACTGAGCTTACCAGTGAATGGCTGTGCAGCAGGGGCATATTAGTACCAGTCTGATCATTGGAGGAGAGCATACTGAGTTCCCAGCATAGCTGGAGAACTGACCACGGTGTGCTCTCCTGCTTAGTGTGGTCCGTTTTTAATAGGAACGCAGACTAGCAGGATCACCAGTGATTTCACACAAAGGAAGCAATACAAAGAGAACAGGATACTTTCTCTTACAAGTACATGGTACAGCAGCCACATATCAGGAATATGAAATGTTGGGATAACAAACGCTTTAAGTCCAAACTGAATTTGTTTCAATTACTTTAAAATAAAAGTTATTTTTTTAACAGCAGAGTATAATTTGGTACAAATGTTGGCACCTTAAAAGCACCATAATTCAAATAAATTGTTCTGGTGAGCATACATTGTTGAAGGTGTCAAATGTTGGACTAAATATTAGCTGCTCTTATTTTGGGGAGCGCTCTTTGGCTGTATTAAGTAATGACATCAGTTCCTCTAAAAAGATTCTATGCTTTTTATTCAAACCAGGGTTTTCCTCTAAATGACCACAACTCAAATGAAGCTATAGGCTCATCCCATGCCCATTTTACTGGTTCCTCAGGAGTATGTGGTGGGCAGGGAGCCAGAGAGTGAGAAAGGGGTGCCTGAGAGTACTCAGTCCCGAGAAGGAAATAGGAGCTCTTCATTACATTAATTGTAGTTTTAAGTAGACAACAAGGTGTTGAACCAGCCTATGTCCTATTCTGCATTTTAGAATTCTGATCGTGAGACTTCTCTTCTATGATCCTGACTATTGTCCCACCACGAGGATCTTCTGCACTGCCTGGCCTCCTATGGATCATGGTGCCACTTCTTGTCCAGTAATTGACTGCTTTTAGTTCCCCAATGGAGTGGATAGGAGGAGGAAGAATTCCCCTCCTTTAGGGTAATGGAAATATATTTCATCCAGGTTTTGTTTCTCAGAGCTGCTCACCTTTGTATGGCGTTTCGCCGTATGTGTACAATTCATAAACCAAGACCCCAAAGGACCAAACATCAGACTTGGTAGAATATTTACAGTGGGAAAGAGCCTCCGGAGCTGTCCATCTTATTGGTATGGTTCGGTTGTTTTCTGGAGAGTACATATCATCCTAAAAATACAATAAGAATATCAGGGACATTACTAGGTTCCTAAAAAAGCTTTGGGACACCCCACCTCAGGCTTTATTTATCATAATGGCATCTGAGGGCAGGTGCCGAGGGTGGTAGGATTTAATGGGTCAGTATCGGGTCTTAAATATACAAATCATATTTTCTTCCTTGCCTCCTCTGGACATTTGCATTTACATTTAAAGTGAAACTGTAGGGAGAAGTAGATGCTAATAGGAGTCATAAGATTCTTTATAGTTCAAGAAGCATGGGAACCATCTCTTGTTTGGGAGTCTATTCTGCTGAAAATTAGTTCTTCATATAAACCAGACCCCATGCTACCTCCAATAATAACATTACACAAGGGGTGGAGCTTGTACAAAAGAATGATCCTCATTCTATTAAGCGTACAATGCTTCCCTGAATCCCACCCAGGGTGAACATTTTCAGCAGTCACATGGTCCTTTCCTGTCACTGTATTTTTTTTCTTCCAATGTCCTGGAGGCCCTCTACCCCCCCCCCCCCCCCCAAGAGCTGCTGAATAATTTAGGCTGCCATTGATGACCTAATTTTTTGAGAATACTAGTTCCCTTGCTGTTATGTCGACACTAAAGCAGGTCATGCCACTTTCTTTCCTACAACCACAGGTCGCAAGAAAGAAAAGCGCTCAATTTCCCTATATATCAGTTAGGGTTGCCACCTCATCTTGTTAAAATTGAACACATATTAATTACACAGGTTCTGTGGCTGATTAAGGTGGTAATTAAACTCACTTGGTGCCTTATCTGCATTAAATTAGCCTCAGAACCTGTGTAATTCATATGTGTTCAGGTTTAAAGGTATGAGGTGGCAACCCTACAGTCAGTGTTGATGGGGGAATCCCTCCTGTGGAACTTTTGTTTTCTCCTGGCGGGAAGGCACGGGAGCCATCAAGAGGCCACCAGTGACAGCCCCCTCTCTCATGACAGAGTCACTTTAAAAGTGACTAAACTGTACTGTATGTGACATTGTGACAAGACAGCAGATTATATCAAACCTTCAGCAAGCGAGCCAGTCCAAAGTCAGCTATCTTACAAATGAGCTTATCCCCGACCAGAATGTTCCGTGTGGCCAAGTCCCTATGGACCACGTGTTTCTTCTCCAGGTACTCCATTCCATCTGCAACCTGGGAGATTATGTTTATAAAATCAGAATTTCTCAGGCGCTTCCCTTCTACACCTGTTGAGAGACATATGACTATGGTCAGACACAATAATGACTGCCATAAAGAACATCACAACATTTGATCTGGTTGGATGGAGGCAGTGTGATCTGTTATAGGAGTGTTACATTGTAATCAGAATCCGTAAGATGCCCACTATTATCTTCCTAGGCAAAACAAACCTCTCCATTGCCCTGTGTTAGACTGCTTTCAGTTTGCTACTGAGCTCCTGGCATCCTTGTCCAATAAGAACACCTTGTTGGCCAATGAGGACACTGCCATTATTGGTGCTAATCTCTGGGCAGCGGTCAGGGCTTAGACCTGAACTGAAGAGCTCACTAGCAATCTAAACATAATCTTTGGTGGGGTACTGAAGAGCAGTTACAGGAAAAGGAAGGGCTATGAAATTTTAGATGTTCATAATGGATAACAGGTTTACTTTAAAGGGGGGTTATGTTTCGTCTCATAAGCCCCTTGCTTCTGTATTCCCTGCTTCTGCAGTTTTCAGATCATGGATATCATATTTTGACTTTTGGTTGACCTTTAAGATAATCTTGGAGGTTTCCCTTGGTCATGAGTTCGGTGACAATGTAGACTGGCTCTCCGATGGAACACACAGCCAGGAGACGGATGAGGTTCCGGTGACACAGCGACTTGAGCGCGTCTATCTCCTTCTCCATGTCACTTCTGTTCAGGTCTTCTGCAAGAGCCCAAAATCCACATTTAGAGGAATCTACCCACACCTTTCCTCTGGAAATCCCCAAATCTGTTGTTACAAACCTTGTTTGAAGGTCTTGATGGCAACTCTCTCCTCTCCATTCCAGAGGCCTTCATAGACTTCTCCGAAGAACCCCTGTCCCAGCTTTCTTTCAAGTGTAAACTCTGACCTTGGCCTTTCCCAGTTGTCCACTAGAGACAAGACCTAAAAGATAGCAGTGCTTAAAAGGTCGGTCCACCCAAATTGCATATCACACTTTTACACAAATAATGATGGGTTGATCCACCTACTGATTTTCTGTAGCTTTTGTGGAGCCCAGCACAGATTTCAGAACCTGGCTCCCACCATCCTTAGACTGAGTTCCTGGGTCTAGACACCTGCTGTGCCCATTATAAGAGACTCCCATTATTGTCCTTGTGCTGAGTTCCCAGGTCTGCACATCTCCTGGGCCCATTTTGAGGGACTCCCACCAACCTTACCCTAAATTTCCAGGTCTAGACACCTGCTGTGCCCATTATGTAGGGTTTCCTCTGTTCCTGCATTGATTTACCAAGTCTGCTGTGCCCATTATGAGGGCCCACCACCAGCCCCATGCTGAGTTCCCGGGTCTGTACACCTGCTGTGCCCATTATGAGGGGTTTCCACCATCCCTGTGCTGAGTTCCCGGGTCTGTACACCTGCTGTACCCATTATGAGGGGTTCCCACCACCCCTGTGCTGAGTTCCCGAGTCTGTACACCTGTTGTGCCCATTATGAGGGGTTCCCACCATCCTCACAGGCTTTATAATTTATATTATGGAGAACAAGTTGTAGATAATACCAGGGAGATCTCACTGTTGTAGTATCTAAGACACATAAGAAGCCAGGGACTCAGACTGGGCTCACAAGGCTTCACCTATAACTCAAATATCACTTTTAGGTGGACTTGCCCCTAAATTATCAGTTTTGAGAGAATAAACTTTGTCTGGTTCAATCATTTTTATTCATTTAAAACAGAGAAAAAGCACCTAATCTGCCCACGAAGGGGCTAGAACTGGAAACATGAGTATAGGCAAGCTTACATGATGCTAACGTAAAAATCAAGTCCAAATCAATCATAATAGACATGATTACAAGACAGGAAAGGTCCAGGGAAGATCTTCTTATCTGGTGGTGCAAACCTGGACATATTAAATTCCAGACAACTGTGCAGTATGCTATAGTCCCACATAGTTGCCAACAGTCCTGATTTTCCCGGGACAATCCCGATTTTGGGACCCTCGTTCTGATCGGAGGCTGTCCCGAAGCGGGATTTGCCCAGGGAAAATCGGGAATGTTTGCATTTTACATTTTTTGAAAGCTGGCTTCAGGAAAATGGCCGCCGCCGCTAGATCGCTCCCCCTTGTGTTCAGTGGAGAGAGGAAGGGGGCTCGATCCGTGCAGCCAATGAATCGGCTTCTCCTCTCGCACGGATCGGCCCCTCCACTCTCCACTCAACACACGGCGTCGGCGGCCGCTGTAATGGACATGTGCTGGGGCCTGGGGGGTGTTATGGGAGGGGAGGGTCTGCACTGAGGGGGGTCTGCTGAGGGTGTCTGCACTGATGGAGGGGGGTCTGCTGAGGGCGTCTGCACTGATGGAGGGGGGTCTGCTCTGAGGGGGTCTGCACTGATGGATGGGGTCTGCACTGATGGAGGTGGGTCTGCTCTGAGGGGGTCTGCACTGATGGAGGGGGGTCTGCTGAGGGCGTCTGCACTGATGGAGGGGGGACTGCTCTGAGGGGGTCTGCACTGATGGAGGGTGGTCTGCTCTGAGGGGGTCTGCACTGATGGAGGGGGGTCTGCTCTGAGGGGGTCTGCACTGTAGGAGGGGGTCTGCACTGATGGAGGGGGGTCTGCTGAGGGCGTCTGCACTGATGGAGGGGGTCTGCACTGATGGAGGGGGGTCTGCTCTGAGGGGGTCTGCACTGATGGAGGGGGGTCTGCTCTGAGGGGGTCTGCACTGATGGATGGGGTCTGCACTGATGGAGGTGGGTCTGCTCTGAGGGGGTCTGCACTGATGGAGGGGGGTCTGCTGAGGGCGTCTGCACTGATGGAGGGGGGTCTGCTCTGAGGGGGTCTGCACTGATGGAGGGTGGTCTGCTCTGAGGGGGTCTGCACTGATGGAGGGGGGTCTGCTCTGAGGGCGTCTGCACTGATGGAGGGCGTCTGCACTGATGGAGGGGGGTCTGCTCTCAGGGGGTCTGCACTGATGGATGGGGTCTGCACTGATGGAGGTGGGTCTGCTCTGAGGGGGTCTGCACTGATGGAGGGGGGTCTGCTCTGAGGGGGTCTGCATTGATGGAGGGGGGTCTGCACTGAGGGGGTCTGCACTGATGGAGGGGGGTCTGCACTGAGGGGGGGTCTGCACTGAGGGGATCTGCACTGATGGAGGGGGGTCTGCACTGAGGGGGTCTATACTGACTCTGCTGGGGGCACCTGATGTGAGGACGGACTCTGCCGGGGGCACCTGATGCAAGGAGGGACTCTGCCGGGGGCACCTGATACGAGGACAGACTCTGCCGGGAGCACCTGATACGAGGACAGACTCTGCTGGGGACATCTGATGCAAGGACAGACTCTGCTGGGGACACCTGATGCAAGGATGGACTCTGCTGGTGGCAGGCGACATGGCTAGGGACATGCTCAGGGATCCCACTGATTCGGCATTATGTTGAGTTGAATGATTTAATTTTATATTACAATGTAATAATAGAAATAATGCGCTTGAATCATCCTGACACCATAACAATCATGGTGCCGGGATGATTGAAGCTCTAACACCAGGTGTTTGGAGTATCTTTATCTGCTGATTGTTAAACTTTCTAGAATACACATATTTCTATTGTTGTGTAGGATCTGGGGCTGCTGTCCCTCCATTCCTCTCTCCCCCTTTCCCTCTCCATCCCTCATTCATCTCAGACTCTAACCACACCCCCTTTGAGCCACGCCCAGTTTTTGCTGCAGTTTTATTTTTATTGCTAAGTGCATGCCCCGCCCCCTAATTATTATACGGCCCCGCCTACAGCCAAAAAAGTGTCCCACATATTTTTTTTGCAATGTTGGCAACTATGGTCCCATATAAAACCGAGAGGGGAAGCAGAGTCCCGTCAAGAAAAAGAGAGCAAAGAAGAAGGAAACAACTTAGAAAGAGAAGGTAAGGCCGAGACAGGAAAAGGGAAGAACTAACCTTTTCAAATTGTATATACTGGTTCCTGAATAACAATGACTTTCAGATAATGAACAAGAGATCAGTTATATAATTTTGAAGAAATGGCATGTTCACAAAGGAAGTCATTTTACATTAATCGCAATGTTAAACATGAAAAAAAAAAACTGTATTTGAAGAGTGATTTGTGCACACCTTTGATCAATACTCATGTGTTACACACACCCTCACCCCGGGCTTTGTCACATGCTGATAATGGCCATGATAGAAGTCAGAGGTGTGACACAGATCAGTCCATATGAGCCTCACTGTACTGCCTGAGGAGAGACTACAGCTATGTACATACATAGGGGAACACCACCAGCTTAAAGAGGACCTGTCATCTTACATATGTCAGTAGGTCAGAAAATGTCTAATGCCCTGTACACACGATCGGAAATTCCACCAGCAAAAGTCCGATGTGAGCTTTTGGTCGGAAATTCCGACCGTGTATATGCTCCATCGGACTTTTGCTTGCGGAATTCCGGCCAGCAAAAGATTGAGAGCAGGTTCTCTCATTTTCGGTCGGAAAATGTTCCGATCGGAAGTTCTGATCGTCTGTACAAATTCCGACGTGCAAAATTCCTACGCATGAAACAATTAGACGCATGCTCGGAAGCATTGAACTTCACTTTCTCGGCTCGTCGTAGTGTTGTATGTCACCGCGTTCTTGACGGTCGAAAGTTCAGAGAACTTTTGTGTGACCGGCGGCGCGCGTGTGCCCACAATGCCACGTCTTAAAGGGAAATGTACAAATACGTTAATATGCCTGTACGTGCCCTTCTGCCGGCATATATCGACGTATATCGGCGTGAGCCGGTCAGCAAGGGGTTAGATACAAGCTGGCACACTCTATTTGCAGCAGACTGAGAGGATGAGCTCACAGTGCCTCTTACTTCTTATCAGAGGCACTGAGCTCAATGGATAGCTTGGAGCCTGCAGCGTCTGACAGGCAGCACCGCCTGTCAAACTCGCTCGCAGTAGCAGCATAGTCCAACAATGTAAAACTGCCATTCAGCAATGTAAAAAATAAAAAAGGAGCTGCCAGTAGCACCTCATAAACGCCTGTCAGCTGCTGCTATACCACTCGTTGAAAAGCAATACACCATAGATCACTTTTCAGAGGGCAGTAAGCATTACTGCAAATGTGAAAGACACTTGAAACACATTTATCCATTTCACAGTCACCACCAACCAGGTCACTCCCCAGCCACTTCCCATGTTAGCCACCTCCCTTCAACTTATATCACAGGTGACCATCTCCCAACCTGCAGATCACAGACCCTACTCCAAAAAATATCACTCCCAGTTACTCCCCC
Organism: Lithobates septentrionalis; assembly: GCA_037952835.1. NCBI lineage: Eukaryota > Metazoa > Chordata > Amphibia > Anura > Ranidae > Lithobates > Lithobates septentrionalis. Next base: position 700,166 of record JBBDGP010003019.1, read on the forward strand.
CCCCCCACCCACTGATTGATATCCCTCCATGACCACCTCACACCCCCCTGCTGACAGACCTCTCTCCCCAGCCTGTCCCCCACACCCTCTCACCTGCTGACCTGTGGATGGGGGAATCAATCCCGCAGTGTTATTGTGTTCTGCCAGTGGGGAGCCTTCCCAACCCACAGAATACAATGATCAGCGTTGCTAACTATAGCTGGCAGCACTGACTGTTTTGGGAAAAAACTGACAGGCTGGTTGTACTCAAGTTGAATGAATAGATTGACTTGTGTACAACCAGCTAGCCCATACATAGATCGACTATGGCTTGTCTCTGCTTAATTGGCGTAATTTCAATTCATGTATGGCCCGCTTAACCACTACACAGTCCCTAAACATCCTTCCACAAACCTTTACATTTTTCCTTCCCAGATTCCTACATCCTCCTCACCTGTACATAGTGCCCGCTGTCATACCCTCCACACTCCTCTCCTATACATAGTGCCCACTGTCATACCCTCCACACTTCTCTCTTATACATAGTGCCCACTGTCATACCCTCCACACTTCTCTCTTTTACATAGTGCCCACTGTCATACCCTCCACACTCCTCTCCTGTACATACTGCCCACGGTCATACCCTTCACACTCCTCTCCTGTACATACTGCCCACTGTCATACCCTCCACACTCCTCTCCTGTGCATACTGCTCACTGTCATACCCTCCACATTCCTCTTCTGTACATACTGCCCACTGTGATACCCTCCACACTCCTCTCCATACTGCCAACTGTCATACCCTCCAAACTCCTCTCCTGTACATACTGCCCACTGTGATACCCTCCACACTCCTCTCCATACTGCCAATTGTCATACCCTCCAAACTCCTCTCCTGTACATACTGCCCACTGTCATACCCTCTACACTCCTCTCCTGTACATACTGTCAACTATCTTTCTCTCCACACTCCTCTCCTGTACATACCATCCTCATAATACCTTCCACACTCCTCTCCTGTACATACTGCCCTTTTCATACCCTCCACACTCCTCTCCTGTACATACTGCCCCCATCATACCCTCCACACTGCTCTCCTGTACATACTGTCCCTATCATACCCTCCACACTCCTCTCCTGTACATACTGCCCACGGTCATACCCTTCACACTCCTCTCCTGTACATACTGCCCACTGTCATACCCTCCACACTCCTCTCCTGTGCATACTGCTCACTGTCATACCCTCCATATTCCTCTTCTGTACATACTGCCCACTGTGATACCCTCCACACTCCTCTCCATACTGCCAACTGTCATACCCTCCAAACTCCTCTCCTGTACATACTGCCCGCTGTGATACCCTCCACACTCCTCTCCATACTGCCAACTGTCATACCCTCCAAACTCCTCTCCTGTACATACTGCCCACTGTCATACCCTCTACACTCCTCTCCTGTACATACTGTCAACTATCTTTCTCTCCACACTCCTCTCCTGTACATACCATCCTCATAATACCTTCCACACTCCTCTCCTGTACATACTGCCCTTTTCATACCCTCCACACTCTTCTCCTGTACATACTGCCCCCATCATACCCTCCACACTGCTCTCCTGTACATACTGTCCCTATCATACCCTCCACACTCCTCTCCTGTACATACTGCCCCCACCATACCCTCCACACTCCTCTCCTGTACATAGTGCCCACTGTTATACCCTCCACATTCCGCTCCCTCGCCTGCACATACTTCCCACTTTTATACCATCCATACTCCTCCTCTATGCCTCTTACACACAAAAACAGTTCTTTAAAATGATATTGAATATCCTCAATGTTACCAGCTCTAGAATGGTCACACTTTTGTTCCATCTTCACCTGGTCTTCCTTCCGGGTTCTGTGCCTTCGGTCACTTGCCTTGGCCGGGCTGTGTTGCTGTCACTTCCATGCATGCTAATTCGTATCCTCTCTCTCTCTCTAATCCCTCCCTCTATCTTTCATCCTCCCTCTATTTAATTAAATTTTGTTATAACAAAAAATTGTTTGCATTTTTAATTATTATTTTTTTTAATAAAAAGTCCCACCATAACCCTCAGCACCAGGCCCATGATGTTCTTAATCCGGCCCTGGTTCTATGATACTTACAGTATCTCACAAAAGTAAGTACACCCCTCACATTTTTGTAATTGTATTGTCAGTTTATGTCCATGTAACTGTGGTTATTTGATTCTTAGAGATTACACTTGGACGCCTCCTGAAGAAGCGGTCAATCCGCAAAACTGTTGAGGACACGTTTTCAGGTATTCTAAACAATAGCTTTCAACCACCATTGTGGGCACTCTTAAATGTCTTTGTAAGCGATGTACTGTAATGTGATGTGATGTGCGAGATCTATATTTTGACCGTATAGATGTTTTAAATTGATGCATTTTTGAATAAATCTAATTTTTACTTACAACTGTATTTTTGTATGAGGTACCGCTATAATCCAATTAGTTTTTTGGGGGGAGAGGGTGGGACTTAATTGGAGTAGTCCCCGGGGATTTCCCTTCCTCCCCCCCCCACCTTTCTCTATACAAATAGTGTAAATTTACGGTCCCCTCAAAACAACTCAACACACAGCCAATAATGTCAAAACCGGTGGAAACAAAAGTGAGTACACCGCTAAGGGAAAATGTCCAAATTGGGCCCAAAGTGTCAATATTTTGTGTGGCCACCATTATTTTCCAGCACTGCCTTAACCCTCTTTGGCATGGAGTTCACCAGACCTTCACAGGTAGCCACTGGAGTCCTCTTCTACTCCTCCATGATGACATCACGGAGCTGGTGGATATTAGAGACCTTGTGCTCCTCCACGTTACTTTTGAGGATGCCCCACAGATGCTCAATGGGGTTTAGGTCTGGAGACATGCTTGGCCAGTCCATCACCTTTACCCTCAGCTTCTTTAGCAAGGCAGTGGTCGTCTTGGAGGTGTGTTGGGGGTCGTTATGTTGGAATACTGCCCTGCGGCCCAGTCTCCGAAGGGAGGGGATCATGCTCTGCTTCAGTATATCACAGTACATGTTGGGATTCATGGTTCCCTCAATGAACTGTAGCTCCCCAGTGCCGGCAGCACTCATGCAGCCCCAGACCATGACACTCCCAACACCATGCTTGACTGTAGGCAAGACACACTTGTCTTTGTACTCCTCACCTGGTTGCCACCACACACGCTTGACACCATCTGAACCAAATAAGTTTATCTTGGTCTCATCAGAACACAGGAGATGGTTCCAGTAATCCATGTCCTTAGTCTGCTTGTCTTCAGCAAACTGTTTGCGGGCTTTCTTGTGCATCATCTTTAGAAGAGGCTTCCTTCTGGGATGACAGCCATGCAGACCAATTTGATGCAGTGTGCGGCGTATGGTCTGAGCACTGACAGGCTGACCCCTCTTCCACCCACTCCTTCAACCTCTGCAGCAATTCTGGCAGCACTCATATGTCTATTTCCCAGACATTAGACATAGACATTAATGGCTGTGTGTTCAGTTAGAGGGGACAGCAAATTTACACTGTTATACAAGCTGTACACTCACTACTTTACATTGTAGCAAGTGTCATTTCTTCAGTGTTGTCACATGAAAAGATAGAATAAAACATTTACAAAAATGTGAGGGGTGTACTCACTTTTGTGAAATACTGTACATATTGGATTGACCGCAATCGGGAGCTGCTTGCATGCACCGTCCGTCTACATTATTAGCTGAGGTAACTTGGGGTTGAGCAGCAGTGAGTACATTATTATACAAAGTTACAATGTACAGTGATCAGTGAGGGATCACTGGTGGAGAGAAAGGAGAATGAGCGATTTTGTTCACTGGGGGGGCAGGAGACTGGGGGAAATGTTTCTTCGTGTCTGCAGCAGACTCAGTGGCAGCTGGTGCTCCAGCCGGGGGAAGGGAGCAGTCGACAAACAAACCACCCAAAAAGCCCTTGCGGTGGCGGCAATCAGACCACCCGACACCCAGTTGGGTGCTACTCACGCTGTTGGGCAGTGTTGCAGAGCAGAGAGATCTCTCTAATGCTCCAATGAAGGCGGACATCTTCCCTTATGGATCTCCCCATACATCCTGCCCGCCCCCGGTACCGGGCAATACGATCGCTTCTCCTCTCGGACAATTTTGCTCCTCCCACTTCCTGATTGTCTGGGAGGAGAAGCAGAAAGACAATAGCGAATATTAATTCGCTGTTGTCACACAACTGGGTGCCCACCCTTTTTTGAAGCAAATTAGAGCCCCTGTCTCTAATCGCGTGCTTAAAAAAAAAACCCATTGGAATCTATGCATCCGGCACCCTGCATGCAGATTACAGGCCGAGTGCATGCATTAGGGGGGCGGCGCCCCTGTGCCCCGTATGGAGTGGCCCCCACTGAGCAAACTGATGACCTCAACTGAGCCTAGGCAAAGTCACTGTGCTGGTGCTCTTGAACTGATTTTATCCACCTCCCGCCCGTAGGTCATCATATGATGTCCTGGTCAGCGATTCCCTGCAAAGTAAAAGCAATCATAGCAGCTATTTAACCACTTGATTGCTTTTACAGGCAGTGGGAGGCAGTGACCCCCCCCCCCCCCCCCCGCACTCCAGAGCTTCTCCCAGCTCGCCCGTGCGATCGGGGAGCCGGAGAATGAATCAGCGGTTTACCATAGAGCTGGCCGGGGACAAGATGGTCCCCGACCAGCTCTATGACCCTCAGAGGACGGAAGCTACTTCATGGCATCACTCCCGGCTCTGGCAGATGTAAACACTGCCTCTTTTTGCTGAGAAGCCTAAGATAGTTTTTTTTTTATCTCAAGCTTTCCAGCATAGAGGAGAGATAAAATAAACAAAAAAAAAAAGAATTAAAGTGCCCCCATCCCCTCATGCTCGCACGCAGAAGCAAACACATACTTAGGTCGCGCCTGCATATGTAAACGGTGTTCAAACCACACACATGAGGTATCACTACGAACGTTAGCGTGAGAGAATTAATTCTAGCACAAAATCTCCTCTGTAAATGTAGCCATAATCTCGACTTTCCGGAAGCCCGATGGTGACTACTGGGAATAGGGGTGGCTGACATACATCCTCAGGGTGCAGGTTTGTGGGCATGGTGGGTGATGAACAAGACAGAAGTGGGGCGCCAGTCACTTTTATACTTTAACCACTTCAGCCCCGGAGGATTTTACCCCCTTCCTGACCAGAGCACTTTTTGCAATTCGGCACTGTGTCGCTTTAACTGACAATTGCGCGGTTTTGCGGTTATGTACCCAAACAAAATTGACGTCCTTTTTTTTCCACAAATAGAGCTTTCTTTTGGTGGTATTTGGTCACCTCTGCGGTGTTTATTTTTTGCGATATAAACAAAAAAGAGTGACAATTTTGAAAAAAGACGCAATATTTTTTACTTTTTGCTATAATAAATATCCCCAAAAATATATAAAAATACAGTTTTCCTCAGTTTAGGCCGATATGTATTCTTCTACATATATACAATAAGTGTATATTGATTGGTTTGCGCAAAATTTATAGCCTCTACAAAATAGGGGAGATTTTTATGGCATTTTTATTTTTTTTTATTAGTAATGGCGGCAATCTGTGATTTTTTTTCAGGACTGCAACATTATGGCGGACACATCGGACATTTTTGACACTATTTTGGGACCATTGTCATTTATACAACGATCGATGCTATAAAAATGCACTGATTACTGTGTAAATGACACTGGCAGTGAAGGGGTTAACCACTAGGGGGCAGTGAAGGGGTTAAGTGTGTCCTAGGGAGTGATTCTAACTGTTAGGGGGCTGGACTTCAACACACAGGACAGTGATCGCAGCTCTCGGTGAGAGAGAGCAGTGATCTCTGTCCTGTCACTAGGCAGAACGGGGAAATTCTTTGTTTACAAAAGCATCTCCCCGTTCTTCCTGTCCATGACACGATCGCGGACACCCAGCAGACATCGCATGCCCGCGACAAAGCTTCCCAAAGGGGACGTACCTGTACGCCCTTTTGCCTACCAGCGCCATTCTGCCGACGTACATCGGCGTGCGCTGGTCGGCAAGCAGTTAAACAATAGAGAAGTTTATTTCTCAAACAGGAAAAATGTGTGAGAGGGGATAGGGCACAGGACACCCATAAGCAACAGACAGATTGGCAGACTCCTTAGACAAAAATAGGTGAGATAAGGCAGACAGCAGTACGGGAATAAGAGCCTTTAAGCGGAACCAGCACATCTGTACTTTGTAGGCCAAGCTGTCTCCTCTAGTAACTGAACTTTACTCATTGCTTTCTGCACTGATTCCCTGGGATGAGTTCTCTCTGAAGTCCGCCCAGCTAGTTCATAGCCTTCAGTTCATGAAAAGTCTCCTCTGGTGCTTCCTTAGAACTCCATCCCTCAATAATCGTTTCTGGATCTTTGGCAGGCTTTCCTCCGCATAAACTTGAACACCCGGATAGGCCTCGGTCAGGCCTAGCAGCTGGCAGCCTCCTGGATAGGCCTCAGGCTCCGGGCCCAGCAGCCAGGAACTCTACATACACCATCCACCCAGGCCATAGCCCTTGGTGGGAACACTCTGCCTGATCACCTGACTTCATTCCATTAAATAACCTTTCCCAGCATGTTTAGCCACAAATATGATTGGCTGAGAAAGGTATGTTTATCATAACCTGAACTTCATTGTAGCTCATCATTCTAATGTCAAAGGTAACACATACCTCCCAACTGTCCCTGATTTCGAGGGACTGTCCCTGATTTGGAGCAATGTCCCTCTGTCCCACTCATTTGTCCCTCATTTTTGTCTGGTCCATATAGTCGTATCAAAAATGCACTTTTTATCTTTTAAAAAGTGTTTCCCAGTGCTAAACCTTATATACATATTCTAAATCGCTGCATTTGTCCATTTTTAAAGCCAATATAAAGGAGCTCTTGTGGATTTATTTAACCTTTTTTTTGGTTAATTCTCCTTTAAGGGGGTGTGGCAGGGGGCATGTCCTATGCCAACATACATTTGCTCATAGGTGTCCCTCGTTCCTATCTCAAAATGTTGGGAGGTGTGGACCGTAACAGCACAACCTACTGAAAGAAGGGAAAAGCCACACTTAGAATGGAATTAGAAGTCATGTAATCACTGAATACTACCATATCTTCCAACTTTTTGAGATGAGAATAATGCCGCGTACACATGAGCGGACTTTATGGCAGACTTGGTCTGGCAGACTGGAGTCCGTCAGGTAATTCGATCGTGTGTGGGCTCCAGCGGACTTTTTTTTCCCAAAAGTTCGACGGACCTAGAAATGAAACATGTTTCAAATCTTGGACTCGAGTCCGGACGAAAAGTCCACTAGTCTGTATGCTAGTCCGACGGACAAAAACCGACGCTAGGGCAGCTATTGGCTACTGGCTTTGAACTTCCTTGTTTTAGTCCGGTCGTACGTCATCACGTACGAATCCGTCGGACTTTGGTTGATCGTGTGTAGGCAAGTCCGTTCATTCCGATAGTCAGTCGGAAAGTCAGTCGAAAAGTCCGCCCGTATGTACGCGGCATTAGGGACACCTATCAGCAAAAGTATGCAGGCATAGGACACACCCCCTGTCACGCCCCCTTAAAGGAGCACTGTACAAAAAAAAACAAGATTGGTTAAACCCACAAGTGCTTTTTTTTACCACTATCATCCCCTTTTATTGGCTTTTGGAATTTACAAATGCAGCAATTTAAAAATTAGATTAAAAGTTTAGTGCTGGAAAACACTTTTTGGTAGATACAAAGTGCATTTTATATACAACTATATAGATCAGACCAAAATGAGGGGGAATGAGGGACTTTGTTCCAAATCAGGGACAGTCCCTCGAAATCAGGGACAGTTGGGAGCTTTGTACTACAAATCAGCCATCTGGCACACTAAATTTACCTGTAGCCCTGTTCTAGGGACAAGGGTGCTACATAAACATTTTTAAAGAGTAGTCTTTGGAGATTTTTAAGTACCGAAATTAGGCGCCATTCCACGAGTGTGCGCAATTTTAAAGCGTGACGCGTTGGGTATCTATTTACTCGGGGGTAACATCATCTTTCACATTTGCAATTTACATTTGAAAAATTACTGTGCAAATACCATGTGACATAAAGAAAATTGCAACGGCCGCCTTTTTATTCCCTGGGTGTCTCTGCTAAATAAAAAATATCTATATATATATAAATATCTATATATCTATATAGATATATATCTATATAGATATATATCTATATAGATATATACATATACCGGTATATATTTTTTTTTATTTAGCAGAGACACCCAGGGAATAAAAAGGCGGCCGTTGCAATTTTTTATGTCACATGGTATTTGCACAGTAATTTTTCAAATGTAAATTGCAAATTTTTATATATATCTATATCTAGATATATATAGAAATATATATATATATAAAATGTTTGAAGGTGTTGAATAATTTTCTAGCAAATAAACGATGATTTATACATGTAGGAGAAGAATGCCAAAATTGACCCGGTATGGAAGTGGTTAAACGATAAAAAGTAGAATTTTTCTAAAAGGGTAACAACATTCTTTTTTAAAAAAAATGATGCCATTGCTGTGTATTGTGACATATCAGGAATATATCCCTGTGAAGTTAATAAATGGTCCACAAAAAAAAAAAAGAAATCCTCATTTGATCAGCTGTCAGTCATTATATCACAGCTGAGTCTCCCTGCAAACTGGCCAACTGCAGTTTCCACCCCAGAAAACCCAGGAAGGTATGGAACGGGTTTTCTTTTCATCTTCTGGGTTTTCTGGGGTGGAAACTGCAGTTGGGTCGGTAATCTGATTGCCCCATATTCACACTGTTTGTACTCAGCAATTTCACATTACCAGGTCCATAAAGAGGTCCTGTCCTGTGCAGATCAGATCTCCGTGTTCCTCAGTTATAAAACATTAGCAGACCCTGGATTGATTCCTAGCACTGTTATTTGTGAGTGTGGGGATGGCTGCTGCCAGGATCGGGTAAGAATTCCCTCCAGGGGTCAGGTCAATGGAAGAAATCCATTTAAGGGGTTAGGTTAAGCCAGTCCTTATGGTCCTCTGCTTCTAAAAATGCTATTTATTCCTTGTCATGATGCCACCCCCCATCTCCAATAGGATGTTTCAGTGACCAGATTCAGTATGTCGATAAGGACTTGTTACTTTCCTGATCTTCATATAATCTCCAGGCTGCAACAATGTTGAAGCCAGGGGATCAGTACAACAGCCAGGCGAGAAGCATTTTACAACAGGAGGCTCCAGTATTTGTTTTTTTACTGTATTCTGTGTTCCCCTTACTTCCTGTCTGGTCTGACACCTGCCACCTAGACAGGATATGCAGGGGCATTCTGCCTGATGGGGGACACTAAAATGAAATCCGAGGTTATTAACTTATTTTTATTTATTTATTTCAGGTACTTATATAGCGTCGTCAATTCACGCAGCGCTTTACATATACATTGTACATTCACATCAGTCCCTACCCTCAAGGAACTTACAATCTAAGGTCCCTAACTATGGTTGCCACCTCATCCCTTTAAACCCAAACACATATTAATTACACAGGTTCTGTGGCTGATTAAGGTGGTAATTAAACTCACTTGGTGCCTTATCTGCATTTAATTAGCCTCAGAACGTGTGTAATTCATAGGTGTTCGGGTTTAAAGGGATGAGGTGGCAACTCTATCCCTAACTCACATTCATACATACTAGGGACAATTTAGACAGAAGCCAATTAACCTACCAGCATGTCTTTGAACTAAACTAATAAAAATTCTAACAAGCAGGCTTTTTATTGCAGAAGAGACCTGGGGGGGGGGGGGGGAATTTACTAAAATAGGGGAGTGGCAAATCTGGTGCAGCTGTGCAGGGTAGCCAATCAGCTTCTAGCTTGTTAGGTTTACCTCTTGTTGACCGCCCCACTTACAGATACTGCGGGGAGGTGGCTCCTGGGCACACAATCCTATACCATAGCTCACAACTGTCCCTGATTTCGAGGGACTGTCCCTGATTTGGAGCAATGTCCCTCTGTCCCTCTGTCCTCCTCATTTGTCCCTCATTTTGGTCTGATCTATATAGTTGTATATAAAATGCACTTTTTATCTATCAAAAAGTGTTTCCCAGCGCTAAACTTTTCATCTGATTTCTAAATCGCTGTATTTGTAAATTCCAAAAGCCAATATAAAAGGAATAGTAGTGGTAAAAAAAGCACTTGTGGGTTGAACCAATCTTTTTTTTTTTTTTTTGTACAATTCTCCTTTAAAGGGGCGTGGCAGGGGGTGTGTCCTATGCCTGCATACGTTTGCTGATAGGTGTCCCTCATTCCCATCTCAAAAAGTTGGGAGGTATGCTATACCTGTACGTCAGGGTAGGCAACCTCGGCCCTCCAGCTGTGGTGAAACTACAAATCCCATCACGCCTCTGCCTCTAGGAGTCATGCCTGTGATTGTTAGGGTCTTGCAATGTCTCATGGGACTTGTAGTTTCAAAACAGCTGGAGGGCCGAGGTTGCCTACCCCCTGCTGTACGTGATTCTGTTTTTCTGGGTCTAGGGCGCACGTGCGCCACCGTCGACCCTCTCTTGCTGTGATTGGACGGTGATCATTCGGGTGTAAACAAGGCAAATCAGTGATCTTGTGTTTCTGCTTAGCAGAAACACAGCTCTCTGTCTTCCCTCTAAGGATGGGCTCAGGCGTGTTCGCAACCGCACGTGTCTGAGCCCGCCAGGAAGCTGACACTGCGCAATGCTAATCACAGGCAGTGAGACATTTCCCGATCTGTGCAGCCGCGGACAGGGAAATGTCTCACTGCCTGTGATTAGCATTGCGCAGTGTCAGCTTCCTGGCGGGCTCGGACACGTGCGGTTGCGGACACGCCTGAATTCATCCTTACTTCCCACAGTAAAAGCACCTCCCCCACACAATTAGGAAGCACTCCCTAGGAACACATTTAACCCTTTGATCGCTCCTGATGTTAACCCCTTCCCTGCCAGTGTTATTAGTACAGTGACAGTGCTTTTTTTCAGCACTGATCACTGTATTGGTGTCACTGGTCCCCAAAAAGTGTCACTTGGTGTCGGATTTGTCCTCTGCAATGTTGCAGTCCCGCTATAAGTCGCTGATCGCTGCCATTACTAGTAAATGAAAAAAAAAATGTAATAAATCTATCTCATAGTTTGTAGATGTAATAACTTTTGTGCAAACCAATCAATATACGCTTATTGGAATTTTTTTTAACCAAAAATATGTAGCAGAATACATATTGGCCTAAATTGATGAAGAAATTCGATTTTTTTTTTTTTCAATTTTTTTATTGGGTATGTTTTACAGCAGAAAGTAAGAAATATCGTTTTTTTTTCCTTTTCAAAATTGTCGGTATTTTTTGGTTTATAGCGTAAAAAAAAAAAAAAAACGCAGAGGTGAACAAATACCACCAAAAGAAAGCTCTATTTGTGGGAAAAAAGGACATCAATTATATTTGGGCACAGCGTCGCACGACTGCGCAATTGTCAGTTAAAGTAATGCAGTGCCGTATCGCAAAAAATGTCCCGGTCATGAAGGGGCGAAATACTGACTTTGGAATGAAGCCCTCCAGCGCTGTAAAGTCACCGCTGAAAGAGCTGGCATGTTCCCAATGTCTTTCTACCAGGTTCAAGAGCTCCAGCTATGTGATTGGCCGGAGATGCAATGACGTCACTCCTGCGCATGCGTGAGGGAGCCCTCAGTTCCGCTATGAAGCTCCCAAGTTCTGGCACGGTATGCGGGACCTTCAGAGCGCATGCGCCAGTGATGGCATGGTGCACATTTAGGAGATATTAATTTTTACCTACAGGTAAGCCTTATTATAGGCAGACATGTGCAAATTGTTTCGTTACAAATTCATTTTTGGACAAAATTCGGCATATTCGAAAATCCGAAAGAACGAAAAACGATTCAACCTACGAGTTTAACGAATCGATTACATACGGATAATTTCATTTTTTGTAATTTTATATTATACAGTGTCGATTTTGAGTAATGCAATATATGAGCGTTTTGCAATACAAGCTTTTTTTAAATTTAATTTAATTTTTTTAAATCCTGACTCGGTTTGCAAGCGTTGCATTGCATCTGGCCAGAGGGGCGGGGGCGCCGGCGACACTCGGAGATACTCAGAGACACTCCGTTCCCAAGTGTCTCCAAGCGCCCCCGCACCTCTGGCCACATACAGTACTGCATACACCAGCAGTGACTGAGGAACCAATTAATTGGGTTTTCCATTGATTCCTATGGGGAAACTCGCTTTGATATACCAGTGCTTTGGATTACAAGCATTCTTATTCTTATGCTCATTATCCAAGGTACTACTGTGATTAGATTCTAAACTATTATTATAGTTATTATTATTATTATTATTATTATTATTTAATATTATAAACTATTACATTTTAGGTATTGGAATTTCCTTTCAAATTTGGCTAAAGTAACTATAAGTGAACGGAACGAATACGAATGAATCCGAAGTAACGAATGCCGATCATAACGAATGCTCCAATAAATGAAAAAATTTTTTTTAAAAATAAACAAAATTTTTCTCTAGTGCACATGTCTACCTGTAGATAAAAATGACCAAGCAGAGTTTACAACCACTTTAAAATCAAACTCCAGGCAAACTGGTAAATATATGGTAGTTGTTTAACCTACCATATCCAATCCTGAGATTTACACAGCTCCGTCACCCAGCACATCCCTGTCTGGCAAGGCAGGAGACCTGATTTTTCTCTGCCACGGGTCTTGTAGGTCTTCCAGCTTGTGATTGGACAGTGAAAGGAGATCCTCTCTCTCTGTCACTCTGCTCTCTCCTCCTATCAGCATGCTTATTATGAGCACTGGAGACCAGCTTCTTGTGCTCCCCATCCCTGAACTCTACTGTACGGGGGGGGGGGGGGGCTGTAAGAGTCAAAATGCAGGTGCTTGCACTGCTTGCATTTTTAACATGCATACAAGATGTAATAAGGAATACAGAGCTGCATTAATTTGTATCTTTTATAACACATACCTCCCAACTTTTTGAGATGGGAATGAGGGACACCTATCAGCAAAAGTATGCAGGCATAGGACACACCCCTTGCCACACCCACTTAAAGGAGAATTGTACAAAAAAAAACAAGATTGGTTGAACCCAAAAGTGCTTTTTTAACACTACTATTCCTTTATATTGGCTTTTGGAATTTACAAATGTAGCAATTTAGAAATCAGATGAAAATTTTAGTGCTGGGAAACATTTTTTGATAGTTAAAAAGTGCATTTTATATACATCTATAGAGATCAGACCAAAATGAGGGACAAACGGGGGGGAATGAGGGACAGAGGGACATTGCTCCAAATCAGGGACAGTCCCTCAAAATCAGGGACAGTTGAGAGCTATGTATAACAGCCTGGAGTTCAGTTTTTTAACTTTACTCACAGTGACAGATATTGTTACCGTAAGGGGCCTGTGAAAGGACAATGTTTGGGCCCCCTTTCAGCTATTGCCTAAGGAAGTCAAGGAAGTGCTTCCCCACATCACTTCTATATTACAAAGGAGGAGCATGTCTAGATGTACATTACAGTGATTTAAAGAACTGCTCAAACCACATCTAGTATATATGGGCCCACTTGGCCCCAGAGGACCCTTGTACAGCTGCACCGTCTGTACCAATGACATGTGTGCCCCCCCCCCCCCCCGGTGTGTAATGTATTGCCTGTATTGCCTCATATTCACTAATGCCAAGCACAACCAACACGTACCTGGGTGTTGCAGGGCTGCAGCAGGGGGCCCTTCAGAAGCTTCCAGTTGATTTTATGGAAGGCTATCAGGTCCTGGATGGTGGAGAAGGCTCTCCCGCTCTGTAGGTAGTACTTGCCGCTGGACTCTATGTTGATGCGGAAGTGGGTGACTTTATTCTCGTTACGAACTGTAAAAGAAGGATAAGTGTTGAAGCTTTAGTCATTTTTTTTTCTGTACTTTTCTTTTTTTTTATAGGACTTTTCTGGTCTGGATAAAGATACCCCCCTCAAACAGTCACCAGGAATACGGAAACTTGGAGACGAGACGACTGGCGGGCAGAGGTGAACTACCGTTTATCTCCGAGGAGATATTCATGAATTATTACTGTGCTATTTTATATATATATATAATACATATTACTGTGCTATTACATATATATATATATAGTGCTATATTATTGTGCTATTACATATTACTGTGCTATTTTATTTATATATATATATATATGTATATATATATATATATATATATATATATATATATATATATATATATATATATATATATATATATAGATCTATATATAGATCTATATATAGATAGATAGATATATATATATATATATATATATATATATACATATATTTATATATATATATATATATATATATATATATATATATATATATATAAAATATATGGTTACATATTACTGTGCTATTTTACTATATGGTTACATATTAACCATATAGTTACGTTAATTTTCACATTTTAATTCGTTTATTGCACCATATTATTATTTCAAACCCAGATATGGAAGTGCTCCCTCTAGTGGGTGTTAGGAACTTAGGCAACATGACCAGTACCACTGCTGAACAAATGCTGCAAGCAAATCCAATACAGGCTATGCCCCTCTGAGAGTGATGGTTATCAGTCTACTGTGAAAGCCGTGTGCATGAAAAGAGGTGAGGGGAACAGTAAAGAGCAATCACTGGTAAACAGGTAGTGCAGATTGTGTATGTAAAGAGCAAAATGCATCTCACCCCATATCTTTCTATAGTTACAATTGTATTGTATGGATTCTAAACAGAAGTAGAAATCAGTTCAAGCCAAAAATGTTCTAGTTTTCACTATATTCAGTATATTTACATATTGGGTACCTTTTCTTAGTTTGTTAATATTCAAGGATTTTATTATGTGCCCCTTTATGAAAAAGATAATGTCTTCCTGATAAGAGATTACATCACTTCCTGTCCTGTATGATGCCCAAGTGACTGGAAAATGCTACAATAGGGACACATAGTAGTAAAACCTGGCCGAGGTTCTAACCCTTCCCTGCTCTGTCCAGACCTGAAGTATTTGCCTGGAGTTCAGATTTAATATGGGTTCTCTGGAGTCTCTCCATCTGCTTTCCTGAATATGTAGTGTACAACATCTCTCCCTGCTTACTGTAACACCAATCAGAGTCACAATTTTAAGGCAGGCTCGAATCTGTTCAGTGGCCACAAGGGGCTTGTTAGTACCTAGAGTGGGCGTGTCTGGGAATTTTTCTCCTGCATTACAAACTCGTAAACCAAAGCGGGTTCCTAGATTTCTGACTGAAGGTACAGTGGAACCTTGGATTACGAGCATAATCCGTTCCAGGAGAATGCTTGTAATCCAAAGCACTCGCATATCAAAACGAGTTTCCCCATAGAAGTCAATGGAAACGAAGATAATTTGTTCCGCATTGACTCCAATTACATGCAATACTGCATGTGGCCAGAGGTGGGGGGGGCGCCAGAGAGCCTCGGAAATACTCGGGGACAGCTCGGCTGAACTCGGAAAGCCTCGGTAAGGCTCGGAAACACTCGGGAACTGAGTATTTCCAAGTGGTTCCCAGTATTTCCGAATGGCTCCAAATGGCTCCGAACTGTTCTGAGTGTCCCCGGCGCCCCCACACCTCTGGCCAAATGCGGTACTGCACACCCCATTAGCTTGAATTCTGCTCACTTTGCGAGACAACACTCGCAAACTGAGTCAGAATTCAAAAAAAAAAAGTTGCTCATCCTTCAAAACGTTTGTTAACCTCGTTACTCATAAACCAAAGTTCCACTGTGTGTGTGTGTGTGTGTGTATATATATATATATATATATATATATATATATATATATATATATATATATATATATATATATATATATATAGAGATAGATAGATAGATAGATAGATCTATATATATTAGATAGATTAGATCTATCTATCTATCTATCTATCTATATATATATATATATATATATATATATATATATACATACACACAGTATCTCACAAAAGTGAGTACACCCCTCACATTTTTGTAAATATTTTCTTCTATCTTTTCATGTGACAACACTGAAGAAATGACACTTTGCTACAATGTAAAGTAGTGAGTGTACAGCTTGTATAACAGTGTAAATTTGCTGTTTCCTCAAAATAACTCAACACACTACTATGGAAGGGGCGATTCCCCAAACTTTTCCCACAAAGTTGGGAGCATGAAATTGTCCAAAATGTCTTGGTATGCTGACGCTTTAAGAATTCCCTATACTGGAACTAAGGGGCCAAGCCCAACCCCTGAAAAACAACCCCACATCATAATCCCCCCTCCACCAAATGGTTTGGCCCAGAGCACAAAGCAAGGTCTATAAAGTCATGGATGAGCGAGTTTGGGGTGGAGGAACTTGACTGACCTGCACAGAGCCCTGACCTCAACCCAACAGAACACCTTTGGGATTAATTTGGGATTCTCATTCAACATCAGTGTCTGACCTCACAAATTCTCTTCTGGAAGATTGGTCAAACATTCCCATAGACACACTCCTAAACCTTGTGGACGGCCTTTCCAGAAGAGTTGAAGCTGTTATAGTTGCAAAGGGTGGGCCAACTCATTATTGAACCCTACAGACTAAGACTGGGATGCCATTAAAGTTCATGTGCGTGTAAAGGCAGGTGTCCCAATACTTTTGGTAATATAGTGTGTGTGTGTGTGTATATATATATATATATATATATATATATATATATATATATATATATATTACAGCAACGTCGTCTTCTCTCTATGCATCTCAACCAAAAAAAAAAAGTTTTAAAACTTCTAAATATATTTAAACAAAATGTTTTTAAATTTGGCCAAAAACAAAATGAACGATTGTGTTCTTGCAGAACAGATCGGCTCTGGAGCCACACCTATAAAAGGGCCACAGACGGCTTATCTAAGGTAAACTAAGTGACCTTTGTTATTTACTCTCTTGTGTATAATGTAAGCTAGAACGAGGAAACCGAAACTACAGACAAAACCTTCATTCCACATAAATTGACACATAAAGCCTTCTGTGAGAATTTCCTATGCAAATACCAACTAGACATTAGTTGGTATTTGCATAGGACATTCTCAAAGAAGGATTTATGTGTCAAAGGGCCGGACTAAAGCCCAATAGACCTCAGTGGTGGGCACGGCAGGACTTAGGGTGGTGGGGGCCCCTGGGCTTGAGTCACTTTCGGGCCCTACCCTTCTATACATTACTTTAAACCTTTAGTTTTCTTTTAAGCGCGCCACTCTGATACCGTTTGTCCGCCATTACATCACTGTCTAATGCAGACAGGTTTTCTCAACAGCAGTAAACGAGGCATTACGTAACTGCCAATAACCAATCAGCAAACCTCCAGATAAGAGTTTAAGGAATTTTAAGGAAAAAAACTATTTAAGGAAAAAAACTTACATTTAAATGCTCATCAATGCAGCCTTGCACAGCATCCATCTGCATGCTTGTCCAGTGTCATTTGCAGCCTTGTCAGTGTCATTTGCAGCCTTGTCAGTGTCATTTGCAGCCTTGCAGCCTTGTCAGTGTCATTTGCAGCCTTGTCAGTGTCATTTGCAGCCTTGTCAGTGTCATTTGCAGCCTTGTCAGTGTCATTTGCAGCCTTGCAGCCTTGTCAGTGTCATTTGCAGCCTTGCAGCCTTATCAGTGTCATTTGCAGCCTTGTCAGTGTCATTTGCAGCCTTGTCAGTGTCATTTGCAGCCTTGTCAGTGTCATTTGCAGCCTTGCAGGCTTGTCAGTGTCATTTGCAGCCTTGTCAGTGTCATTTGCAGCCTTGTCAGTGTCATTTGCAGCCTTGCTCAGTGACATTGCAGCCTTGTCAGTGTCATTTGCAGCCTTGCTCAGTGTCATTCTCAGCCTTGTCAGTGTCATTTGCAGCCTTGCAGCCTTATTAGTGTCATTTGCAGCCATGTCCGTATCATTTGCAGCCTTACAGCCTTGTCAGTGTCATTTGCAGCCTTGTCAGTGTCATTTGCAGCCTTGTCAGTGTCATTTGCAGCCTTGCAGCCTTGTCGGTGTCATTTGCAGCCTTGTCGGTGTCATTTGCAGCCTTATCAGTGTCATTTGCAGCCTTGTCAGTGTCATTTGCAGCCTTACAGCCTTGTCAGTGTCATTTGCAGCCTTACAGCCTTGTCAGTGTCATTTGCAGCCTTGTCAGTGTCATTTGCAGCCTTGCAGCCTCCATCTGCAGCCTTGTCAGTGTCACTGCAATTTAAATATGGCGCCGCTGAGATACACAGAGCCGGTCCTGTGTATCTCGGCTCCTGTCGGCTTTTCTCAGCTCCTCTGGCAGTCCCGCCCAGTCCCGCCCTATGATGGACATAACACAGGTCCAATGGCGGGACTGGACATGACTGTAAATGGAGCCGCCGCCGGCGGAGCTAGCCGAGTGCACTCGGCTATACTCGACTAGCTCCGCTCACAGTCACGCCCAGTCCCTGTGTCATGTCCATCATAGGCTGGGACGAGGCATGACTGTGAGCGGAACTAGCCAAGTATAGCCGAGTACACTCGGCTGGGGCCCGCGGGGCCCCCTATTGGGCGGGGCCCCCCATTGAGCCCAGTCAAGCCCTATGGTAAGCCGGCCCTGGTGGTGGGACCTGTACACCACACGTTTACCTCAAAATTGTAATTTTTCCCTAAACTTTATGTCCCTGAGTTGTTCAATAAAAAATACTCTCTCATATAGAAGTCAAAAATGTTAAATTGTACTATTAAAAACCATTAAAGAATATGTAAACCTAACATTTCATGTTCCTGATATGTGTCTGCTGTACCATGTAGTTGTGTTTTGTAGTTGTGCCGCAGTGCAAGGAGCCATGCTGATAAAGCAAAGGATTACACCCATAACCCTAACCAAAAAAGTCCACCCTCCGATCCTTGGTGCACCGTAGTCCGCACACAGCCCTGGAGGGAGTATCCATCATTATGTTCAGCTATGACCAGTGCTCAGTGGGCAACGTGACCAATGAGAAGTGGCTCCTTTTTTTTTTTTTTCTTTTTTTTTTTTTTTAGAAACCTCAACAGAAGAAAGAAGTATCACATACACTTCTCATCGGCCAGCACAGTCATGTGGCTGCGCTGACCAATGAGCTTTTGCCATTGCAAGGATTATGATAGATACTCACTCCAGGGCTGTGTATTACAGAGTACAGACCGCTACACCAGCTGCAAAGGCCAAAGTTACATTAAAATGTTAGCTCCTAAAACCTCTCCTATATTGAAACGTACAGTGCCTTGAAAAAATATTCATACCCTTTGAAATTTTCCCCATTTTTGTCATGTTACAACCAAAAAAACGTAAATGTGTTTTATTGGGATTTTATGTGATAGACCAACACAAAGTGGCACATAATTGTGAAGTGGAAGGAAAATTATAAATGGTTTTCAATTTTTTTTTTTTTACAAATGAATATGTGAAAAGTGTGGCGTACATTTGTATTCAGCCCCCTTTACTTTGATACCCCTACCAAGACATGGCCGTCCACCTAAACTGACAGGCCGGGTAAGGAGAGCATTCATCAGAGAAGCAGCCAAGAGGCCCATGGTAACTCTGGAGGAGCTGCAGAGATCCACAGCTCAGGTGGGAGAATCTGTCCACAGGACAACTATTAGTCGTGCTCTCCACAAATCTGACCTTTATGGAAGAGTGACAAGAAGAAAGATATTGTTGAAAGAAATACATAAGAAGTCCTGTTTGCAGTTTGCAAAAAGTCATGTGGGGGACACAGCAAACATGTGGAAGAAGGTGCTCTGGTCAGATGAGACCAAAATTGAACTTTTTGACCTAAAAGCAAAACGCTATGTGTGGTGGAAAACTAACACTGCACATCACCCTGAACACACCATCCCCACTGTGAAACATGGTGGTGGCAGCATCATGTTGTGGGGATGTATTTCTTCAGCAGGGACAGGGAAGCTGGTCAGAGTTGATAGGAAGATGGATGGAGCCAAATATAGGGCAATCTTAGAAGAAAACCTGTTAAGAGTCTGCAAAAAACTTGAGACTGGGGCGGAGGTTCACCTTCCAGGAGGACAACGACCCTAAACCTACAGCCAGAGCTACAATGGAATGGTTTAGATCAAAGTATATTCATGTGTTAGAATGGCCCGGTCAAAGTCCAGAACTAAATCCAATTGAGAATCTGTGGCAAGACTTGAAAATTGCTGTTCACAGACGCTCTCCATCCAATCTGACAGAACTTGAGATATTTTGCAAAGAAGAATGGGCAAAAATGTCCCTCTCTAGATGTGCAAAGCTGGTCGAGACATCCCCAAAAAGACTTGCAGCTGTAATTGCACTGAAAGGAGGTTCTACAAAGTATTGACTCGGGGGGGGGGCATGCAAATGCACACCACACTTTTCACATATTTATTTGTAAAAAAATTTGAAAACCATTTATCATTTTCCTTCCACTTCACAATTATGTGCCACTTTGTGTTGGTCTATCACATAAAATCCCCAAAAAATACATTAACGTTTTTGGTTGTAACATGACAAAATGTGGAAAATGTCAAGGGGTATGAATACTTTTTCAAGCCACTGTATCGCTGAATGCTCTTGCCTACTAAAATGACTTATGATTCTGTTTGTGCAAAGTTGTGCTCTGGATATCAGTCTGGGAAACATACCTAAGCTGGTGATTTTAAAGCGAACAGCACAGGGCGCCAAAAAGTGCAGTATATAGGAAAATACTTTATTAAAAATCACAAAGTAGTTTTCTATATACTGCACTTAGTTGGCGCTCTCTGCTGTTTTCTTTATATATTGCAGAGATTGCTTCAGCCTCATTTAAGAAGCTCATTCTACCATCTCCTCCTGTCAGAAAATTCCCAGCGTTGGGTTGACATGGCAGTGTAGCAGAACCTGATCAGCTAACAATGTCGCCCCTCCCTTTTTGAGTCCTGCTGTGTAGGAGATCACAGGTAGCTAATAAATTGACAGATGCAGGTGCCTATACTAGCTGAATTAAAAAAAAATGCACTACATTCTCTGTTGGTTGTCTTTTCATATCATCTCAGAAAAACATGGATAAACAAAAATCTGAAAAAAAAGTTTAATTATGGGTGGAGTAGTCCTTTTAAAAGGAGTTTTCACATCTCACCTGACAGTGAATATTGTCCAGGGATGCTGTCGCTGGGTCGGACCAGGTAAGATCCATGAGCATTAGGTGGGGAGAGCAAAAACCTTTCCGCTTCATATCTTCCGGATGCTTCCACGTACCAGCTGAAACCCAAAAAGCAGAAGTTCAGGGAAAGAATTAGCAATACTCAGATTGATTGATATACTTGTAGAGGCCACGTTGTGTTTAGTGACTTTTTAAGAAGGAACTGATGGATAACGAGCACACTTGGGAACCAAGTTAAAGGGACAGTCATTGCATGTCCCATAGTATAGCAAAACCAGTGCCATGGTTATAGCTGTCGTGAATTATGGGAAAGAGTCATGATGGTTCATCTTGTAGAAATGTTGTATTGCTACTCATTCTTACATTTTCATTAAGAAGGGACTATGGGAAAGATGATAAATACACAAGAGTATGTGGACCCCCCCTCCCCAAATTATTGAGTTCAGGTGTCTCGGGAGAAGGGTAATGTTGGTGCTATAGTACAACATACAAAGACATTTTAGGCAATTGTAGTCTTTCAACAGTTTGGAGAAGGTCCTTTTTCTGTTCCATCATGACTACACCCCTGTGCACAAAGCCAGCTCCAAAAAGATATGGTTTGGTGTGGAGGAACTGGAGAGGCCTAGCAGAGCCCTGACCTCAACCCTATGGACCACCCTTTGGATGAATTGGAATACCAGTTGTGAGCCAGGACTTCTCATCCATGGGAGGTACCTGATTACAAATATATCTACAATGGGGTATGGCTCTCCCTAATGGATTATATGGGATGAGCAGCTACATGGAGGGGGGGGGGGTAACTACTGACTGAAAGGTGATTGTGTCCCTCCTGTATCCTGATTAAGTGATAGTTGCAAACTATAATAGATGCCTTTAGTGAAGGTTTGCAAAAAATAAATAAATACCCTAGTGAGGGTTTGCAAAAAACAACAATAGATTGTGCCAAATTATAAGCTTCTCTATGTGATAAGAGAAATCATAATAAAATAACGTGCACGTTATCATATTGTTGCTATTTAGTGTTAAAAAAAGTGAAAGTTGGAGACCTATATTGGTCCCCTATAATTAAAAGTGATGCACCTTCAAAAAGAAAACAACATATGGTATTGTGAATTTGCACTGAACAAAGACATAAACTGCACCTCTGCCTAACAATTCAGGCATATAAACATAACATCAAACAGAATTAGATAGTGATCATAGTCCATAAAGTGATGAATTTCTGCAAAAAACGTGTTCAGATTTTCTTCAAACAAAACCGTGACTGGAGTGCTTTCAAACGTTCTTGGTGACTTTTGTGCTCCACCTCAAGGGTCCCCACTCACCAGATCCAATCATCCCAAAGGGGCATACAGCGTGTGATTATATCATCCACGATCTCCTCACCACCGTAATTATTTAAGGCACCCAGGATAGTCTCCGGTCTCCGTGTTGATGATTAGGTTGTATTCATGGTAACTCCCTCGTAAAAAAGGAATACCCGAATCTGCTGCCTGAGCTCCAGGTATTCATCCTTAGACACAGTCCTGGTGTATGTTGAAAGGATGATCCGCAGCAGCCCCGGGAACTCTGATGCCAGGTCCATATCTCCGCTGGGGTGACTGAAGTCTGCTATGCTGATCTTGGATCCAGTTGGAGGTTTGGATGTCCCAGACTGCAGGAAGCTTTCCCGCTGCTTGCCACCAATGTCACGGAACGTCCCTCACTTCGCTTGAGTGCTTCCGTCATATACCGCTTCCTAAGTTCTGGAACACGAGTCCAATGGATCTGGCTATAGGAACCCCCAAGACTGGTGTTGTCTAGTTCTTGGGGGTTCCTATAGCCAGATCCATTGGACTCGTGTTCCAGAACTTAGGAAGCGGTATATGACGGAAGCACTCAAGCGAAGTGAGGGACGTTCCGTGACAGCTCCCATAGTGTAGTAGGTGAAATTTATTGACAGAACTCCATATTATAAATGTCAAAAATTAAAGTTAAAATTAAAAAATAAAAATAAACAAAATAAAAATAAAAATTTAAAAAGTCCAGCAACAATGTACCAGATATACCACAAGTCCAGGTACAGATACCGTATAATGGAACGTATCCACAGTATTAAGGCAGGTGTATCCCAGCAGCGTTACGCTGGATGGAGATAGTGCTGGTTGTTTGCACTCCATCTGCGTTCCAACAGTCCGTACCCGGAAGTGACGTAGCGTGTGTGGTGCCTTCATACGCGTTTCGTCATAGACGTCCTCAGCGACGGTGACGGTGTCCTAAGCGCAGCCATTATACATAAATTTATCTCATGGGAGGTACCTGACCCCACAAATGTTCTTTTGGCTGAATGGGTCCCAGTTCCTACAAACACCACTTCAAAATCTTGTTTAAAGAAAAGTGGAGGCCATTGTAGGCGCAAAGTATGACCAAATCTATAGTTATGGAATGGTCAATAACCAACAAGGTGTGATGGTTAGGTGTTTACATACTCTTGGTCATTTAGTTTAGTTGGCTTCCGACTACCTAAAACCAACTTTTGATATGAAAGATCCATTTATACACTTAGAGGGTTCATTGACTTCAGGGCTGGATTTTAGCGCAGGGTAGGTAGGTTGGGATGGCAGCTGGCAACGTGGGCTTGTATCATTAATGGTCCAAAAACCTCTTAAAAACGGTTGTGTCTAAAGTTGACCATGCATGTTACAATTTGAATCTGCAATCTCCTTTAGATCAACTATGGAGCATAAGGGTCTGCCTGATTGGACACCAATTGCCCTCACGGTATATAATTTTGGTATATTTAAAGGAGATTATCCAATCAGCTTGCACTGTGTATTGCCAGCTTAATATCAGCATTACATTTAAATATGTAACCTTCCAGAAAGACAGAGTGACCGTTTGTCCTGCCGCACCTATCGTGAAGTGGGTCCTAAGTGTAGCAATAAGGGTCAGCCGTTCTGCTCACAGTCCCAGCTTGCTTTGCAGCAATTACAGCTGATCTTAAGCTAGCTAGATGGTTAAAATCTTGGCCGGTTCAGCAGGGACTGGCCGAGATTTGAAACGTGTATGGGCAGGCTGGTTGTGCCCAAGTTGATCGATCTACTTGGGTACAACCAGCATCCCATATTTTTTATGCAATTTATTGCCAGTGGCTATAGCTGCTAACCAGCGGCTATGGCTCCCCGTGCTCCACGCTGAGAGAACACAATAGCTCCACGGGTGTCAGTGTTGATGGGGAAGCAGAGCAATTTTCTTTCTTGCAACCTGTGGTTGCAGGAAAGAAAATTGCACCATCTATGGCTGGCTTTAGTGAAATACTGACTCATAGCCAATCAAATTAGAAAGCTCTGTGTGTGGATGAGAAATAATCCACCCCTGGTTAACTAGTTCAGATCCGCGCTATAGCCAAATGACAGCTACAGTGCGGACCTGCTTTGCCGGGGGTACGTCTATTGACGTCCTCCGGTGCCCAAGCGGCCTGTGCGCGCCCTGCAGGGTGCGCTCTGTGATCAGCGAGTCTATGAGACTCGCTGGATCACAAATCGGAGTACACTGATCACGTGGTAAGGAGTACCCCTTACCACGTGATCAGCTGTCAGCCAATGACAGCTGATCGTGTGATGTAAACAGAGCCGGTAATCGGCTATTTTTTCTCCTCGCACTGACAGCGTGAGGAGAAAAAAAAAGCCGATCACCGGCGGCTGTGATAGGGACATCGGTCCCGATCAAGGACATTGCCCCAAGCTCACCTGTGCCCACCTGTGCCACCTAGCAGTACACAACAGTGCCGCCCATCAGTGCCCACAGTGCCACCTATCAGTGCCCACAATCAGTGCCTCATCAACAGTGCTGCCCATCAGTGTCACCTACCAGTGCCCATCAGTGGCACCTTTCAGTGCCCATCAGTGCCATCTATCAGTGGTACCTATTAGTGCCGCCCATCAGTGCCATCTTATCAGTGGCCATCAGTACCGCCTTATCAGTGCCCATCAGTGCAGCCTATCAGTGCCCACCAGTGCCGCCTCATCAGCGCATATGAATGAAGGAGAAAAATTACCTGTTTGCAAAATTTTATAATAAACTATGAAACATGATTTTTTTTTTTTTACAAAATTTTCCATCTTTTTTTGTTTATTTAGCAAAAAAAATAAAAACCCCAGCTGTGATTAAATGCCACCAAAAGAAAGCTCTATTTGTGTGAAAAAATTATTCATTTTCAAAAATTCAAAATTTCATTTGGGGACAGTGTTGTATGACCGCGCAATTGTCATTCAAACTGCGTCAGCGCTGAAAGCTGAAAATTGGTCTGGAAAGGAGGGGGGGGGGGGGGTTTAAGTGCTCAGTAAGCAAGTGGTTAAAATAGATGCAAACCCTAGCTGAATGACATTTGGTTTGCTATAGTTCACCATAAACAATTGCCATTTTTGTTAGTTCAATTTTTTTTTTTTTGTTTCTCAGTGTTGCTGATTGTCTGCAGCCTCTGTTCTACTACTTCTTGTCTACATGCACTCCATTAATGGCCTCATGGCATTTCTCAGGACAAATTTTCTGATGGTCACTCTATAAAAGGAAGCACATTGAAAAAGGACCATCATGGCAGGATCACCGGGGATCATTTTGTTGAAAGCTACCATTACTAAAAATGAATTTGGAAATCAAGTTTGAGATTGTGATAGTGATTGGGTTTATACCTTCTTTCAGACGTAAAAACACACATGAAATATATGTCCGTGATCGTTTCCGTGTTTTTCAGGTAGATCTCCACCTCTGCCATGTTTACCTTCCTGTGCCTTATAATAGGATTTTTGATAAGAGTTGAATACACAGCAAAAAATGGAATCACACCTTTTTCAGCTTCGGTAAGAAACGTGGCACTTTACATTTATAATGTTTTTCTTTTATGTCTGAAGAGTAATTTGTCACCCCAAGTCTACTACCAGAATGCAGATGGTCATTTATCAGCCGGCACCTTCAATTGTACTCCATAAAGTTCATGTTTGAAAATGTTGGCTTTGAAAAAGTAGATGGACGCAAAGAAAGACGCCACTCGACGCTGAGCAACCAAAATCAAATGGGGACACCTTTTCTTTGATACGACAAACCAAACATGTCTTGCATCAGTTTTTCACACCAAAGTCTTCTCAGAGAAGTAAGTTCAACAGAGAAGCTTGGTCTTCATGAAGTTTCTTTTCTATTGAAGCAGATCCATCTTGAACATTTACGTTTTGAAAATATAAATAATACGGATTGGCAGGAAGGTTGGACCCCTGTGAAATCAGTGGAATGGTTGACCTCAATGATACGGCGGCAGGGGCCTAGCCCCAACCCTATGCCCCTCTATCTGTCTCCAGAACTATTTTCGGGAACCCTCTATACCCCCCTTCCTTTTTTTTCTACTCTGGTTCCCTATTTTTACGTTTTTCCATCTTTTATATGAGGAGCTGTAAATTTTAGGGCATATTTTATCTACTCCCTATTTTGGTTATCTTGGGGACCACTGAAACATCTATTAACTGACATCCGAGCCTAGGGAACATCTCAATGTATAATCAATGGTCATCTATAAATGTTACACTTTTTGGGAAAGTTTGTTCTGTAACAATTCCCATTAAGAAGCCTTGAACTATTTGCTATTGGTCTGCCCCTACTCCTATGTATGTTTGAAATGCCTAAAAAAAAAAAAAAAAAAAAATTAATTGAGAGGAAATCGGTGAATTATTTTTTTTTAAATTCTTTCTTCAGTGGACCTCACAAAGTTTAGTACTGTCTGAAATACAGTTAATATGGTTGAAAAAAGACACAAGTCCATCCAGCTCAACTAACAGAGATACTTTTTTATTTTTTATTTTTATGTACACTAATCATTAGTTTCAAGACTCGCTTTCGGGGCTTTACCCACCTCCCTGGTCCAAAAACGAATGCACAAAGGTTTAGCAAAATGTTAAAACCCCTTCATAGAGTACTGCAGATTTTTCTTTTAATTTTTTTTTTTAATTTGGAAAATGCTTCAAGTCTCCCTTTTCCCAATTTTTTTTTTTTTTTCCTACAGGCCAAACTGAAAAATAATTTTACTTCCAAAATCATGTCCAGAATATGTTTATCTTTGCCTTTAAAGTTTCAGGGTGAAATCATGAGGTTAGTCAGTGACCTATTAAAAAAGCACAGTCTTGAAGCCTGTACAAAGGCTGCACAGTACAAAGATGAAAGTACACAGGATTTCTTTGGAACCATTGTGGAATACGGAGGTGACGTCACGCCCAGGGGACAGTCCTGTTGCCCTGGCATTATGCCACGTCCACGTTCCACAGTGGTTATGGAAGTCCTCCTCTACATCCAATGAGCCGGCTCGCACTGTCCGACACCACCAGTGATGACTGGCTACCGACCTGGAACCTGAGCGACCCCTCTGATACTACTAGATATGCATGTTCCTATGGAACACATGTGAGTGTTTATTTGGCTTCTCCATTAAAGTTCTTATAAATATTGCACTTAGAGGCGCCCTCCCCCTATGTGTTTTTGTTGTCTTACAGAGATCTTTTCCGGTCTCTGGGAGGAGATGCCCACCTAGTGCTCTCTTGATACACCATTCCTTCCTGTGAATTTATAGACTTTTGTAGTTTTATGAACTTTTGTGAACTATAATATGACACATATTACAATTGGTTTTTATATAAGACTATGGGAGTTTTACACGCTAATTTACCAGAGATTGTGCCATATACCTTGCTGTTGTTGATATGCTGATGGTGACCAGTGCCATGTCCTGAGTTTAAAAGCTACACACGGTCACTAACCCCTTAGCGATGGGGTTGCTTACTCACTTACACGATCATCAGTTACCTCCTGACGATATCCAGCAGGCTCTTCCTAGTGAGGGAGGTGTAGACTCACACCACCATAGGACAGCTGGATCCTTTTCCACCAACTTCCTCCTGGCTTTTTCCAGGGAGCTTCTCCAGACTCAAACTTTATCCCCGGGCTTAAGCTTGCAAATAGGCACCCCAACTAAGCCTAGCTGGGACCTCTGTGTCTGTGTCTTCCTGAGGGATCATTCCAGGAATCTGCCTTAGGGGCAGAACCTCTGCACAGGGGTCTTCTGCAACAGGACTGGTCCAAAAAACTCCTCTCCTATTGCTCAAGCCTCAGCCTGTTTATGAGCTCTTACCACCTTCTGGGCACTCCTCCCCTAGGGATTGGCTGGAGTCCGATAATTATTTAGGCTGCTTGCTCTGTTCTTCCACCCACTATACTTCTAGAATCCTCTAGAAAACAGGGGGAAGTAGCAGAGCAGCAGCCTGTGAAACATTGAGCAGCCCTAAATAATCAACCTCTGCTCCACTGATTACAGGGGAGCCCAACTAAATGTATTTAGCAGCTTATTTTACACTAGGAGGATGCTACATCCAAATTGTAATTTGCATGTTCTAGACACAAAAGAAACCTGTTTACTACATCTGGAATTCCATTCAAGTAGCAGGCCTCAATGAAATTTGAAGGGCTTTCAAACCAAATTTGTTGACCCGATGATGGCTGGATTGAATGCTCTAAAGAGAGATTTTCATAGGACCATTTGCATGAAATTGTACTGGTACATGGCCAGCTTTAACCACTCTTCTCATTACATCGTTCGTTTTCAAAAACTTCCCAATGAGTTCTTGCTGATAAGGATGCAATTTTAAGAAAAATAAATTTGCATCCCTTTGTCACAGCGCTAACCAAATCCATTGGTACCGCCAGTGAAAGCAGGCGATCCATCCATAGTAATGCTGACAAGCTTCTGTGTCTGAACATTTTCAGAGATGAAATATTCTTTCCCTTCACCCCGGTATGTCCTTTCAGAGGTACGATTTCATAACACCTTCCTTTACTTCAAAGCCACTGAAAACCATTCTAACAAACAGAGCTTAGTGAGATATCTGTCACATCAACCTATTCATCCAGCTCAAGAGAAAAATACCTGCAGTCATCCAAGTCCTTATTTCTTTGTGAAATGATTTCAGCTGCCATGACGTTAACGTTTCTTGTAACTGTTCCAGCAGAGAGTTAAAAGGAATTTATGGCAGATATTATTTCTGTTTTGTTATGAAAGTTATCAAAGAGTGAATTGTCAGATTCTAAAAAAGCTTCTTGAATCATCTCACTATAATATATATATTTTTTTTCCTTTTTGCTAATAACTGAGACATGATAAGAAGCCATAGTTGTGTTCATGCTTTTCTCAGGTCTGGTAAACAACATTTGTGTAATAGACAAAGTTTTTAATTGTTGCAGTTTCCGTATTGATAAGGCTTTGTTGGAAAGTTATTGATTTTAGAATTAGGTGCTCTGAAGCGTTTCTCAACATTTGGTTTCTTGGCTCAATCAATGGAAGCTTTGCACAACAACACTGCCCTTTCACTTCAATAAACAAGTATACATGAGCTGAGATATGGGCTGAATTTTTGTTGGCTGGCTTGCTGGACTGAGTGGTGGCCTGAATCAATGGCGTCACTAGGGGGTGGCCAGAGGGGGCCCCTGACCCCCCTAACTTTTTTCTTGTTTTCCCACTTTGTCCCCCCCCCCCTATTAAAAAAAAATATTTATTTATTTTTTTTACAAAAAGGCAGTGTCTTTTTGTTTGCATTCGTAGCGGATGCACCGCATCTTACTCGGGCCGCCGCTGGAGTAACACAGTCTCTATTAAGAGGGAGAGTGTCCCCAGTCAGCTCCTGCGGGTGATTCCTCCCCCCTCCCTCTGCTCGCTGACACTGCATAATGCGAGCGCTCACACAACCACGGCCGCCCGATCTGCTCCTTCCCCTGCATCCTCATTGGCAGGGAGAAGAGCGAGTTGCGGGAAGGACTTCACCAGGACTCTATTACTGAAAAAACAGATGGATTTCTCCCATCCTTAGGACAGGAGAACCAGCCTGTAAATTCCAAGAGTTGCCAGACCAGCGCTGTCAATAGCAGGGGCAGGAAAGCAAGAGGAGGCTGGGGAACCCCACAGTGGCAGAACACCAGGGCCCGGTGGCAAGACAACCTTTGTAACCCTGATAGTTCTCCCACTGCTTTGGACCCTTATATTTTCTTGGTATGCTGGTGACATATCTCTTGTTTTCTGCCACCCTGGGGGGGCCCCAATACAGTAGGAAGGGAGCTCACTGCAGAACATGTGAAAGTGCCATTGTGGGATCGTAGTAAAGGGCCCCAGGATATATAATTGCATTTTATAGTTGCCCCCCTACTTTTGTCCCTGTCCCCCCATGTGCCCTCCCCTAAATATGAAAGCTGGCAAGCAGATCCTATATCTCCCGCTATCAGGGGGAGGACTGGCACTACCAAACTTCCAAATTTATTATTGGGCAGCTGTTCTTGTTACGATTAGGTGGTGGTTCTCCCAGCCCGCACAAAATCCTGCTGTCACTCTCGAAGCAGCCATTTTGGGTTCTTTTGCAGCCCTGAGCAACCTTCCATTCCGTGGACTTCAGGCTAGTCCTGCCATGACAACTCCGATGCGAACCACCGTAAGGGTCTGGCAGGAGGCTAGGAGGATATATGGGAAACCTAATCATATCTGACCTCATATGCCCCTATGGGGCAATCCCATGGTCCCTCACCTTCACAATATATCAGACCCCTCTATCTGGGCAAAAAAGGGTATCCTCACACTAAAACATATAGTTCAGGACGGTAGACTTAAGACTTTCCAGGCCCTGAGGCAATCATATGCTGTCCCATCTTCCTTCCAATTTAGATACTGGCAGCTAAAGCATGCCTTTGAAGCTCAGTTCCCTGCACCCCTTTTTTTGGAACCAGATTCCATTGAATGACTCCTGATTTCTAGTGTGATGGGGAAGCCACTTTCAACATTATATCTATACCTCACAGTAGAGTATGACACTAAACTAACTAAGACATGGGAAAAATGGAGAGTTGATATCCCTTCCCTAGATGAAGAGGAATGGAAGGAGTGCTTGCTCTCCTACATTCCTTCCATGATTGCGGCGAAAGATAGGTTCATACAATTTAAGTTCCTACACAGAGCGTACTTCACCCTACACAGACTGGCGCGCATTTACGATCAAAGGGATCCCAATTGTCAGAGATGCAGGCAGAAGGTGGGCACGTTTTGGCACATGGTCTGGTCCTGTCCCAAACTTAAACCCTTTTGGTCAGCAGTAGCCTCCACACTGAGCAATGTCACGGGGTTTAGTGTACCGGTCGATCCTCAGATACTATTGCTTAGTCATTTGGAAGATCTTGAGGGAGACAGATATAGTAAACTGTGTCTTACCTTTTGTATTATATTATGCTAGGCGTGAAATCTTAATGGTATGGAAAAAGGCGGAGCCTCCTACTTTGGAGTCATGGAAAAGGTCGGTGAACATGGTACTTCCCCTGTATAGATTGACTGACATATGAAAGTAGGCAATGTCCAGGTAAATTCGATAAGATCTGGTCCTCTTGGGTAGATGCCTCTGGGATCCCGGAACCCCCTACTCCATAATTATTATGTTGTGAAACTCATTGGAGGAATTCCTAGGTCTCTTTGACTGTTCCCTCTGGGCCCGTGCCCTCTTACCCCCCCCCCTCTTGCCTTTCCTTCGCTCCCCCTCCCCCATCTCCCCCTCCCTTCCCCCTCTTTATCAGGCTGGATTGTAAATGGTTACTTATGTAGATTTATCTACGATGATATGACGCTATAATGCAATAAGGTGTACTGTTAAGTGATATTTCTGATATCTGCACAACTGGAATATCTGATAAACAAAGACTACAGGTTGAAGGTTGATTGTACTATTATTCTCCTCTGTACTTTGAATATTCTAAATTATTCTGTAATGTAATGCTGATTTGTTTAATAAAATGTTTCTGTTAAAAAAAAAATATGAAAGCTGGAGACGCCACTGGCCTGAATGGCTGCCTGCTTTGAGTTCTGGCCTGGCTGGATTTGGTCCTGGCCATGGTGGCTGGCTGGGTTGAGTTCTGCCCTAGTTGGCTGTCTGGCTAGTTTAAAGTTTTGGCCCAGGCCGGCTGGCTGGTTTAAATTCAGACCTGGCTGGTTGGGTTCAGCTTGGTTGGCTGGGTTAGGTTTGGCCTTTCAGTCAGGACAGGGCAGGGGACAAGAGTAAGTAACACAGAGTGCAGGCAGGGCTACTGTTATAAATCATGGAGCCCCACACAGCCTTTTGATGAGGCCCCCTTAACCCCACCTACAACCCCCACACCCACCGGGGGGGGGGGGGGGGCAGCAGAACAGCAACACTGACATTTTATTTGGCCACCCTAAGAATGAAAAAAAAAAGTCCCTCCTTTGCTCCCACCTCCTGGGCCCCTCTGTTGACCTGATGGGGCTCAGGGAAATGTAATTAAGCCCTGGTAAGCAAGTAGGAGTAGGGTGTGGACTAATAAAACAATAAAGCTGCCCTGGGTCCCCCTGTTTAGCTGATGAGGCTTGAGCCCAGTACAACAGGACCAGGGGTCACGAAGACCTGACGAAGGAGCACGCATGCTCCGAACGCGAGCGCTACAGTCACGCCCTCCGTTCTCAAGCACCTGACGTCTTCCACCGACGTACCTGCTGACATGCTCATTGTGGGAAATCCAAACCTCGGAGCTACGGACGCCACTGGAAGTGACCGGGGACTGACCCCCCGTCGCAGCCCAGCTGGAAACCGGAGGAGACCCGATGATGAAAAAGAGAACTATCCTATGCCTGATTTTAACTACTCAAATGTGAGTTTAAATTTTAAAAACATATTAAAGCCTTGTTTTAACTGACTTACTACCCTTAGAGCGGCGCTGCTTTTCTTCTCTTTATCTTAGAACCAGGGGTCAGTAGTACGTAACGCAGTGTGTAACGGAGTAACACAGAGTATAAAGGTCTGCCGTATGTAACACAGAGTGCAGGGCTCAGTAGTATGTAACACAGAGCGCAGGGATCGGTAGTATGCAACACAGAGCACAGGGGTCGGAAGTATGCAACACAGAGCACAGGGGTCGGTAGTATGCAACACAGAGCACAGGGGTCGGTAGTATGCAACACAGAGCGCAGGGGTCGGTAGTATGCAACACAGAGCGCAGGAGTCGGTAATATGTAACAGAGCGCAGGGGTCGGTAGTATGTAACACAGAGCGCAGGGGTCGGTAGTATGCAACACAGAGCACAGGCATCGGTAGTATGCAACACAGAGCACAGGGGTCGGTAGTATGCAACACAGAGCGCAGGGGTCGGTAGTATGCAACACAGAGCGCAGGGGTCGGTAGTATGCAACACAGAGCGCAGGGGTCGGTAGTATGCAACACAGAGCACAGGGGTCGGTAGTATGCAACACAGAGCACAGGGGTCGGTAGTATGCAACACAGAGCGCAGGGGTCGGTAGTATGCAACACAGAGCGCAGGGGTCGGTAGTATGCAACACAGAGCGCAGGGGTCGGTAATATGTAACAGAGCGCAGGGG
The DNA here is from genome assembly GCA_037952835.1 of Lithobates septentrionalis. Lineage (NCBI taxonomy): Eukaryota > Metazoa > Chordata > Amphibia > Anura > Ranidae > Lithobates > Lithobates septentrionalis. The sequence continues at coordinate 733,822 of JBBDGP010003019.1, forward strand.
TCGGTAGTATGTAACACAGAGCACAGGGGTCAGAATAAGGTAAGACAGAATGTGTGCTCTGTCTCTCAGTTGTGTTTTCAGAATTTTCATTCTGTCACCCTGGCTTCCTATAGAGAATAAATGGGACTGTTTCAACACACATTACACAGGCATGGTCCACTGTTGCTGGAGTGCATTTAGACAAGTGGCTGCATTTAGGCTGCAGGAAATTAACAACACTGAGATGTAACAAAAGATGAAACATTGGCTAAAGCAGAACTACGCTGCATGCGAGCACCACAATTAAAAAATGCTGTTTAAAGGATAAGATCACCTTTTGTAACATGTTACACCCATATTTAGGGTTACAGATGCACTGCCTGTATTGGAAGTATGGGCAGACCACTACACAGTCTACAGGACTGTGGCATTACACCGACTATCTACTGATCGTGGGTGCAATGCTTTACTGGCTCCTAACATAAAAAATAATAAATGCATAATTTTTTTACCTACAAAAAACAAACAAAATGGCAATCAGTTAGGGATTACATCTATTTAACCACTTCAAGCCCAAGGATGTCATATGACATCGTTGACTTTGAGTGGAGATATCTGAATGATGGGTGCAGCTGCAGGCATCATTCAGATATCATCATTTTCGGCCGGCCATTCTCTGCACCGTAAGAACAATCATAGCGACAGTTCAGCCGCTTGATCATTCTTACAAGCGGCAGGAGGGGTTGACCCCCCCCTCACCTCTCCCGCCGCCCTCCGGTGCGTCTAACGGCTCGCCCGAGCAATTGGCGAGCCGTAGAATGAACCGCCCACCGCCGGAAGTTGAGCATAGAGATTTCTGGTGACCAAATGGTCCCCAGTCATTTCTATGACCTTCGGAGGCCTGGGTGCGACATTTTGACGTCACGTATGGGCCGGCGGAAGTAAACCATGCCGGGGACGCGGCTGAAAAAGCCAAGACCATTCATTTCTTTTTTGAGCTCGGTCTTTCCAGCTTGGAGGAGAGATGTGGGGTCTTATAGACCACACATCTCTTTATAAAGAGGACCTGTCACGCACTATTCCTATTACAAGGGGGTTTTACATTCCTTGTAATAGGAATAAAAGAAAAAAGAGCGAAAATTCTGTAAAAAAAAAATGCATTTTTCTTCGTATCTGTTATAAAATTTAGCAAATTTAGTAATTTTTTTTTTTCAAAAATTTTGGCCAAAATGTATACTGCTACATATCTTTGGTAAAAATAACCCAAATCGGTGTATATTATTTGGTCTTTGTGAAAGTTATAGAGTCCACAAGCTATAGTGCCAATATCTGAAAATTGATCACACCTGAAGTACTGACGGCCTCTCATTTCTTGAGACCCTAACAAGCCAGGAAAGTACAAATACCCCCCAAATGACCCCTTTTTGGAAAGTAGACATTCCAAGGTATTTAGTAAGATGCATGGTGAGTTTTTTGAAGTTGTAATTTTTTCCCACAGTTCTTTGCAAAATCAAGTTTTTTTTTTTTTTTTATTTGTTTCACAAAGTTGTTATATTAGCAGGTTATTTCTCACACACAGCATATGCATAGCACAAATTACACCCCAAAACACATTCTAGTATTCCTCCTGAGTACGGCAATACCACATGTGTGAGACTTTTACACAACGTGGCCACATACAGAGGCCCAACATGCAGGGAGTGCCATCATGCGTTCTTGGAGCATAAATTATACATATAATTTCTTGACTACCTCTTACACTTTTGAAGGCTCTGGAGCACCAGGACAATGGAAACACCCCAAAAATGACCCTATTTTGGGAAGAAAACAACCCAACGTATAATCTATGAGGCACAATGTGTCTCTTGTACATGTGGGGTTTTTTTTTGTTTTTTTTTTAAGTTTTTGCAAAATGTGTAAAGACACAAAGTTGTCCATTTATACAATATTTCTAACACATAGCATGTACATACCAAAAATTACACCCCAAAATAGATTCTACGACTCCTCCTGAGTACGGTGATACCACATGTGGGAGACTTTTACACAGCCTGGCCACATAGAGAGGCCCAACATGCAGGGAGCGCCACCAGGTGTTCTAGGGGCATAAATTTCAAATCTAATTTGACTACCTATAACACTTTTGTGAGGCACTGTCGTGGCATGGATGTGGCATGGATGAGAACTGATGTAGCATGGATGAGCATGAATGGGGATGGATGAGCCGTGGCTGGGTATGGCTCAGTACGGCTGAGTATTGCTGGGTATGGCTGAGTATGGATGGGGGTGGATGGGATGACCGAGCATGGATGGATGAGTATAGCTAAGTATGGATGGATGGCTGAGCATGGATGAGTATTGCTGATTAGGGATGGATGAGTATTGCTGAGGATGGATGGATGAGTATTGCTGATTAGGGATGGATGGATGGATGAGCATGGATGAGTGTTGCTGATAAGGGATGGATGGCTGAGCATGGATGAGTATTGCTGATTAGGGATGGATGAGCATGGATAAGTATTGCTGATTAGGGATGGATGGATGGATATGGCTGCAATGGGCACAGATCAGCGCTATGGGCACTACACATCCAGTCCACAGCGCTGCTGCACCCGATCTCTCCCCTCTCCGCTCACACTGTACCGATCGGTACAGAGAGGGAAGAGAGGAACTGGACATGACGCTGTTTTTCTTTACAAGTGATCGCTCCATCATTTGACAGAGCGATCACGTGGTAAACGGCCGCTTTCAATGACCATTTACCGTGATGCGGTCACGGATATTCCCGGGTGCGCGCCCCATGGAGCGTGATTCTGGGAGGATGTCAGTGTACGCCCTCCCAGAGTTATTGAGCCGCGCTGTAGCTGTCATTCGGCTATGGCGCAGTCGTTAAGTGGTTAAAGTGCCCCTTTTCCGGCATGCTCGCGCACAAAAGCGATCGCGTACGCAAGTCACGCCCACATATGTAAATGGTTTTCAAATCACACACGTGAGGTATTGCAGCGAGCATTAGCGCGAAAGCAATAACTCTAACCCAAGACCTCCTCTGTAACTCTAAACTGGTAATGTGTAAAAAAAATTAAAGTGTCGCCTATGGAGATTTTCAAGTACCAAAGTTTGGCGCCATTCCACGAGCGTGCCCAATTTTAAAGCGTGATATGTTGGGTATCTATTTACTCGGTGTAACATCTTTCACATTATACAAAAAATTGGGCTAACTTTATATATATGTAATTTTTTTTTTTTAAATTAATGAAACTGTTTGTTTTTTTAAAAACGCGTTTGAAAAATTGCTGCGTAAATACTGTGTGACGTAAAAAGTTGCAACAACCGCCATTTTATTCCCTAGGGTGTCTGCTAAAAAACATATATGTTGTTTGGAAGTTCTGAGTAATTTTCTAGCAAAAAAATGATGATTTTTACATGTAGGAGAGGAGTGCCAGAATAGGACCGGTATGGAAGTGGTTAAGAAAAAATGAAGAATGGTTGATTTATGTCCAATAGTATTGAGATTAGAACCACAAAGGAGAGTCTGGCAATATTCAGTTCCAGTAAACCGATCCGATGTCATTTTTGGAATTCTCTTTTTTCTCCATTAGACAATGTTGCCTATAGTTGCCCAGGGGGAGTTGAACCGCCTTTTTGTCTTTTGACCTCGTTATCTAGGCGACAATGTCATGTACAGGTATGACTGTTTGTTGTGGTGTTTTTGGCAACACTGGATCATGTCAGAATTGGTGACAATTTTGGATCAGTGTGAACAGTCTGTGGAGGTTATGGTTTACCTTGATGACCTAAAGTTGTATGTCAGGGTGTAGGGGTGCCTGAATCGTCTGTAGATGGGGTGCTAAAGACTTTTAGTTATTTTATCAAACATGCCAATGCATTTTGGCGGTATTATAATACCCACCCCCTCTTCAAGACTTGAGACTTTGGCCACCTGCTGAACACTTATGGATGAGATAGGGCTTCAGTGAGTCTTTAAAGTCAGCCTAACTGGGAATCAACTGTCTACAAAGAGCTGGTAGTGGTCTTACAGATGGCATACTGTACAAGAAGGCATTTTAGGACCCCTGAAACATCTGGACATGTTTTATGAGTGTTTCAGTAAATTAAAGTATCCAGTCTTTAAGGTAATACATATGGTGCTCCTATACTTCAATTTACAGGAGTAGGAACTCTTACCAAATTGTGAATATTATTAATCTTTGTCTTTCTTTTTGTTAGTTTTAAGTTTCCTGGTCCTGTGTATGTGTGTATATATATATATAATTTTTTTTTTTTTTTTAATTCGCCCATCGCCCAAAGCTGGTACTTACGGCTCATTGATGAGGTTTGAGGTGTTCTGAGGACGAGACCAGCTTGGACTAGGCATGGTAACGACTGATGGGGAGTCAGTCATGGTGGCATTATTGGAGAACTCCAACGGCGTCACATAATTGGCTGGCACAAGTCCCATGTCCAAAGTCCCTGTCAACTTCCTGACCATGATATAATCCCCTTCATCTCCCACTTTACAGAGCTCTTCTCCCATTTTTACCGTCAGCTCATCAGGGGTTCTGGCTTCAAAATCGTAGAGGGTGGTCACCATGTCCATCCTGGGCAAGGTGCTTGGCTGAAATGTTTTATCGCCTGGCACATTCTGATCGGCTTCTGATTGGTACCTGTTTGGCACTGGGGGAGGCCAAATCTTATCCCAAATGTACACCATGCAGCGCAGGTGCGTCCTAAAGAATTCCTCCATCTGGTCTTCAGATCTGTGCCAACCTCACCAGCCCAGATGTTGGTAATTACCATTCCGCAGGTCTGATCCACATGGTGTCTGTTCCCTGCACTGACTCCCGTCTGTACGCTTCTTTTTTTTTTTTTTTCTCTGAGCTTACTTCCTGATCACCTTAACTTTCATACACAGTTAAACTGAAGAACCAGGAAGAGTGTGAGATGCAGGAATGTGAACCAACCTGATTGGCAGTGTCTGCCAATTACTCCAGCCCAGTGGATGGGGGCGGGGGGGGGGGGGGGGTTTACAGTAAAAGTCAAGAAACAAATACTAGATACAGCTGATTAGTGATTCCGCATTCTTCAACAGGTCATTTCTGTCTCCCGCGTTTATTATGTTTTATATAGACAATCTACTTTATGGTGCTCTGGTAAAAAGAAAGAAAAAAGGTAATCAGGAAATACTAAAACAAAAAATTTAAGGGATTTCCACACAATAAGAAATATGATAGTAGAATGTAAAGCGGAGTTAACAGAGATAATCTATTCTGTAGCTATAAATGAGCGATGCAGCCATATCGAAAAGAGTAGAGCGGGAGCTCCAAGGATAAGCCTCAAAAACACAAAACGAGTGTCGCAGTAACACGCCGTCGTGTAGTATATATATTATGCAACTTTATTGATAAAAGTGGGAGTAAATGGACAGTCCCAAAGCTAAATGCCAGGGGGGTGATGCTTGAAAATCCAGTCAACTGGACCTGTTCTGCGATGTTAAAGACATTTTGTAGCCTATCCAAGCCACTTCAGTTCTAACGGGTGTCAGGAAAATACCTCATCATTTATACCCACACCAACACCTTCATCCAACCTTTCTCAAACTTTTTACCTCAGGAAAAAATGATGACATCTCACAGAACCCCTACTTTTAAATGAGTGCATCTACAGCTCACCGTACACTAGAGCAGTGGTCTCCAAACTACAGCCCTGGGGCCCAGATGTGGCCCTTTGCTTGCCTGTATGCAGCCCTTGAAGCATAATTCCTGCCACTGACACCAACAATGGGACATAATTCCTTCCACTGACAACAAAAATGGAGCACTATTTTCTCCCCTAATACCAAAGGTTGGGCATTGTTTACCCCCACTGGGCACAGGAGGGCCCCCCCTAAAGGACAGTAAACTGGGCTTTTCTTTAAAAAAACTTTGGAGACCCCTGCACTAGAGTCATCAGTAAGTAGTAGATATAATAAATATAAAGTATTAATGTTCTGTTTCGATGATATAGAATGTACTGAAAGATTTTCAGGAGAGGTCACCAGCGGGAATCTGTGAGTTTCTCTTGGGGCAGGTTTGCTTCAGTGGCACATGTAATTCTCAGTAAATGAATACATTGTTATTGTAGCCAAGTCCCGGGCCTCTTTAGGTCTAATGGTGACCTCCAGAGTTAGGGACAGCTGACATCCTTCTGTGTAGAGTGGGTTACAAGGCATGGTGGATGCAATGCAAGGTGGATTGATGGGCGCCAGACACTTTTTGAATGCAAAGATATTTATTGTCTCTTAAACGGAACTGTGGGAGAGAGGGTTGGGGCCAGGACACCCTTTAGTAGATGCAATGTTAATTTAGCAGACTCCGAGATTTCTATAGGCAGACAGCCATGCAGGGAAAGGCATCCAGCAAGACACCACATCTGCATGAGTAGGACCGCTGTCTCCTATGGCAACAATCTTGTAACAGTTTCTAACCAAAGTTGCAATTAACTCCTCCACTTCTTCTACAACCTCCTATTGTAGAACTTCACTCAGCTAAGCTCCCAGTCTTTCACTAGACTACTAGATCCACTCGCCACTGGATCTGCTGAGCTCTTCCAATCTTCTCACTCAGTATCTTCCTCAAGCGTCACCCCCGTTTCCTGCTGGGTACCTAGCCTGGCACTCACAGATACTCCTCAAGCGTCACCCCGCTGGCCTGCTTGGTCCCTTGCTTGGCACAAAATAATGCTCTGCAAGGGTCACCTCCACTGGCTGTGTCCCTGGCACTTTCTGAAGTTTCCCAATTCTTCACCGTCCCCGGCTGATGAGAATACTGCTCAGGTATTTGCTTCAGCTAGCAGCCCGGGGCAATATGACACACGTCCACCCAGACGGCCGTCCAGGTGGCACAGGCACCCTGATCACCTGACTCCACCCAAATAAATAGGTTCTCCCAGCAGGCCAAGAGACACCCCATTCATTCCTAATCTGTCCTTGCAATGCCCTTGTCTTATCTAATGCAATCTGGAACCTGGCCACCTAGCGGCAGAAGAGAGAAGTGCAGCAATTCCAGAAGTGGGGTGAAGTCAGTTGACCTCCTGACAATTAGCCAAGGCAACTATCACTTGACAAATACATTTACCAGCAACTCTGCCTAAACATCAGGGTGCTACATCTTTATCCTGTTTATTTGCTTTATCAGTCCAACAAGCATTTACTCAGATGTTGAATAGACTTGATAGAAAATCTGTGTCTGTGTCACTGTACATCTTCTTCTCCATGGCATGATCTAGGACTTCAAGGGGTTGTAAACCCTCAAGGTTATTCACCTTAATGCATTCAATGTATAAAGGTGAAAAACCTTCTGTGATGCAGTTACCCCCCAGAGCCCCCCTTTTACTTACCTGAACCCGGTCTTTCCAGCGCCGGGGACGAGCACACCAGCTCCAGCCGGTGTCTCAGGTTCTAAATGGATAGATTGATAGCAGCGCAGCCATTGGCTTCTGCTGCTGTTAATCAAATCCAATGATGCGGGCCGAATTCTGCTGTCTGTGTCAATAGATGCAGCAGCAGCAGGACACAGGAGCGCGCCCGCACGAGTGCCCCAAGGGAGGGCGGCTCTCCAACGGGGCACTCAAGAAGAGGAGGAGCGCCACGGAGGGACCCCAGAAGAGGAAGATCGGGGCCACTCTGTGCAAAACCCTTGCACAGAGGTGGTAAGTATGACATGTTTTTTTTTTTAAATGAACCTTTAGTTATCCTTTAAGTTTGATTGCTGGGTGTCCAAGTTTGTACGCCCTCCTTTTTCCCAATCTCCCCCCTCCCCCTTCTCCTTCCTCCCTCTCTCTCTCTTTTTTTCCTTCTTCCTCCTCTCCCTCTTTAATGCTCCTTTTTTCCTGATCCCCTCTTCCTCCTACTTTTCCTCTTCTCCCCCTCCCTCCTTCTCCCACCTCCCATATTTCCTACATCCCCTTCTTCTTCTTTTTCGCCTCCTCCTTTACCCCTCCTTCTTTTTCTTTTGCCCCCTCCTCCTTCCCCCATCTTTTCATCCTCCCCCCCCCCTCCTCTTTTTTTCTTATCCCACTCCCCTTTATTGCCCACTCCCTTCTTCTTCCTTTCTTGTCCTTTCTCCTTCTTCACCCTCTCCTGTCCTTCTTCCCCCTTCTCTTTTTTTCCTTCTCCCCCACTTTTTTCTACCTACCATCTTCTTTTCCTTCACCCCTTCTCCTCCAGTACTGGGACAAGGTCATCCAGAGCCCAGGGCAAAAACTCCAAACTGCCCCCCCCCCCCTTTGCTCATGATGTGCAAGCTTAGGGGATCCTAAACCCAGAAGTAATTTGCTTGTCAAAATCACTGCCACTGTCACTACTCCTGCCAGCCTTGTAACAGACGGAAGGCGCCCCTACTAAACCATTGCACCCAGGGCAGCCGCCCCTCCTACCCACCCCTCCTGCCCACCTCCATGTCCCCTTCTCCTCTTTTTTTCCTTCTGTCCCCTCATTTTCTCAAGTCCCTTCTCATTTTTACGTCTTCCTTTCTTGTGTCCCACTTTCTATTTCTTTTCCTCTGTTCTTTTTTTCTACTCTCCCCCCCCCCCCCTCCTTTTTCCCTCCCCCTCCCCCCACTCTTTTTTATCTAAGGAGCCTTCAGAGCATTGCACCCATTATCAGCAGATTGTGGGTGCAAAGTCTGGTTCCTGCAGATTCTCAGGATAGCTGTCTGATTGTACGGGCGGGCAGGCAGTTGAGAGCAGGAAGATCAATGGACTATGAAGATGCTCACCAGCAACCCCGTGGTTCATTGGGAACTACAGGCCCGTCAGCTGCAATGGCTGACGATACTTGTAGTCTTTTCATTCACTGTAAACTGTGAATGAATGGTTTGACCGTGCAGGCGGAGCCCCACATGGCTGCATTTTGTGACAGCAGGTGTGGAGAGAGGATCCCCCGCCCGATGTCACAGGGAAGGAGGATCGGTGGAACATGTAACATGTTAAACTGGCACAGGGAAGACCGCCAACAGCAGGTCTAATTGCCCTCTTGACACCCATCCGTGTATTTAGCATTGGACCTTGGAATTGGCTAAACAAACCCTCATACTTGGCGCTATCCAAACCTGCAGAAACGTTCACACTATTGCGAATTGGATGTGGTTTTCCCATAGCAGGAGATTTTAGCTGGCTCTCTATGGAGTGGCTCCTGTGCGAATTGCACATGAGCCCTATGAGTCTTTTGGTCCATTTCAGGTCCGAATTCAGCCAAAAATTCAGGCTGAAATCTGACCTGAACCGGTGAAGGGAGACACACCGGACCCCCTTGCTGTGATCCGCTCTGTACTCTAGTGTGAACCCAGCCTTAAACTTCTCGGACAAGAATCATGTGACAGGCAACCCTACCTATTCCTCTTGTGCAAAAACCGCAATGCTAAAAACAATTATCTGCTGTGATAATAAATCATATATGACAACAAGCATAAAGCACATATGATGTCCTCTGATAAAAAAAAAAAGTGCTGGTGCACTGGAAAGTCCAAATGTCATAAAAATGTGATATAAAAAAGTGATATAAAAATAAAGTGACAGGTGCTCTTCACAAACGCTATTTGGTGCTTCTTATAAGGTGCCCCATAAGAAATGTACTTACCGGAATCAGTCACCCGAAACTGAGGTATTACGCCTGCACGGTATTTGCCACTGTGTAGCACACAGGAAAAACACTTTGGTCTTATTTCAACTGTTTGCTTCCGTGCTTGCTGTGTAAGGCATAAGAGAGTCTCCTTGCAGCTGGCCCCTCATTGCTCCCACCTTGTTTACATTCATGTTTTGTCACTCATATTACGTGTAACCGCTTCACTGTTTTTTCCTCCTCTGCTAAGCATTTGTGAAAAGCACCTGTCACTTTATTTTTTTTTTTCATATATGACTTATTATCACAGCAGATAATTGTTTTTAGCATTGCGGTTTTTGCACAAGAGGAATATATCATAATCACGGGTTGGATTGGTTACCAATCTGTATTCTAGTAACAGTACACCAGGTTGTTGTAATAATCACTCGGATCATTTGCACATTTATTTAGCATTATCTGCACAGTTACTATACCAGGAATTCATGTCATAAGTCAGGGGTTTAAAAGACTTCACATCAGAACAGAGTCACTTCTACATTCCCATTTTCCATGTCCTTCTATTTCCACCTAGGTGGATTTATTGGTAGAGGCTGAAGTTCTCCTCCTTTGATTCTCTCCATAAGCGCGGGAGTTTATCTATATACTAGTATGATTCTTGCCAAGAGATTTCTGCAATCTTCATCCAGCAATGATTTATGGCTGATACTTTGGATCCTTCACTCTTCTGTGAAGTGGGGAATTCCCCTTGCACGAAAAGATGTGCTTCCAATTGTTGAGACGCTCATAATCCCCCAGGATGGAAATGGTCCAGTAATTGCAAACAATGTTTTGAGGTCAGGGGAGTTGGTGGTGTTATTGAGTCATATATAAGCTGCCTTCTGTTTTTGGGAACCATTGATACAAGGAGTCATTCCTATTCTCTGGATTCTATGAGTGTGTATCATTGTCACTGCTCCTATCTACTGAGCTTAGAAAGTTATAAGGGTTGTCACTCTATAACAGGAAGTGCCTAAACAAGGACCCTCATGGAAGGATCATCATGGATTATTATAATGAAAGCTGCAGATTATATATTATTCACTGTGTTCCCAGGTTTCTACTCCTGCTGTGCCCATTATGAGGGGTTCCCCCCCATCCCTGTGCTGAGTCCCTGGGTCTGTACACCTGCTGTGCCCATTATGAGGTGTTCCCACCATCCCTGTGCTGATTCCCCAGGTTTGTACACCTGGTGTGCCCATTATCAGGGGTTCCCACCATCCCTGTGCTAAGTGCCTAGGCCAGTACACCTGATGTGCCCATTATGAGGCGTTCCCACCATCCCTGTGCTGATTTCCCGGGTCTGTACATAGGTTGGACTTGATTGGCTTGTGTCTTTTTTCAACCTCACCTGCTATGTAATGTAATGTACACCTGCTGTGCCCATTATTAGGGGTTCCCACCATCCCTGTGCTGAGTTCCCAGGGTCTGTACACCTGCTGTCCCCATTATAAGGGGTTCCCACCATCCCTGTGCTGAGTTTTCGGGTCTGTACACCTACTGTGTCCATAATGAGGGGTTCCCACCATCCCTGTGCTGAGTTCCCTGGGTCTGTAACACCTGCTGTGCCAATTGTGAGGAATTCCCACCATCCCTACTTATATTTACTTTATATTATGGAGAATGTAAGAAGAGGAGTCGGGACACAAAGGTGGGCAGAGACACCCAAACCTCCCAGGTGGACAGGAGCAGGGGTAGGAACTACGGCAGGGAGATCCCATCATTGGAGCATCCAAGACTTATAAGAAGCCAGGGGCCGACTCCCCATTCTCCACCTACAACTAAAATATCACTTCCAGGTGGACTGTTCCTTGAGGCCGGGTTCACACCTATGCAAATTTAGATGTGGGTTTCTCCGCATCCAATTCGCATAGCAGGAGAATGTGACTGGCTCCCTATGGAGACGGTTCACATATCTCCGTTGCAGCTGCGGAGCGCACTGCACAGAAACGCTGTGCGTCTTTGGCTCCGTTTCAGGGCCGAATTCAGGCATAGATTCGGCCCTGATTCGTCCCTGAAGCGCTCCTGTGCGATCCGCAGCCGGTTCCAGTGTGAACCGAGCCTAAAAGGGACATCATGAACAATGCAACATCTATGTCAGGGCCGGTCCTGGCCGGGGTGCACGGGGTGCAGTGCACCCGGGCGCCACAGAGGTGGGGGCGCTGAAGTGCCAGAGTGCTCCCCTCCCTCCTCCTCCTCTCCATGTCGGCGGCTCTTTCCGCCGGTCTCCGCAGCCGCCGCCGTCGCTGTGTCTCTTGCCTAAGCCCAGCCATCCCCCCTCCCTCCTCCTGTCAGAGGAGGAGAGCGGAACGAGCCACAGATCGTAGCGGCTGTGTCTCTGTGTGCAGAGAGACCAGCCGCGCAGTGACATCACGGGGGGGGGGGGGGGGGCGCTCCGTTCCCGACGTGTTCCAGCTCTCCTCCTCCTGTGTAACTCCCGCCTGCTGCCCAAGCCTGACACGCTCAGTTCTCCACCCGGGCGGCGCGGCTGTACATTGTCCTCTCCAGCTGCCAGCTCAATGGAGGGGAGGCTGCTTTGTCAGCGGTCTATACTAATGGAGGGGGGGTTTGTCCTGGGGGGGGTCTATACTAATGAAGGGGGGGTTGTCCTGGGGGGGTATATACTAATGAAGGGGGGGTTGTCCTGGGGGGGTCTATACTAATGAAGGGGGCGGGGTTGTCCTGGGGGGGTCTATTCTAATGAAGGGGGATTGTCCTGGGGGGGTCTATACTATTGAAGGGGTGGGTTGTCCTGGGGGGGTCTATACTAATGAAGGGGGGGTTGTCCTGGGGGGGTCTATACTAATGAAGGGGGGGGGTTTGTCCTGGGGGGGTCTATTCTAATGAAGGGGGGGTTGTCCTGGGGGGGTCTATACTAATGAAGGGGGGGTTGTCCTGGTGGGGTCTATACTAATGAAGGGGGAGTTTTCCTGGGGGGTCTATTCTAATGAAGGGGGGGTTGTCCTGGGGGGTCTATACTAATGAAGGGGGGGTTGTCCTGGGGGGGTCTATACTAATGAAGGGGGGTTTGTCCTGGGGGGGTCTATTCTAATGAAGGGGGGGTTGTCCTGGGGGGTCTGTACTAATGAAGGGGGGTGGTTTGTCCTGGGGGGTCTGTACTAATGGATGGGGGTGGTTTGTCCAGGGGGGTCTGTACTAATGGAGGTGGGTGTTTTGTCCCGGGGGGTCTGTACTAATGGAGAGGGGGTGGTTTGTCCCAGGGGTCTGTACTAATGGAGGGGGTGGTTTGTCCTGGGGGTCTGTACTAATGGAGGGGGGGTGGTTTGTCCGGGGGGGGTCTGTACTAAGCGAGGGGGGGTGGTTTGTTCTGGGGGGTCTGTACTAATGGAGGGGGTGGTTTGTTCTGGGGGGTCTGTACTAATGGAGTGGGTGGTTTGTTCTGGGGGGTCTGTACTAATGGAGGGGGGTGGTTTGTTTTAGATGGGTCTGTACTAATGGAGGGGGTGGTTTGTTCTGGGGGGTCTGTACTAATGGAGGGGGGTGGTTTGTTTTAGATGGGTCTGTACTAATGGAGGGGGGTGGTTTGTTTTGGGGGGTCTGTACTAATGGAGGGGGATGGTTTTGTACTAATGGAGGGGGTGGTTGTCCTGAGGGGGGTCTGTACTAATGGAGGGGTGTTTGGTTTGTCCTGAGGGGGTCTATACTGATAGAGGGGGGTGTTTTGTCCTGGAGGGGTTTATACTGATGGGGGGTCTATACTGGGGGAGGGGTTTATACTTAGTGGGGGGTCTGCACTGACGGAGGGGGGTCTATACTTAGTGGAGGGGGATCTATACTGAGGGGCGACTATAGTTGGTGGAGGGGGTGATACCATGTTTTACCGCACCAGGTGACACCCCTCTCCTCTTCGCGCGCACGCTGCTGTACTAGTGAGCGGCGCACTATGTTTCTTCCCCCCGCCTTCATATTGGCCAGGGAAGAAAAAAAAAAAGGAGCAAAGAGGAGGATTGTGGGACATGTAGTCCCGAGGACTGGCAGCCCCACTATAACACGGAAACTGCAGCCCACACAGCATGCTCAGCTGAATGGGAGAGAGAGAGCCAGGAGCCTGGGAAAGCTTTCAGGGAAGTACACCCAGGACTTCAGAGGGAGAGGACAGTGCTGAGGGAACACCATCAGAGAGAGAACCCCGCTGCCCTGCGCCACCAGAGGGAAAGCCACACAGCCTGGCGCCATCCCTGGCGGAGAAAGGAATGGAGTCATTACAGGAATACAGATCTGGGTGCTACTCAGCGGACTCGCCACGGGCAATTCAGAGTGAGCTGACTCCTGATCAGAGGAACCGTTGTTGCTGTATCGCTGGGTCAGGTGAGAGGGCCGATCGGCCATTATCTACTAACGTCCATAGGAACTGCAGTCGCAGTCTCTGACCATCTCCTGTACTATGTCTGCAGTCTCTGACCAGCTCTTTTATTATGTCTGCAGTCTCTGATCATCTCCTGTATCATGTCTGCAGTCTCTGACCATCTCTTGTATCATGTCTGCATTTTCTGATTGTCTCCTGTATTATGTCTGCAGTGTCTGACCATCTCCTGTATTATATCTCCAGTCTCTGACCATCTCCTGTAGTATGTCTGCATTCTCTGACCATCTCCTGTATTATGTCTGCAGTCTCTGACCATCTCCTGTTTTATGTCTGCAGTCTCTGACCATCTCTTTTAACATGTCTGCAGTCTCTGATCATCTCCTGTATCGTGTCCTCAGTCTCTGACCATCTCCTGTATTATGTCTGCAGTCTCTGACCATCTCCTGTTTTATGTCTGCAGTCTCTGACCATCTCTTTTAACATGTCTGCAGTCTCTGATCATCTCCTGTATCGTGTCCTCAGTCTCTGACCATCTCCTGTATTATGTCTGCAGTCTCTGACCATCTCCTGTTTTATGTCTGCAGTCTCTGACCATCTCTTTTAACATGTCTGCAGTCTCTGATCATCTCCTGTATCGTGTCCTCAGTCTCTGACCATCTCTTGTAACATGTCTGCAGTCTCTGACCATCTCCTGTACTATGATTGCAGTCTCTGACCATCTCCTGTACTATGATTGCAGTCTCTGACTGTCTCTTGTATTATGTCTGGGGGCTCTTTCTAACAGACTCTCTAACAGACAGCCCTCTCTGTGTGCATCAGAGAGACTCCCCTCCAGGTCTCATTAGTGTACACTCTTCCTGTATTTTCTTTATTGTTAAAAGATCATGGGAAGATCCTAGGGTAATGAAGACTTAGCCCCGGTTCACACAGGGGCGGCACAACTTGCAGGTCGCCTCACCGATGCGACCTGCACACGACATCCATGGCGACTTGCAAAACGACTTCTGTATAGAAGTCTATGCAAGTCGCCTCAAGTCGCCCCAAAAGAAGTACAGGAACCTTTTTCTAAGTCGGAGCGACTTGCGTCGCTCCTATTAGAACGGTTCCATTGTACAGAACGGGAGGCGACTTGTCAGGCGACTAGGTCGCCTGACAAGTCGCCCCTGTGTGAACCAGCACTAAGGGGAGTATCTCTGTATTTGAGTCGTTGCCATAGTAACATTTGTAAAGGGGAGGAGTTGGTAAGATGACCACGCCCACGTGGGGGCGCCAGAAATATTTCTGCACCCAGGCGTCTGTGACCCTAGGATCGGCCCTGATCTATGTAATTGCAGAGACTGTTACTTTGTTTCGTTTGTGAATGTCCAAGCCTTGTGTTGTAGATGACAGGTTCTCCTGAGACCCACCTGTCTGAAACAATGTGGCATTTTAAAGTAAGAAAGTTGGATCTATCACCTATCCTGTCCCCTTTTATAAACATCGGTGCCCTCGCCTTCCACCCATGACCTGGGGTGATCAGGACACACAGTCATTATAACAGAATCTCTCCACCCGAAACCTTGAGCTATGAATTAAACAATGACTGTGTTGCACAAGACTTTCCCCTGTGCCTGCGGCTGTTATTGTCATAAAGCAGCTTTACTAATTGCGGTCTTCCTCACTTTGTGTCGCCTACAGACATTGCAGAAGTACTCAGGTGCCTGCAGTGCATTGTGGGAGTGGAATGCCTCCTCCTGGATCACACCCAGTGCATTGTGACATGCTGGGGATGAGTGACCATACACGGGAGCAACAATTCACACCTCTCCAGATGTTTTCCCGGGTACATTAAACTAAGTTATTTTATTATATGTGTTCAATATGATTATGACATTGTGTTAGCAGGGTTCCCCTTTACCTGATATTAGACTTTTCTTTTATAAGAGGAATCACTGTGATTACACATGGAAAGCTAATGATAGTTAGTATTTGCTTTTTAGTGTTTCTAATTTTTACATTTTTTTTTTATAGTGTATAAAAATATAGTGATTTGTATGTAAGCCACTGGAGGGAGCGCTCAAAACTATTAGTCTCAACAGCTGCTGAGATATCAGCCACACGGGGAGGGCATTGTTTTTGGTGAGCACCCCTCACCAGGGATCTTCAAACTACGGCCCTCCAGCTGTTGGAGAACTACATGTCCCATGGGGCATTGTAAAACTCTGACATTCACAGACATGACGAGGCATGATGGGAATGGAAGTTCCTGAACAACTGGAGGGCCATAGTTTGAAGACCCCTGCCTTAGGGTCACCTGAGATGTAAGAACATTGTGGAAGCTTTAGGTTGTGGGATAAGTCTAGATCAGGGGTCTCCAAACTGTTCAAATGGCCACTTTTGTCCTTCAGACTTTAGAAGGGCCGGAATTTGTGGTCAGCAGGGGCAGAAAATGTCACGGGACAGCATCAGTGAGAATAAACATGGCCTCAGGGTTGGTGGTCAATAGGAGTAGGAGTATTCCCCCTATTAGTAGGAGGAATATTATCCCATCATTGGTATCAGTGGAAGATATAGTGCCCCATTGTTGGTGTCAGTGGAAGGAATGGTGCCTCATATCAATGGGAGCAATTGTGCCCTAAGGGCCGGATAAAGGCTAGCAAAGGCCCACATCTGGCCCTTGGGCCGCAGTTTGGAGACCCCTGGTCTAGATCAGTGATGGCGAACCTTTTCACCCCAGATGTTTTGGAACTACATTTCCCATGATGATCATGCACTCTGCAGTGTAGATGAGCATCATGGTAAATGTAGTTCCAAAACATCTGGGGTGCCAAGGTTCGCCATCACTGGTCTAGATGGTAGTTTCAGGTTATGCTTGGCTTGTATTGCAAAGTACAGGGAAGCCAGGTAAGTAGCATTTTTAGAAGGAAAGTATTGAATGGGCGTGTTTCCTGCAGTTGTGGTTCCTCTTGCTGGGCACTACATCATTTTAGGACTAAGTAGTAGTGTTAGAGCCAGCAGGAGGCCCCCGGTGAGGGCAATTGGGGTACGTAAGCGTTCAGTATTCCCAGATGACTTTCTCGCAGGCGTAACACGGTGGAATTCAGACTCATCGGAGAGGTAAGTACACAGTGGGGGAAGATTTATTAAAACTGGTGCACGCAGAATCTGGTGCAGCTGTTCATAGTAACCAATCAGCTTTCAGGTTTTAGCCCTCGTTCACATTGTACACAGTTTTGAAAGTGTGCGACTTCATCTGAAGCCGCACGATTTCAAACACTCATGTCCATGCAACTTCGGGTGCGACCTGAAAGACATCTGTGCGGCTTCATGCACAGATGTCTATTGAAGTCACACCCGAAATCGGCAAAAGTAGTGCAGGAACTGCTTTTGCAAATCGGTGCGGAGCCGCAAAGTCGGTGTTGCACTGATTGGAACGCTGCCATTGCCGGCAATAGGCTGAGACTTGTCATGCAATTTGACCTGTCAAATCGCATGAAAAATCGCTTCAATGATAATTGTCAAAGCTTAATTGAACAAGCTGAAGTTAGAAGCTGATTGGCTACCGTGCAGAGCTGTAACGGTTTTAGTAGATCTCCCTCCTCATCTTCTCCTGCGGGAGGAATACTTTCCATCATTAAAGTCAGCATGTCACACACAGGTTCACTGCCAAGGAGTAGAGCTGATTTATTGTCGTTCCCCCCACACACAGCGGAACATTTATTGACTTGTTTTATAGACGTTCAGATCGCTTCCTCTTTTCACATTGATAATTCCGCCCTTGTGAAATCTCCTCCATAAATCTTGGCGACTTGACCTTAGTACCAAAGCTGTACAGAGACCGGTCCTGTCTGAACTCCTTCTTTTTTCTTGCTTTTTTTTTTTTCTATCACAGTCTGCTAAGCTCACCACACACATTCCAATCAGATTGCAAGATCTCCGTTAGACCCACCAGTAACTGTGCAGTGCAGGGTCTGCCTGGTTGGATACAGACTGACATTACAGTTCATGCGGTGGGCTGTCCTATCACATTTAACCAGTACCTGCCCTGCCTATAGCAGATTGACAGATGGGCGAGACACTCCTCCTTCCAGGTGGAAGTCATATGACGTCCTCCTGGTCACGCCAATTCTTGCACGCCCCCACGGACACAGTGCATCACCGATCAAGATAAAGAGTGACATTGGCTCTTTACCATGTGATAAGCTGTGTCCAATCACAGCGGATCCCATGTAAACAAATATCGGCATTTACTTGTCGTTGTCTCAGTGACAGGGGACATTTACACTGATTATTGATTCAGCCTCATCAGTGCCAACCAGTGCCCAACAGTGCAGCCTCATCAGCGTCCATCATGGCTGCCTCATCAGTGTCCATCAGTGAAGTGAGAAATGACTTATTTGCAAAATTTTTGTAACAGAAACAAAAAAAAAACGTTTTTGTTTTTCAAAATTTTCAGTCTTTTTCATATTTTTTTTAGCAAAAAAACAAAACAAAAACCCAGCGGTGATTAACTTCCTCACGTCCGCGCTATAGCCGAATGATGGCTACAGCGCGGACCTACATTGCCAGGACGCCGTCCCTGCGCGCTCTGTGATCACTGAGTCAAGGAGACTCGGCTGCTCACAGATTGGAGTAAGGGACCGATCCCAACCCCTTACCACGTGATCAGCTGTCAGCAAATGATAGCTGATCACATGATGTAAACAGAAGATTGGTAATCGTTTTTTTTTCTCCTCGCGCTGACAGCGTGAGGAGAAAAAAAAGCCGATCACCAGCTTCTGTAAAAGGGACATAGGTCCCGAAAAGGAAGAGCCACAGCCATCTAATCTGTTCCCACCAGTGCCACCTGCCAGTGCCCACCAGTGTATATCAGTGCCACCTATCAATGCCCACCAGTGGTGCCAATCAGGGCCCATCAGTGCCTCATCATTAGTGCCAAGCAGTGGTGCCCATCACTGCCACCCATCAGTGCTCATCAGTGCCGCCCATCAATGCCACCCACCAGTGCGACCCATCAGTGCTGCCTCAGTACCCACCAGTGCCGCCTCATCAGTGCCCACTAGTGCCACCTATCAGTGTCCATCAGTGCAGCCAATCAGTGCCCATCAATGCAGCCTCATCAGCGTACATAAATGAAGGAGAAAAATTACCTGTTTGCAAAATTTTACATCAAAATATAAAAACGTTTTGTTTTTTTTCCCAAAATTTTAACAAAAAATAAAAACCCCAGCAGTGATTAAATACCACCAAAAGAAAGCTCTATTTGTGGGAGAAAAATGATAAAAATGTCAAATGAGTACAGTGTAGCATGACTGCGCAATTGTCATTCAAAGTGTGATAGCGCTGAAAGCTGAAAATTGGTCTGGGCAGGAAGGGGGTGAAAGTGCCCTGTAGGCAAGTGGTTATTTAATGAAGGCCTCATGCACACAGGATGGGTTTTTTTTTCCCCTCTACTGGACGCCTATGCTCAAGGGGAGTAAAAAACAGAATTACCCAAAGCCGCATTTTGCAGGCGTGTCCGGCACTTGGATGTGTATTTATTCCATTAATTTATTATAGCCATTGAAATGAATGAACGCCCGAGCGCTAAAAGCACCGAGCACTAAAGGGTATTAGCTGGCCTTGGGATTTTATTTCTCTGCCTCACACCAATGTGTGCATGGACCTATAGGCTAACATAGAGGGATGTTTAGAGGCAGAAAAAAAATGCAAAATGCCTCCAAGGACCGGTTCACACCACTGAAATGCGTTCCAGTGTGTTTTGGATGCATACCGGTGCATTTTCCCCTCTTCTTCTTTTTTTTAAAATTTTTTTTCTTCACCTGAAATAAGGACATGTACATTCCAGTGGGTTTTTGTGCGTTTTCGAGTTTTACCGCGTTCCACTACAACAGAAAAAATGCAGCATGTTCTACTTCTTATTCAGGAACTGGAACGCACTGGAACTGAGCTCACTGGTATGAACTATGCCATTGGATACCATATAACCTACTTTCCACTATATAAGATGCAGAAAAAAAAATGCACTGGACTGCATATGGTGTGAACTGGCCCTTTAAGCAACGTTTTTAATGCCCTGTATGCATGAGGACCTTTAGTTGATTTTGCAGAGATTGTACAATAAGATTGTAACATGTATGTGAAATCTTTAGAATAGAATAGAGACCTCATTGTATATCCAAGCAAACCCTTTGCTAGTTTTGATTAGACCAGAGAAGGTTTAGACCCCCTGTCAGTTTTTTATTTCTCTCTGTGTTCCTGTGACAATGCACAATCCCAACAGCAAACCTCCTAGAGGGTCACAGACAGCAATAATGTTATTTTTATTTTTTTTTTTGTAGAATTTCTGGTAGCTTTCAAGTGTCATGTTTCTTTATCGTACATCACAGGACACAGAGCAGCATAGTAATAACTATTATGGGTTATAGACCACCTTCAGGTGCTGGACACTGGCACACCCAAGACAGGAAGTTAACTCCCTATATAACCCCTCCCATACTGGGAGTACCTCAGTTTTTTTTGCCAGTGTCTAAGGTGTTGGTCATGGTTAAAGATGTGCTATGAAGAGCTCCACTGAAGTAATCCTTGCTGGAGCAAGCTATGCAACTGGATCCATTCAAAGTGCCATTAAGGCCAAAGTGGGTGGTAGGAGAAACAAGTTTTTGCCTATAACGCCTCTCTTTGAGGGCTGGACCCTGGGATCCAGTGCTTTGGTCATGCAGCCAATACCATAAAGCTTTTTGGCAGGGTGCTACACAGGTCCAAGGGAGTGGAACCCCGATAAAAAGGGACCCGGTCCTTGAAGGTTTTTAAACGGAAGACTGGCGTGATGGGTGAAGATTGGGTTTGTCTGGTTATACCACAGAATCCTGTGGCGGGATAAGTTAAGTGAAGACTCCTAAGGAACTTCAAGTTTTCTTATGGATTCTTCTTTGTAGTAAATGTTGTCATGCCTAAAGTTCGCCACTAGAGGGTGTAAAGAGCACATACCTTTCCATGCTTTCCAGATCTCGCTCTGTGTCAACAGAAGCTCCTAGGCTTCCTCCAGCTAAGCAGTCCTAGCCACCGGTAAGATGTTGGGGGGGGGGGTGGATTTTGAGAAGCATCCCCCACCTGGGCAGCGCACCTTCTGCCCCTCCCCAGGAGCCGGCAGAGGGAGTCTGTAAATGGTCGGCCTGTGTGCCATTCCACTCCCCCTTCCACCGCCCCTAGCAGGGGTCATGGCTGCTCTTTCCTTCCTCCTCCCCCCCCCCGCCGATCCGATCGGATGCACGCACGTGCGGGATATAACTTTTGGGAAAAAAAAAGAGGGGGCGTGGTGGGGAGAAGGGGGCGTGGCTCAGCGTGGCGGTGGCGTGGCTCAGCGTCACGTTCCACACAGTGCAGGACTGCAAAGGTTATAAAGCCTCCATTGCCATGCTTTCATCTGGCTGACGGAGGGACACAGGAGCAGACGGGGGCATGTGAGTGTGTGGTGATACAGGCATTCCCAAG
The DNA here is from genome assembly GCA_037952835.1 of Lithobates septentrionalis. Taxonomy (NCBI): domain Eukaryota; kingdom Metazoa; phylum Chordata; class Amphibia; order Anura; family Ranidae; genus Lithobates; species Lithobates septentrionalis. The sequence goes on from JBBDGP010003019.1 coordinate 755,235, forward strand.
GCACATTTACTCAGCATCAGGCTAATAGCAGCATCAGTTTGCTGGACTATTGCTCAGCAGTGGGTGCATTTTTTTTCTGTCAGTACCTCTGCTTTTGTGCTCAGGAATATGCCTACCAAAAAGATTTTTGCCCAATTGGGTCATATGAGTATGACCTCTACTTTGTCAAGGCGGAAGGATTAGATGTCTTTTGGGAGAGGTATGAGCAGAGATGGAAGGAGTCCCCAAGGTGAGCAGGTTTGTCACCCAAAGTAGTCTCTCGCCAGCCATTATACAAAAACGTCACCATTCTGGTACGTAATGAGTCCATTCCTGCTGCGGATCTGGTGGTGTGGTTGGGGAGTTATGCAGATGTCCAAGCCCCCTTGAGGAAAGTTGTAGATGATAGGGGGATATGGACAGGAGGATGGACAGTGTTAGTAAAACATCATGTCACAGGTAATGTTGTTAAGCACATCCCTTTGTCAGGATTATTACTTTTTATGCAGGGCAACCAAATGTGTCATCTCTGTGGTGAAAAGGGACATTTTTAAAGCTCATGTTCTGTGCAGAAATGTTCCCTCTGTCTGGGCTCAGGGCATGTTGCAAAGGACTGCAATAGTATTCATTGTAATCTCTGTACAAAGTTAGGTCCCCCCTATAGCCTTTGCCCTGCCTGAAGCCCTCCATATCCAGCCGGAGGTGGTGGAAGAACGTCTGAGGATGGAGGAGGAGGAACGTGGGGGGCAGCAAGGGGTTGATGGAACCGAGACAGCTCGTCCTGAGCCCCCCCAGGTGTCAGTTTCCCAATCTGAAGGTGTGACCCCTCTTGTGTCTGCTCCCCAGTCCTTGCTCCCTACTGTGTCTGTGTCTACTTCTGTTGTGTGTTCTTCCCCAGTGTTTCAGGTGCCCAGTGTTCCAAATGTAACTAAGTCAGGCAGGAGGGAGAGTGGACCAAGGTGGGGAGAAGGAGGAATAAAGTAGTGCTGACCTCTGCCTCCTTGGTTTCATCTTTAGAGGTAGATGATCTGCCTCTGGGAAACAAGTTTGGGTCCTTATCTGAGGGGGAAGAGGAGTCTTCTAAATCCGTGTCTCAGATGGAGGAGGATGAGGTAGAGTGTTCCCTAAAGAGGTCAAGGTCCCCAGTAGGGGGAGGGAGCTCAGGCTAAGAAACGCCTACCTCCATCATCCTGATGGCAGTTCCCACTCCGATAAAGATGGCAACGATTAATGTTGCCAGCATAAAATCTGTAAGGGCTCGTAATATGGCCTTATTTTTGCTCAGCGAGATGGATGCTGATATTTTATTTTTGCAAGAGACCCGGCTAAATAGCCTTGCCGATGTCCACCTGGCAAAAAAAGGGGAGGGGAGGCGTGGGCCCTCCTTCTGGTCTCTTGCAGCTGAGCCTTACAGCGGAGTTGCAGTACTTTTTACTGGCATAGTAACGTGTCGGCAGGTTATTGAGGTAGAGATTTGGAAGGTGTATGGTCTGGACGTCTCTCTGAAGGTGCATGATGTACGTTTAATAAATATTTATGGACCACACACTAGATGGGCAAGGATCCCTCTGATTGAGAATTGGCGCCCCAGTAGCCTTCTCGATGTCGATAGAAAGATTCTGGCAAAGATAATTTTTTGGCGCTTTTCCATAGTTCAGTCCTGGGCAGGAGCACTTTTTCAGAGGTGTTAGCTGTCCGGGAGGCTCTGGAACATTGCAGGGCTGAATGCTGGGGAAAGTATTTGCTGGCATTGGATCAGGCGAAGGTTTTTAATCGTGTCAATCATGAGTACCTCTGGCTTCTCCTTGACAAGTATGGGCTGGAGGGTAGGTTTATTGGGTGGCTTAAGACTTTATACAGAGAGGCAGAGAGCTTCATGCATGTTAACGGTTGGGTTGGACGGCCCTTCGGGGTTGGATTGGGGGTGCACCAGGGGTGTCCACTGAGCACTTTGCTATATGTGTTCGCAATCGCCCCCTTCATCAGAAGGCTAGAGAGTGGACCATTGTGCGGGGTGCCGGTGAGCATTACTGGTGAGCTGTCCTTGAGGGTTGTAGCATATGCTGATGATGTTTCTGTCTTTATCTCTGGGACAGAGGAGGCGCAGGAGGTGGTCTCAGTTATAGAGCAGTATTCCGAGGCATCGGGCTCCAAGGTCAACCGTGATAAAATTGACGTTTTTTGGATGAGCGAGGGAGGTGAGAGCTTTGCACTTCCGGACAACTTCCCGAGGCCTCAGCAGAAAGTCAACATATTAGGCATCGAGTTTGGCCCTGATAATTACAGTAAGTCAAATTGGGAAGCCAGGCTGAATGATGCTGATGTCAAGGTGAAATGCTGGAAGGGGTGGCGGCTCTCTTTGAGGGAAAGGGTGGACTTGATTAAGACCTACCTGATTCCTACCCTTCCTTATGTCAGCTTTGTTTGCATCTTGCCAGAGTCCTGCTATACCAGGATTTATAGTTGTTTCTTCCAATTATTATGGGGGAACAGGCTGAATCTTGTGAAGCGGAATGTGACTTGCCTATCTAGGTGGAAGGGTGGCCTAGGGATGGTCAACCCAATTGTGTTCTTCTCTTTGATGTTTTTGAAACATAATTTTGGTAACATGCTAGCAGAGAGACCGCCTGGTTGGGTAGGTATTTTCCAGATCTGGTTTAGACCTTTTCTGGGCTGTTGGGAGAGTGGTGGGCCAGTGAAAGGCCTAAGGGTCAAGCATAGTAAGCTCCCGGCTTATGTTGCCCCTAGACGGTGGTATGTGACAGCGGAGGATATCAGGTCCCTCCCTAGGAGACTCCTGGGTGAGAAGATGGTGGGTACTGTCTTTCATGCGCCACTGGCCTTAAGGGATTGCCCAACTCATATTATGAGGGAGGGTTTACATTTGATAAATTCTGAGCAGATTCCCTTGAAATTTAGGGACCAGGCCTGGCTCACTTTCCATGGTAGGCTCTATGTGAGGGGGAACATGAAGTGCCGCTTTTTGGAAAATCGTGGTTGTCCAAGAGTGGAGTGTCAGGGTGAAGTGGAAACCATGGACTACTTCTTGCTTCAGTGCCCTTTCAATGTAGAAGTCTATAAAAAGGTGGGGAAGTCTCTAAATATTCATTTCTTGCCTAGCATGTTTAATGCTGAGTGGGTGTATGGAGCACGGCAGAATCGCAAGGGATTTGATTTGGACACTCTTTTTTTCTAGTCAGCTTAGTAGTCCGATATTACACCTGGAATGCACGGTGTCAGGTATCCCTTCGGCAGAAAGCCCTTCCTGTTCCGGTGGTGGTGTGTGAGATTCTTGGTGAGGTAGGGAAAATTCGGGTTCTAGAGGAAGACAGATGGCGGCAAAGGGTCTGGATAAAGGCGTGGAGGAATATCAGGCCTGTAGCTGCTGTTTGTTGATCTCTGGGTGTTGGGTTCTTTCCCTGTTTTCTCTCTGGACACCCCCTTAGATTTTCAAGGGTAAACATAATTTTAAAGAAAGGCTACATACACATGATAATCTATGTTTATTAGTCTGAATGTTAATCAAGTTGAGTAATGTGTAGAATTTTTGAAGATGTCTGTGCTATTTAGTGAGATAGAGATTATATATATATACTGTACAAATATATAGTGATATTGCTCTTGGTTGGAAAAAAAACCCTTTTGTTCATATATTATAGGTTGAAGTAAGCTATTATTATTATTATTATTATTGTGTTTAGTCGTGTATACAGTATCTTATGCATACATAAAAATTAAAAAAAAATGTTTTTTTAAATTATTTATTTTTTGTATTTTTGTAAAGATGTGTTTCTTGTTTGTAAGATTCTCAAAATAAAAAATTGGCAACTCACTATTGAACCCTACGGACTAAGACGCCATTAAAGTTCATGTGTTTGTAAAGGCAGGTGTCCCGATACTTTTGGTAATATAGTGTATAACCCCCCAACGGGGCCACAGACGTAGTCTATAGCTAAACTTTGAGCACAGATTGTAACTCTTTTTCTCTCCTGATGACATGCACTCCAGTGATGGCTGCATGGCATTTCCCATGGCGGGTGTCCCGATAGTGACAACGGTGGACCATGGCTGTGCAATGTGTGTAGAAATGGCCAATTGTAGTCTCTATCAGGAACATAGGACCACAATTGGGGAGACACGGACAGAACATTGTCACCCTATAACAGGAAGTGCCTTACAGGGACCTACTCGGAAGGATCATTATTATTTTTTGTAAGCTGCAGATTTGAAAATTACTTTTAAAAAGACATTAACATGTTAATGCATCTCACAGGAGTTTAGTAATTGAGAGAACATGTACTAGAACTACTTTTTTTCCTTATTTCAGATGTTCCCATTGAGCTGCTGCTTACACCCTGGTGTGCTGAGATGCCGTCACTCCAGCAGTCTTCGAATTTAACTTTAGAAGATTTGAGAAAAAGACAACATAATCATTAATAATAACATGATAACATAATCATAATTCCATAAACGATTACGCTGATACCTTGGGATGTATTTAAAAAAAAAAAATCCATAGCTGTTCCTCCATTGAAAGGGCATCTTCTCTAGAATTCGAGTGCCCTAAATGCAGAACATACTGCATTATTGCCACTAGATGGCATTGAGGAGCATACCGTTTGATAGCGCCATCTAGTGTCCAAATTGCAGTATTTTCCTTCTTCATTTTTTTTTTGTTTACAAACTTTTTTATTTGGTACAAAGAAATAGTACAAAAAGCTTATTGACATATGCCATAAAATGTACAATCAAAGTAGTTTTTACAAAAAGGAATAACAATATATATTAAGCGGTTCTTGAATGGAGTATAAATTTATATATAAATATAGCAATTCCTATTATACAATAAACTCTATATGAATATAATACTCTTCAGTGAACTTCAGTATTTGGTAAAATTATTCAGGGTTAAAGAAGAGATTAGCATGGTTAAACCATGGGTCCCTTTTCTTTGTGTAGAATTGGTTAGTGTTTTGTAGTGTGTGGAATATTTTTTCCATTAAATTTAATATTGTTAATTCTGGTTTTCAAATGTGAAAGAGGAACTGTGGGGGATTTCCAATGGTATGCTATCAACCAGTGTACAGCAACACATATTGTGTGGATCAATCTCGTATTATGTATGGAGAGACCGATGATAAGGGAAAATAGGAGACAGTTATATATAGTGAGGTTTATGTTGCTATTTGAGATTTTGGAGGCAAATTTTTCCAGTTGTTTCCATATCTGAGTAACTCTATCACAATCCCAGAAGATATGAGAAAAGTATCCTGCTGAATTGCAACCTCTGAAACATGTATGAGGGGTGTCAGGGAAAATAGCATGAATTTTAACTGGAGTATAATACCACCTTGTAAAAAGTTTGATTGCAGTTTCTTTGATCGTAATTGATCTTGTGCATTTGTGTAAGTTAGAGATACATTTGTCCCAGTTTTTCATTGTAAATGAGAAATCACATTCTTGTTCCCACTTGAGCATATAGGGAAGTTTGGATTGTTCTGCATTATTGACTAGATTAGAGTAGATTTCAGATATCAGACCTGCTCTCCTAGGTGTTTTTACACAAATGTTTTCAAAAAATGATGGTGGGAGTGAGTTTACTGTTTGGAAATATGTACTAAAAAAATGTCTAATTTGGAGAAATTTATTAAACTCAGTATTGGGGATCTGATGTCTAGATTTCAATGAAGACTATGAAGTGAAGTTGTTGTTTTCTAAAAAATGATAGAGGGATATTAGGTTGTTATTTGTCCACCATGAAAAGTCTCCTCTCTCATTTGAGGTAAGGGGGAATTTTGGGTCACCAATAAAAGATGCAAGTGGAGGTGTGTTAGAGGTTGTTATATTTTTTGTTATGTAGTTTCCATAATTGATATGAATGTGAGACTAATTGATTAAGGTTGTCTAGGATGTGAGTTGATACTTTATTACCCCATAATATACTTGAGATAGAATATGGTTGGATGGAGTCTTTTTCAAATCTAACCCATGGGACTTTGGGGTTGGGAATGTGCTATTTGTGACCATCTGGCGGCTAGGTAATAAAGCCAGAAGTCTGGGAGACCCAGACCACCGGTTTTCTGTGGATTGTGTAATACTGATCTAGATAGACGTGGACGGGAGTCTGACCAGATAAATTTATTGATTTCTGTTTGGAATTTAGTAATAGTTACTTTATTTAATCTGATTGGGAGAGCTCTAAATAGGTATAAGATTTTTGGTAAGATTGTCATCTTAATCGCTGTAATTCAGCCAAGAAACAATATTTTAAAAGATTTCCATAATTTGAGCATCAATCTCATTTTTTGTATTAATGGGGTGTAGTTTTTTTAAGGAAAGGTCATTAATATTTGGTGTAAGAAATATACCAAGATAAGGGAGAGAATCCATTGACCATGAGAAATTGAATGAGGAACATAAGAGTCTAATTGGGATGATGGGAGGTTAATTGGCATTCCTATAGATTTGGTGACATTCACTGTTAGGCCAGATAGTGAGGCAAATGTTTTAAGAGTATGTAGTAAATTTGGTAAAGCAATATTGGGTTGTGTGAGGAATAATACCATGTTGTCCGCATACATACTCAATTTATAGGTATTATTAGTATTTTCCTTCTTCATAACTGAATTGCGGAGAATAACCTGAGAACATTCAATTTTGCCCCATTCACACAAAACAAATTTACATGCAGTATAGATGGATGAGTTGCTATGCAATCTTTATATAAAATGCACCCCTTGGTGTTTTTATTTTTTTTTTTTTACAATAGTTACCAGAAATCTGTTTGAAAAAAAAAATACAGGTGAGCCCAATTTTTTTTAAATAAATATGTAAAGCCCCAGTGTTTTCAGCTGTTTTTTCCATGCACCATTCAGAAAAAAAAATGACTGAATTCCCATGATTTATAACCGCGATTATTGGAACTATGCACTGTGGGAGAAACACAACGGGGGAAGATAGCCAATCAGGGTAGCCAATCAGCTTCCAGGTTTTATTGTCAAAGCTTAATTGAACAAGCTGAAGTTAGAATCTGGTGTAGCTGTTCATAGTGACCATTCAGCTTCTGAGTGCACCAGTTTTAGTAAATCTTCCCCAATGGCCTTCTAGGAAATAGGATCTTTAACCACTTGCCGACCGCCTCACGCCTATATACGTGAGCAGAGCGGCACGGGCAGGCAAAATCACGTACCTGAAACGTGATTGCCTTCCCGCGGGTGGGGGGTCCGATCGGACCCCCCCCCGGTGCCAGCTGCGGTCGGCATTTGGCTGGGAGCATTGAGAGACGAGGGGGAGGCCATCCGATCGTGGCCCCCCCCTCGCGATCGCTCCCAGCCAATGAGAAACATCCCCTGCCTCTGTATAGTACACAGAGGCAGAGGATGTGATGTCATCTCTCCTCGGCTGGCCAGTTTCCGTTCCAGCGCCGAGGAGAGATGACATGTAAGTGCACCAACACACACACACACACAGTAGAACATTACATTACACCCCCGATCCCCCCCCCCCAATCACCCCCCCCCAATCACCCCCCCCCTGTCACAAACTGACACCAAGCAGGTTTTTTTTTTTTTCCTGATTACTGCATAGTGTCAGTTTGTGACAGTTAGCAGTGTTAGCACAGTTACTGTTACCCCCCTGTAGGTCTAGGGTACCCCCCTTACCCCCCCTAATAAAGTTTTAACCCCTTGATCACCCCCCCTCACCAGTGTAACTAAGCGATCATTTTTCTGATCGCTGTATTAGTGTCGCTGGTGATGCTAGTTAGGGACGTAAATATTTAGGTTCGCCGTCAGCGTTTTATAGCGACAGGGACCCCCATATACTACCGAATAAATGTTTTAACCCCTTGATTGCCCCCTAGTTAACCCTTTCACCACTGATCACCATATAACCGTTACGGGTGACGCTGGTTAGTTCGTTTATTTTTTATAGTGTCAGGGCACCCGCCGTTTATTACCGAATAAAGGTTTAGCCCCCTGTAGGTCTAGGGTACCCCCCTTACCCCCCCTAATAAAGTTTTAACCCCTTGATCACCCCCTGTCGCCAGTGTCGCTAAGCGATCATTTTTCTGATCGCTGTATTAGTGTCGCTGGTGACGCTAGTTAGGGACGTAAATATTTAGGTTCGCCGTCAGTGTTTTATAGCGACAGGGACCCCCATATACTATCTAATAAATGTTTTAACCCCTTGATGGCCCCCTAGTTAACCCTTTCACCACTGATCACCGTATAACCGTTACGGGTGACGCTGGTTAGTTTGTTTATTTTTTATAGTGTCAGGGCACCCGCCGTTTATTACCGAAAAAAGGTTTAGCCCCCTGATCGCCCGGCGGTGATATGCGTCGCCCTAGGCAGCGTCAGATTAGCGCCAGTACCGCGAACACCCACGCACGCACCGTACACGCACCGTACACCTCCCTTAGTGGTATAGTATCTGAACGCATCAATATCTGATCCGATCAGATCTATACTAGCGTCCCCAGCAGTTTAGGGTTCCCAAAAACGCAGTGTTAGCGGGATCAGCCCAGATACCTGCGTTTTGCCCCTCCGCCCGGCCCAGCCCAGTCCAGCCCACCCAAGTGCAGTATCGATCGATCACTGTCACTTTTTTTTTGTAGCGTTTTGGTGAACTGGCAAGCACCAGCGGCCTAGTACACCCCGGTCGTAGTCAAACCAGCACTGCAGTAACACTTGGTGACGTGGCGAGTCCCATAAGTGCAGTTCAAGCTGGTGAGGTGGCAAGCACAAGTAGTGTCCCGCTGCCACCAAAAAGACAAACACAGGCCCGTCGTGCCCATAGTGCCCTTCCTGCTGCATTCGCCAATCCTAATTGGGAACCCACCGCTTCTGCAGCGCCCGTACTTCCCCCATTCACATCCCCAACCAAATGCAGTCGGCTGCATGAGAAGCATTTCCTTTATGTCCTCCCGAGTACCCCTACCCAACGAACCCCCCCCCCCCCAAAAAAGATGTTGTGTCTGCAGCAAGCACGGATATAGGCGTGACACCCGCTATTATTGTCCCTCCTGTCCTGACAATCCTGGTCTTTGCATTGGTGAATGTTTTGAACGCTACCATTCACTAGTTGAGTATTAGCGTAGGGTACAGCATTCCACAGACTAGGACACACTTTCACAGGGTCTCCCAAGATGCCATCGCATTTTGAGAGACCCGAACCTGGAACCGGTTACAGTTATAAAAGTTACAGTTACAAAAAAAAAGTGTAAAAAAAAAAAAAAACACAAACAACAATAAAAAATAATAGTTGTCGTTTTATTGTTCTCTCTCTCTCTATTCTCTCTCTATTGTTCTGCTCTTTTTTACTGTATTCTATTCTGCAATGTTTTATTGTTATTATGTTTTATCATGTTTGCTTTTCAGGTATGCAATTTTTTATACTTTACCGTTTACTGTGCTTTATTGTTAACCATTTTTTTGTCTTCAGGTACGCCATTCACGACTTTGAGTGGTTATACCAGAATGATGCCTGCAGGTTTAGGTATCATCTTGGTATCATTCTTTTTAGCCAGCGGTCGGCTTTCATGTAAAAGCAATCCTAGCGGCTAATTAGCCTCTAGACTGCTTTTACAAGCAGTGGGAGGGAATGCCCCCCCCACCGTCTTCCGTGTTTTTCTCTGGCTCTCCTGTCTCAACAGGGAACCTGAGAATGCAGCCGGTGATTCAGCCAGCTGACCATAGAGCTGATCAGAGACCAGAGTGGCTCCAAACATCTCTATGGCCTAAGAAACCGGAAGCTACGAGCATTTTATGACTTAGATTTCACCGGATGTAAACAGCGCCATTGGGAAATTGGGGAAGCATTTTATCACACCAATCTTGGTGTGGTCAGATGCTTTGAGGGCAGAGGAGAGATCTAGGGTCTAATAGACCCCAATTTTTTCAAAAAAGAGTACCTGTCACTACCTATTGCTATCATAGGGGATATTTACATTCCCTGAGATAACAATAAAAATGATTTAAAAAAAAAAAAAAAAAATGAAAGGAACAGTTTAAAAATAAGATAAAAAAGCAAAAAAATAATAAAAAAAAAATAAATAAATAAAAAGCACCCCTGTCCCCCCTGCTCTCGCGCTAAGGCGAACGCAAGCGGCGGTCTGGCGTCAAATGTAAACAGCAATTGCACCATGCATGTGAGGTATCACCGCGAAGGTCAGATCGAGGGCAGTAATTTTAGCAGTAGACCTCCTCTGTAAATCTAAAGTGGTAACCTGTAAAGGCTTTTAAAGGCTTTTAAAAATGTATTAATTTTGTTGCCACTGCACGTTTGTGCGCAATTTTAAAGCATGTCATGTTTGGTATCCATGTACTCGGCCTAAGATCATCTTTTTTATTTCATCAAACATTTGGGCAATATAGTGTGTTTTAGTGCATTAAAATTTAAAAAAGTGTGTTTTTTCCCCAAAAAATGCGTTTGAAAATCGCTGCGCAAATACGGTGTGAAAAAAAAAAAATGAAACACCCACCATTTTAATCTGTAGGGCATTTGCTTTAAAATAATATATAATGTTTGGGGGTTCAAAGTAATTTTCTTGCAAAAAAAAATAATTTTTTCATGTAATCAAAAAGTGTCAGAAAGGGCTTTGTCTTCAAGTGGTTAGAAGAGTGGGTGATGTGTGACATAAGCTTCTAAATGTTGTGCATAAAATGCCAGGACAGTTCAAACCCCCCCCCAAATGACCCCATTTTGGAAAGTAGACACCCCAAGCTATTTGCTGAGAGGCATGTCGAGTCCATGGAATATTTTATATTGTGACACAAGTAGCGGGAAAGAGACAAATTTTCAGTCTTTTTCCGTTTATAGCGCAAAAAATAAAAACGGCAGAGGTGATCAAATACCATCAAAAGAAAGCTCTATTTGTGGGAAGAAAAGGACGCAAATTTCGTTTGGGTAGAGCATTGCATGACCGCGCAATTAGCAGTTAAAGCGACGCAGTGCCGAATTGTAAAAAGTGCTCTGGTCAGGAAGGGGGTAAATCCTTCCGGGGCTGAAGTGGTTAATGGTGGTAAAGCCCTATTTTCGGGCTGTTCTGCCCCAGTAAGGGGCTTTGCTCACATCTGTGTGTTGTGGTGAAGACGCATCAAAAGATGCAGGAAGGATGATTTTATTTTAATGCAATGCACAGATGTGAATGAGCCCTAACTGTTGGTGCAGTGATGTCACTGACCATGGACCAAAGAACCCAACAAGGTGCCTTCTAATAGACCTGGGGGGGGGGGGGTGGTGGTGGTGGTGGTGGTGGTGGTGGTGGTGGCGGCGGCGGCGTGCAGCAGGCACTGGAGTGGACTGTCCATGGCGATAACAGGTAATATAAGAAGTTTTACACTGAGCCTGAAATATGTAGGTTTTGGAAAAGAAAGCAATTATTGAATGAGGTTTGAAACAATGTGGTGGGTTGTTCCATACACACCAAACGCAGTGTTACAAATGACCACTTCAGTAACATTCTACCAGTATGTAAGAAAGTCTACTTGACTTACTTTTTGCCAAAAGTGTGATAAAGCCCAAAATCTAACTCTAATGTGAAAACAGTAAGAACCTACATTATAATGGCTGTATTATATGGTCCTAATCTAAGGAATTGACACTGGGATAAGAACTCCCAACACCACATCTCTGAGCATTGCTGGCTACTAATCCCCTAAGCCATCTGTAGAAAGGAGCACGTTTTGGTTCATTATCAGCCACTTTACACAGCTCTTACTAATCCTGCTGAATAGCTCCTAAGACGGCTCTAAAAATGGATAAGATCTGGTTCCTCCTCTCATCATCCTCAAGTCTTGGATCATCTTCATCAACTCTGCACCAATCCTGGTGAATAGCCTCCTAAGCTGGCTCTAAAAATGAATAAGACCCAGTTCCTCAACATCATAAAATCTTGGATCATTTTCATCAAATCTACACAACCTGTGAGTCCAAACCTGGTGTTCCACACCTCATCTACCAAAAGTTATGACCACAGGCCCATAATTAAAGAAGAAGAATATATTAAGTCCCCATTTTTACCCACCTGAGGTAAGGAGGTTCATTACAAATATTGTCACCCTCCAGCAGGGATATTGGATGCTAATCTTCATTAGTCGGCCAATTATGTCATAAAGATTAATTGGTTGATTGATTAATTAATGAAACTGGTGATCATTTATTTACTAAGTCTTGATATTTAAAGGGTTGGCTGCTCAATCACTGAGCCAAAGCTGATTAACAGTCCCTAAATGATAAAAGGAAAAAATATTCTAAGTCCCATTTTTCACCTACCTGGGTAAAAAGCTCTTTACAAATATAGTTGTCAGGAGATTAGTAACTAATGGATATATTATTTACTAAGTCGTGAGTTACTAAGTGTTGATGTTCAAAGGGCTGGCTGCTGAGCGCCAAGCCAGAGCTTTGTTCTGGTATAGAGGTTTAGCAGCAAACCAGTGGTCCAGCCTAACCTTCAGGTTTGTGGTTTGAATCCACATCCATTTATTAGAATGTTGATGATCATATTTAGCTTACTGATTGACTACCCTGGTGATGAGAAGACTGGTTGGCTCAGAGGTTTAGCAGCCAGCCCATGGCCATCAAGCTGTTTTTGAGTTGCAGGTTCGATTCTTGGTTTTGTCTTTTAAATTTGAGACCTGAACTAGGAGAACGAACGCATAAGTGATCGAGCAGAGGCAAGTAGCTCAGAGGATAAGAGTGTTGACCCAGGGTGCCGTAGACCTGAGTTCGAAACCAGGAAGTGCTGTAGACCCTCAAATGCAAATACCTAACAGTGCTGTAGACCCCGAGCTCAATTCTCCGAGTGGAAGTCTGGAGGCCATGGACAACCCACCAGTCTGCTCCAGTCCCAGGCCCCCACAGGCCTGTAACATGTGTGGGCATCACATTAGGTTGTGGACACCCCTCCTCTTCGGTCCACAGTCTGTGACATCACTGCAACATATATAATAAGAATGGGCTGTCTTACTGGGGTAGCCCATTCAAAAAGTGGGACTTAGGTTTTTCTTGGCCTCACCCTTTATATATATATATATATACACACACACCCCCAGATACTGCACAGCACCTGAATCCCTGCTGGTAGGGTAGTGGGTCTGAAATATTACCACTGCCCCATCACCCCCAGAGGGTTCAGGCACAGCACAGTACCTGGGACACACAAGGCTTTCCCTCAGGGGGATTTGAACTCAGGTCTCCAGCAGACCAGTCAGAGCTCTTACCCTCCAAGCTACCACCTGTGCTCACACATTGAGGTGCTCACACATTGAGGTGCTCACACATTGAGGTGCTCACACATTGAGGTGCTCACACATTGAGGTGCTCACACATTGAGGTGCTGGTTCATCTACTTCAGAAGTAGAATTTACACATTAAGAAAAAAAAAAAACAAAACCTTAAGAGTGCCTACAATCACTATATAACAGCACAGCACTACCATGTCATTTTCCAGCATTATAGGCAGACTTTGAATACCAATCCTGACATTAACGAACAATTTCATTAAAACCAAAACCAACCAGTAAAATCTCATATAAGCTTTAATATAGTTATGTCAATTACAAATCTGTTTATAAGCTTTTTCAATCTGCTGCTTAAAATAATGCCTGGTGAACCTACCATGAAGGCCTTTGTTAGGAGGTGACAACGTCTCCCAGTTGAGTTCTTGCGCTGTCACCCTGTCACACCCCCCCCATATACATTACAAGCGATCATGCTAACGCACACTGGGCAGGCCGACCTAGATCAGTGATGTGCAATTATCTCTGAAGCCAGAGCATGTAGGACAGGGAAAGGCTGAAGGGTATTAGCAGCACTAGGATTAAAAAAAATAAATAAAAAAAGCCGTGGAATACAACATATAAAAATGAAATTATGATACACAGTTGAGCACATGTAAAAAAAAAAATTGTGCTGCTCAAACATCTACCGTTCATCCTTCCACAGTGTGTGCCAGCCCCAACAGGAGCACGTCTCACATCTCAAAATTAGAGGGCGCACACCACATAGATCACCGCATCCGCTGATGTGACAACAGAGGCTACAGCTACTGTTTCCGATACACCAAAAGGGGCCAAGATGCAGGTACTGTAGGTGAAGCCTGTTAGCTCCTCAGTGGATGTGGTTGATCTATGTATTGTGCGCCCCCCAGTTTTACTATTATGATACACAAAGCTTTAGCAAACCTAATGCTATCCAGTTAGGGTTCGCATTAACTTTCACCAGCTGGAAAAGAAAACCAACTGTTGGATCAGACCGCAAATCTCTTCTACGATCACCAGAAGGTGCCGACTTATGAACCATCCCTTTCTCACCAGCAAGCACTGAATTATCGTTATATCAAAAAATTCTATACAAGGGGAAGACAAAAAAGAGACGGAAAGGAAAAGAGAAAGGAAAGGAAAAAGGAAAGGAGGAAGGGATAAAGGAAAGGAAAGGAGGAAGGGATAAAGGAAAGAAAAGGAGGAAGGGATAAAGGAAAGGAAAGGAGGAAGGGATAAAGGAAAGGAGAAAAGGATAAAGGAAAGGAAAGGAGAAAAGGATAAAGGAAAGGAAAGGAGAAAAGGATAAAGGAAAGGAGGAAAGGATAAAGGAAAGGAAAGGAGGAAGGGATAAAGGAAAGGAAAGGAGGAAGGGATAAAGGAAAGGAAAGGAGGAAGAAAGAAAGAAAGAAAAGAAAGAAAGAAAGAAAGAAAGAAAGAAAGAAAGAAAGAGGAAGGGAAGGAAGAAACTGAAGGGTGGGAGGGAGTGAGGGAGGGAGGAAGGAAGGAAGGAAGGAAGCGAGAAAGGGAGGGAAGAAGGAAGGAAGGGTGGGATAAAGGTGGGAAGGAAAGGAAGGGGAAAGGGAATGGAAAGGAAAGGAAGACAGGGAGGGAAGAAGGGAGGGAGAAAATAAGGAAGGGAGGAAAGGAAGGAAGGAAGGAAGGAAGGGAAGGAGGGAAGGAAGGAAAGGAGGGAATAGGCACCATACAGAATATCTCAGCCCAAATACCCAGTTAAAGCTATAGTTTAGCATATCCTCTGTCAGAAAAATTCTTCTCCACAATCACCAGAGGGTGCACGTCTCTGCACTCTATCTCACAGGCACATTCAAACCTGGCCCTCTTAAGAAAGTACAAGACTTTCAACAACGGGAGTCAACATGAAGAAGAATTAAACCACAGACAATGGAACTTAAATAATAGGAAGGAAGGGGGGCACCATGCAGAATACTTTAGTCCAAATACCTAGTTAAAGCTGGGCATGCACTGAAATATGGTCCTATGAAGAAAGTGAAAGACGTTCACCAACAGTCATAAGTCATAAAGGAGTCAACATGGAAATTTAAACTACAGACAATGAAACTTCCACGAGGAACATAAAGCAGTCATTATGGAGATTAGAACACAATGGAAGGATAATACACACAATATTTAAGCCAATTGCCTAGCTGAAGTTAGCATTTCCTTTGTAAAAACAAGTTTCCTTTTCCCCCACCAGAGGGTGCCATTCTCCAACCTTCTTCACACTAGGATGCCCAGAATCTTCGTCCTATCAAACAAGTAAAAGGCATTCTCCAGTTATAATAGATCTGCTAACCCCCCCACTGTGCTCCTCTCAACTAAACCACGATTATTATTCTATCGACAAACACACAAGAGAACCACAGTTAGAAACCTCAATAAAAAGAATAACCCCCACCCCATCACTTGACTCTGAACTCTACTTTCAAACACATTAAAAAAAAATGATTTTTTTCATTTCTGAAAGTAGTCACAGATGTAAATTAGCAAGGCCATCACCGCAGACAACCAAACCAGTATTTTCATATTGTGTTTATACTGTTTAAATACAAATTGTGTTCGTTTTTAATAGGAGTTCTGTCATTTTTCAGATTGTCAGTAAATAATGTTCTCCATCAGCACATTTTCCGTGTTTTTTCGGTAAAAAAAATGCTGCGGGAGGTTGGCAACGCTGATGAGGAGTGATTTCTGTATGTTCTGTAAAGGGCGGGGAGAACAGATTACATAAACTGTAATGTAAAGTCAGAATGCCTCCAACCTTTCTAAGAAGAAAACCCAACAGATTGTCAGAGATAAATCCTATAATAAATGTTTATTTGTCAAATAAAGATTTTACATAAAGTGTTTTAATAAAAAAGATATACATCTATTTATAAATGTGTCAACTTTCAAAAACAACATAAAATTGGCCAAAAATATAAAATACTTTGCTTTGAAAGAACCTCAGGCAAAAGTCAAAATTTAAACATAACTATGTAAAGGCAAGGTGTGTTTAGTATATTCTATAAGAACAGCTACAGAAGCTGTAGAACATGGGAAATAGAAAACAGATTACTCCATACAAGGTTTTATTTGTGGTATCAGCTGGGTTGTGTTCACACTTGTATGGTGTCTGGACGTACATGGGCCTGAAAACAGATACACACGGGAATAGAGTATGAATGCAAGGAGATCTCTGGTTTAATCCAAAGGAATGAGTGACTCATGGTCTTCCTACAGGAGATTCATTAGTGAGCCCCTTCACTACAGTTCAAGGCTTTGCCTTACCCTCCTAAGATTTCCAGCTGTTCGTGCCCACCTAGGAGTTCCAGGTGTCTTCATCTGCTTAGGGGTTCCAGGTGTCCCTGTGCACATAGGAGCGTCAGCTGTTCTTGCCCACCTAGGAGTTTCAGGTGTCTTCATCTGCTTAGGAGTTCCAAGTGTCCCTGTGCACCTAGGAGTGTCAGCTGTTCTTGCCCACCTAGGAGTTCCAGGTGTCCCCGTCTGCCTAGGAGTTCCAGGTGTCCCCGTCTGCCTAGGAGTTCCAGGTGTCCCCGTCTGCCTAGGAGTTCCAGGTGTCCCCGTCTGCCTAGGTGTTCCAGGTATCTCCGTCTGCCTAGGAGTTCCAGGTGTCCCCACCTGCCTAGGAGTTCAAAGTGTCCTTGTCTGTCTAGAAGTTCCAGGTGTCCCTGTCTGCCTAGGAGTTGCAGGTGTCCCCGTCTGTCTAGGGGTTCCAGATGTCCCCACCCACCTAGGAGTTGCAGGTGTCCCCGTCTGCCCAGGAGTTGCAGGTGTCCCCGTCTGCCCAGGAGTTGCAGGTGTCCCCGTCTGCCCAGGAGTTGCAGGTGTCCCCGTCTGCCCAGGAGTTGCAGGTGTCCCCGTCTGCCCAGGAGTTGCAGGTGTCCCCGTCTGCCCAGGAGTTGCAGGTGTTCATGTCTGCCCAGGAGTTGCAGGTGTCCCTGGCTACCTAGGAGTTGCAGGTGTCCTCACCCATCTAGGAGTTCCAGGTGTCCCTGCCTCCTTAAGAGTTCCTAATATCCCTGCCCACCTAGGAGTTCCAGGTGTCCCCATCCACCTAGGAGATTCAGGTGTCCCTGTCTACCTTGGAGTTCTAGTTGTCCCTAACTGCTCAGAAGTTTCAGGTGTTCTTGCCCCTTAGGATTTCCAGCTGTTCTTGCAGAGTCCAGGTGTCCCCATCTATCTAGGAGTTCCAGCTGTCCCTGCCTTCTTAGGAGTTCCAAATGTCTCTTGCCCACCTGGGAGCTTCAGGTGTTCTCATCTGCTTAGTAGTTCCAGGAATACCCACCTGCCTAGGAGTTCTAGGTGTCCCCGCCATCTTAGGAATTACAGGTGTCCCTGTACACCTAGAAGCTCCAGGTGTCCCTGCCTGCCTAGGAGTTCTAGGTGTCCCAGTTAGCCTAGGAATTCCAGATGTTCCCACCCACCTAGGAGTCCCAGGTGTGCCTGTCTGCCTTGGAGTCCCAAGTGTCCCTGCTCACCTAGGAGATAAAAGGTATCCCAGCCTGCCTAGGAGTTTAGTGTCCATTCCCGCCCAGGAGTTTTTAGGTGACCCTTGGGTGTTAAAAGGAAAGAAGGCCCAAAGATAGTTGTATTTAGACTTTTAAACAGTTGACATTTTAAAATGATATCCAGACATGGTATTAGACTAAAGTAATTCTCCAAGACCCATCTCTAGCCAAAACTTTTTTTTTTGAGATGAGGAAGGGTTATATCCTCTCAGATATTTACTGCTGTGTCTATCCGTCATGGAGAAAAGTATGTTCACTCCCTGCCCTGGTGACCACACAGGAAGTGAGCAGGATATTGGTACACAGGTACCAATATAAGGAAAAAAAACAATCAAGCATTTTTACCCTGGATAGCTATTTTCAAACGTAAAAAAAAAAATTGTTGGCCAGCGTTGGACATAACACTCTACAGGTTCTGTATCTGTGCTAAATTAGGATCAGAGAAAAAGATGTCAACTTCCTGAGTATGATCAGCACCTTCAGTTTTTGAGGATCAAACTGCAATGACGACACACACAGCAGAATATATACAGTGTTCTTTTTTTTGTTTTTTGTACATTCAGCCCAATTGGCTGTCAGGGTGGACTACACACTGTAGATGAGGGTCTTGCGGGCATTTAGCCATCCTTGCGCACAAATGCAGAGACGGAAATCGTTCATGTTGCAATGCTGTGCAGTACATCATTGTAGTGGGTGCTGCCCCCCTGTGGCCACCTGTGTCTTCTGCAGCTGCTTCAACTGGCTTTCCATTTCCTTCACCTAATAATATGGAAGAGCAACAAGAAAAAAAAAAAATGTAAAGGGCAAGTAAAATAAACACTGTTTTTCTTGTTAAATTTTACAAACACCCTTAAGGGAGGAAAACCTGTATTTCTGTCATTTGAACCATGACAGAAAAAATCAAATACCTCCAAATACAACATGAAAAAGCAGAACTATGACAAGTCAAAAATGCAATACAAACAAGGAACTGATTGCTGGGAAAGTACGAAAATCACAAGAATGCTTCCGGATAGGACTGTAATTCATTCATTGCTGCCTAGATAAACTGATCAACATAAACCATTGTAAAAAGAAAGGCCACTTTAGCCAACCTCTTAAAACAACTTGAAGTTCTGAACATTAAACAACAAAGTGACCTTCCCTCAGTACAGTAAGCCAACCTAAGTACTTTCCCCTGCTACGTGTCAGCTTAGGAAGCAGCCAGTCATTCTACAAGTCTGATGTTATCTTTCAGCTGGTGTGCAGCAGTTCTTTAAAGCCCAAGTGAAGTTACAGGATAAAAAGCAGTCTAAGGCCCCCTTTCACATGGGCACTGTTGGGAAGCAAAACCAGACAGATGAGGCATATTTTTAACTCACCCTAGTTGCTTATCAAAACCAGGCAATGGCTGCCGGATAGCCCAATACAAATTGTCAGAGTGACAAAGCTGTGCCGGCATAAAGAAAAAAATAGGGCATGCCGTGGTTGGCAGGCAATAGTGCCTGGCACTACACCCCTAAAGAAGTGAATGGGGCCGTGCCACAACCTCGTCCTATGGATGCAGTTGTGATGTGGTGAAGAGGGATTTCACTGTGAATTCCTTCTTCAGTCATGCGGGAGGCAGCATATCCCTGACCATCTACTCCCAGCGGACCAGATGCTGCTGAAAAAGCGATCTAATGCGATGGCAAATCAGCAGCCATGTGAAAGAGGCCCAACAGACATGATACAAATAACCTCTATTTCCCTGGTCTTACATCCAATTTCCTGTTCCTTGCACCATAATTAGGCCCAGTGCACTCTGTAATCAGCACTCAGTAACATACCTGGTCAGACACACTCTTCTCTTCCTGCATGAGGACGTTTTACATGAGGGATGTGGCTATTACCCATGTGTTACTTAGCTCTGCCAGCAAAGAACAATGCAGTGGGAGGGCACAAAGCATGAGGGGTGTGGTTGCTACTTAGCTCTGCCAGCACAGAACAATACAGTGGGAGGGCACAAAGCATGAGGGGTGTGGTTGCTACTTAGCTCTGCCAGCACAGAACAATGCAGTGGGAGGGCACAAAGCATGAGGGGTGTGGTTGCTACTTAGCTCTGCCAGCACAGAACAATGCAGTGGGAGGGCACAAAGCATGAGGGGTGTAGTTGTTACTTAGCTCTGCCAGCACAGAACACTGCAGTGGGAGGGCACAAAGCATGAGGGGTGTGGTTGTTACTTAGCTCTGCCAGCACAGAACCATGCAGTGGGAGGGCACAAAGCATGAGGGGTGTGGTTGTTACTTAGCTCTGCCAGGACAGAACACTGCAGTCGGAGGGCACAAAGCATGAGGGGTGTGGTTGTTACGTGGCTCTGCCAGCACAGAACACTGCAGTGGGAGGACACAAAGCGTCATTTTCGATGACAAGAAAGGTATTATTCCACTCCTCCCTTTAGTCTTCGCATAAATCTTTGGGAATTGAGCCTATTGTCTATGGTTGGGCTACATATACACACAATGGAAAGCTTTATAAGCTAAGAGAGTTATCTGATAGTGTACAAAAAATGTCCTAAGCATCGCTCAGCTCCACTAAGTATTATCGGACCTTGTTTTGTAACGCTGCGAGGGTTGTTTCAAGTGTTGAGATGTAGTCATCTTCTGAGTCCTCCTGTAGATACGCTTCCTGTCTACAAGAACAACAAAGAGCTGACACAGGGAGGTGGTATTCAAAAGGTACAAAGACAAGACTTGATTCACCTGCTATTTGGAAAAGTGAGGAGTAAGGTTGTGTTATAGCCAAGAGAGGACTGAGATGGGGAGAGATGCGACACAAGGTTATACACCTTTCTGGAAAGATGAGGATTGAAGCCGCACTTGAAGAGGTATTATACCCACCTCCATGTTGGCCCACGTCTCCTATCTCCCCCTTTGTCCCAGAACTCCAGAGAATTCTATAGCGTTTGACACTTCTGGAAATGTGGGATTCCTGTGTTTCCTTTCCTAGCACTGTGGTTCCTTTCTCCGATCTGTCCGTCATTACAGGAATCAGCAATGACATAGGGGTTGGAGGAAGAAAAAACATAGTGGGGGAGACTTAGCAACCTGACACTTTCTGGAGTGTTGAATGCTGTAGAGTCTGATGGAGGATACAACATTGGAATAAAGGAGAAGGTAAGAGACACAGGGCGCCAGAGTGGGGAATGTAATACCTCTTCTATAGCAGAGAACTTCCTTTTGGAATCTGTTACAGAA
Source organism: Lithobates septentrionalis (assembly GCA_037952835.1). Lineage (NCBI taxonomy): Eukaryota > Metazoa > Chordata > Amphibia > Anura > Ranidae > Lithobates > Lithobates septentrionalis. The sequence continues at coordinate 776,221 of JBBDGP010003019.1, forward strand.
CTGACAGGACCAATTTTGTCAGTTCTTGAACTTAGTTGAAGGAATTTGCTTTTTTTGGTTATAACGAAAATGCGCCTGTCCTTCAGATTGGTCTTCTAAGGGAGAACCCCTCTAACCTCTAGAGGAGGAGAGCAGGAAACCAATCTGAAACCATTTTTACTTAAAGCGGAAGTAAACCCATCCATAAAACGGTTTCATTTCCGGCACGTGCCGGAAATGTAACCCTCCCATTGGTTGTGCTCTCAGCCAAATCATCCAATGGCTGGTGTCATAACTGATCACATGTGCAGCATCATGGCAGTTGTAGATTAAACAAAGGCAAAGATGGCAGCTTCCTAGGCTGAAAATGATAGGAGGGTTGACTTACGGTTTAAGTAAGGTTTGCTACATGCTGAGACAGTGTGCGGATGGGCGCCATTTTGGTGTAACCTTCAATGTACCGGACGAGCTGGTACTCAACCCGCCCAGCAACTGCAAAGAGTAAGGCCATTCAGCTAGATGACAGATTGGGGCATCTGAGTGGTAACAATTGAATTTCATTAGATTTGATTTTTTTGGTTGTTGGAAAATTTGATTGAAGGTTGCATTATACACATCTCTCCCCCCCCCCCCCCCCTCCATACATGCATATTATCACCACTTTAATGACCAAGAGGGTTGATGAGAACCTGATGGAATATGAAAGAGTTCCAGGAGGCAACAAGAGAGAAGTCTAAAAGGCTTATCAGGAAATCCACAACCGGGAGATAGGGTGGTCCAATCCCGTCCATGATCTGATAACTGATGTGATACTTAGGCAAGGAAAGGGTGACTTAGAGGAAATGATAATGTGGGGGAGCTCGGTGTAAAGATTGACAGAGGACCACAACTTGGGGGGGGGGGGGTTATTACCCCTGTTCCAGCATTCAATCCAGACTGCAGCAAGGAGATCAATAGAGATTGTCAGACAAATATGTGTAGGGAAGGGTTGCTGATGCCACTTCTTCTCTTTGTCCCCAATGTTTGTCCCAATCACAGCTCATAGAAAACTGTTCTTACAGATAAGGAATCCAACATGTTGATGATTGTGATAACCAGTAGTGTAGGTAGCTTACCTGGAGTCCTCTGGGCTAAATCGGTCACTATAACTAAATTCCTCATCCCGCCGGTTCCGGAAGTGTGAAGAGAGAGCATCAGACTGACCCTGCATCCCACAACCTGGGTTCAAACAGATTATACCCAGTTAAATAGAAGTGTCACATATCAGTATTTATATAATAAAACTCCTCTAATAATTAAACATTTTGAAAACATTTTGTGTCCTTACACCTCCTCATCATCATCATCATGTCAATGGAGAGGGGGGGGGGGGGCACAGACACAACACACCGCCCACTGACTTCCAATGGAAATAGAGCAGGGCGAAGGTTATGTACATAATGAGAGCGCAACAAGTCCCGGAGAAGTCCAGCAAAAGCTTATTTTTCACAAGAAGTCAGAAGATACAGCCTAGGTGTTTTGGAGGCTCAAAACTTCCCCTTCAGCATGAAAGATGATGCTAGAGAGAACGAGGATTAAGGTATTTGCAGTATAGGTTGCCAGGCTAGTACTCACCAACAGCCCTGAAGAAGGGGGGAGGACATTCCCTTGGAATACGTTGGCTCGAAGTACATGATTGAATTTTCAATAAAGGTTTTGTGATGCCTACATCAAGAGTTGCATTGTTCTGGACACTGGAAGCTCCTTTCTACTCACCCAAGTCTCTTCATAAAGACAACCTTTACTGTAAACCTCAGACATGAAATACGAACAAAGCATTTTCCTCTATAGTGTATACTTGTCTCACTCCAGAGCACTAAGTGTCATTTCTGTCTGCTGCTTAATTCCTCTGCTATCAGCATGAATCACTTCTGACAAGTTTTCCTGACACCAAGTGAAAAAAGGTGACGGGGGAGGGAGCTCCAGCTGATCGACAGCCTCAGCTCTGTTCCTGTGTGCTGCGTGAAGGGGGATGTGTCCCTTCTCTCCAATCAGCTCTCAGAGCTCTCCTCACTGAGCTCTTACAGAGTGTAACCTCAGCTCTCCGCCCCCTGTTTTCTGAAAGCTCAGACAAGCTTTATACATTCATAAAGACTCCAGCCAGAGTCTCCATTCCCAACCTGTAATCCAATACTTCTGCTTTTGTTCTCCCCACTGTTGTGGGGAGATTGGCTCGTGGGGATCACCTTTTTTCAAAATGAAGGTCAGCGTCAGGCAGTTTCTTTAAAATCTGGCGGGTTGCCAGCTTTATTTACAGGTGGTTTGCAAAGTCATAAAAATAAACAAAACAGTAAAACAAATCCTTGCCGTCCGGCGCTAAACGAAACAGTTCACCGCTCTCTATACAATGTGGGGCTGGTCCCCGTCACCCACAAAACACGGGGTAAAGCAAACCTTTGTTTTCAGTCCAAACAAACAGAGCTCCTCTCTCTCAGGTTCTCTTCTGAGTCTCAGGCCAGACCACTGCTGTGCTCTCTTCCTGGTCATTTAAAGTCCAACTGAGCATGGACTCAAGTGGACCACAAGACCCGCACCGGAACCAAGCCTGCCACAGAGGCTGGAAAAATCCGGGTCGTATTCCGGTTCAGTCTCTGACAATAGAACAAATACGAGGTGAAATATATCGATTATCGATGACCTCACCTCGCACACCATCACACTATATACATACAAACCAAGGGCAAAGATATACAGAGTATATTACTCTAAAATCCCCTCAGTTATATCAGCGTGTTAAGCCTGTACCCTCACCCTCAGGCGAGCCCTATCAACATGAAACAAATAAAGACCAAGGTCTCCATACCCTTTCACTGATCCACATCATCCCTCAATGTCTCCTTTGGGTCAACCCACCTAAACCAGACCATCCTAAAATTTCTTGGTAGCTCCCCTGGCCTCGTACGTCATACGGTAGAGGAGAACGCCTGCATTCACAACTTTCAACCACATCCTTAACGTCATTTGTTCCCCATAGATCCACCTCCTAGCTATGACTTTCCGAACCCCAAAATATAGAACACTAAGGAACAGCTTGGTGTACACATCCAACTCCTCTTGGTCAAAAATACCCAGGAGGCATCTCAAGGGGGAACATATATTAGGGAGGTCAAATTTATCCGCTATAAATTCAGTCACCATAGACCAGAGAGGTAGCACCTTGGCACATTCCCACACCATGTGAATAAACGTTCCTTCCGTCCCCAGACATTTGTGACAAACAGAAGAGTCTTTTTTATGCATACAAAATAGTCTGACCGGTATAAGAATTATCAGCAGTCAAGCTCTGATGAAGGAGGAGTTTTGAGCCCCTTTAACGCGTATTATCTAACCTCTTGTAAACTTTTGCTGGACCTATTCTGGATTTGACTCGCCCAAATCCTTTTACATCCTCTTCCGACTGCTCCAGGGAAAATCCAGGTTGACAGAGAGTAGCCTTTAAAAATTGAAGCTTCAACCCGATTTCCTTATCTTTGGGTCCATCAACCTACCAATATGTCTTCCATCATTAAGAAGGACGGGCAAAGACAACATTTTATTCTAGGTTATCTCCAGTATCAAAGAATCTGAGCCCACTTTGTTAATAGGGTATACTGAGATCCCCATACCGCTCTGCCCCCAAAGACTAAAAAAAGAGAGCAACCTTCTTTGTATTCTTGTGTATATATGGAAGAAAGGTAAGAGAATAATGCAGCAGATACATTTATAAAAGACATTATTTGATCAGTAGTCACTATTAGCTCTTAGGCTCAGTTCACACTACCGCGACTTGGGATCTGACTTGTGAGACTCCAAGTCGATGACATGTGAAATCCCATGTTGGTCAATGAGAGATGTCTTAATTGGCACTACTGAAGTCGCTCAGACACCAGAAAAGGTTCCTGTACAACTTCAAGGCAACTTCTATCCATAGACTTTAATGGAAGTCGCTTCCAAGTCAGATCCACATTTATATTGATGTGATTTGGATCCGACATTACGGGCAGTGCATGGCATCTTCCTGTATGCGGTTATCTCTGCATACCTGCACAAGACAAAGTTGCATCAAAGTACCCAAGTCTAACGCAGTTGAATAACTCTGAAGAAGTGAATAATCCTGAATTAAACAGTACAATTTAAAAGTGAAGGGGGCACCCGGATTTGAACCAGGGACCTCTTGATCTGCAGTCAAATGCTCTACCACTGAGCTATACCCCCTGTGCACATGTGCAGCTCGTTATCTGGAGCTGGGATGGTGACTGTGCTCTCTATTCTATGACTCAGATTTGTTCAGCACTGTTTGCTCTCACTGCCCCCTGGACGGCTAATCCGACAGTGATAGAAAACTGGAAGAACCTGTAATCAGAGGGAACGGCTCGTTCAGCACAGCGACTCTACAAAGTCATAGACTTTCCTTATATCATATCTGACAAAAACATTCCACCCTCTCATTATTTGTAATCAGCCTACGCTGACTTCCCAGCGCTCCTAAATGTAATTCCATGTGGGCTACATTCACACCCGAACGCCGTGTTTTTGTACGAGCATTTTCAGGCGTTTTGTTGCACATTTGTATGAGTATTGCTGTACAGTGTTTTAAAGCGTTTTTTTTTTGTTTGAGCTTTGGCATTTTTTTTATTAGCCAACAGAGAAAAAAAAATCATCTGTTTCATCATTTGTTGCTATGTTTTTAAGTTTTTCAATTGCTTTTTAATTTTTTGTTATCTATTTTTTAAATTTTTTTGTTAAAGGATAGGATTAGGGTTTGGGGGTTAGGGTTAGGATTAGGGTTATGGTTAGAATTAGGGTCTGGGGTTAGAATTAGGGTTTTGGTTAGGATTAGGGATTGGGTTTAGGATTAGGGTTTGGGGTTAGGATTAGGGCTATTGTTAGAATTAGGGTTTGGGGTTAGGATTAGGAGTAGAATTAGGGTGTGGGGTTAGGATTAGGGTCATGGTTAGGATTAGGGTTTGGGGTTTAGGATTAGGGTTTGGGGTTGGGTTATGGTTAGAATTAAGGTTTGGGGTTAGGATTAGGGTTATGGTTAGGATTAGGGTTTGGGGTTAGGGTTATGGTTAGAATTAGGGTTAGGATTACGGTTATGGTTAGGATTAGGGTTTGGATTATGGTTGGGATTAGGGTTTGGGGTTTAGGATTAGGGTTTGGGGTTGGGTTTAGGATTAGGTTTAGGTTCAATAAGTTTTTATTGTATATGAAATAATTTTCCAAATGGACAATGAGAACATGAATAAGATCAGATGCCCGACATCGGGCAATCTGATTCAGTAATGAAGAAACATACATGGGCAAATCAATACAATGTTATGCATTCTGTTTTCAATATTAACATAGTGTGTTGTCTCAACAGCTATCGGAACTTGTGTTGTTAGTCTTGTTAACTAAGGTTCCCGAGACCTGGACGCCCCTATGGGATCATGCTGCGCCCAGGTGTCCAGGGACTCGGAATGGGTAGACAAGTAATCTGAATACCAACAGCGTATAAACGTTTGGCATTCAGCCAGTCTGTTGGAGGTTGCGAGAGGATTGATGTTAAAGAGCAGAATACTATAGGTAAAAAATAAAATCATGACTCAAGATAGCCCAAAAGAGGGGTTTAAGAACAAAGAAAAGAGTTGAAATAGCAGGTAGCGGGAGGAAAAGAGGTGGGGGGAGGAACAGGGGGGAGGACTGGCAAGGTAGGGAGGATGGGGGAAGGGGGGGGAGGGGGGGGACAGCGAGCCTCCTCCGGAGTCGGGGCCTTTAGTGTTGGGTTGGTTGTGTGGAACCAGCAGAGTGTGTAGCTTGGCCAGGTGCCTTCATAGCTGTGAGTCTATTTTTTAGCTTATCTGAGGTGGAGTAATGCCTCCATATGCTCCATATAAAGGAGAATTTTGCGTATTTGTCTATGGCTCTGGCTTGCATCTCCTCCATAAGCATGGTGTTATTTAGTTCACTTACCCACTCTAAAAGAGATGGGGGAGTAGTGGATTTCCAGTGTCTGGCAATTAATTGTCTACCACTGCTGAGAAAAAAATTTAAGAGATTGTGTTTTTGTGACTTGATTTTGCCAGGTAATATTGATAGGAGAGCAATGAATGGAGAGGGAGTGATTGGTTTATCGTAAATTTCTGTATAGATTTGGAAGATTTGGGTCCAAACCGGACCTATCACATCGCATTCCCACCATATGTGGCTATACGTACCCTTCGCAGAGTTACATCTCCAACAGGTGTCAGTGGTTGATGGGAACATGATCCTGAGATTCGTAGGCACTCGATACCATCTTGATAGAACCTTGTAATTTTTTTCCTTGGTGTAGCATGAGATGGCTGATTTATGGGTGAAGATAAAAGCTTTACCCCATTCAGCATCGGTAATTTCCCTCCCGAGTTCCTCTGACCAAGCTTTAGTGTAGTTGGGTAAGGTATCATGGGTATGTTCTATAATCAGTTTGTATATCAATGAGAGGGTGTGACGGGGGGTTTCTGAGAATGTGCATAATTGTTCAAAGCCAGTCAATGGTCTGTGAATCTGTTCGGAATCATGTAGTTTTTTACAGTAGGCTGTCAAGTGTAGCCGTGTTAACCATGTTACGTTGGGCGATGTGATGTTTGATCTCGACGTAAAAGTACCCAGTGTGCTATTGACAAATTGTCGTGCCGTGGGCCAGGTGTCTCTGTTATGGTCGTCTATGGCCTGTATTGAGCCGCCTTCTGGGAGAGCTGGGTTGTCAAATAGAGGGGTAAGGGGACTTGGTTCAGTGGAAAGTGAGTATCTTTCTTTTCTGCGGTACCAGATTAACAGTGCATCTCTGGTCAGTGGAGACAGACTAGTAAGAGATCTATGAGTCCGTTCATAGCCCCAAGGCAGAGCACGGAGGTCAATTGAAGATAAATCCTGTTCCACTAAAGTGGAAGCTTTAATTAGTGGGCGAGGAAACCACTCCAGTAAATGGGAAACCACTGCTGCTGTATGGTAGAGTTCAAAATCTGGGAGGCTTGTCCCACCTTTGGAAATGGGAGTACATAGAAGTTTGTGTTTCAGTCTGGGATGGTTTCCCCTCCACACGAATCGTATGGCCATAGAACGAAGAGTACGGAAGAAGGCAGCTGGCAAAGCTATTGGGAGGGCTTGAAATAAATATAATAATTTAGGGAGTATATCCATTTTCAGTACGTTCATGCGGCCAAACCAAGATATTGGTAGGTCTCCTCGGCTATCAGTGAGGCGTCTGAGTTTCGTGAGAAGTGGACTGTAATTTAGGGCGTATAGTTCGGAGGCGCGGCTTGGGATGGCCGTGCCTAGGTATGAGATAGATTTTGGTTGCCATTGGAATGTGAAATTAGCCTTAAGAGAGGAGAGGGTCGGCTGAGGTAGGGATATGTTCAGTGCCTCTGTTTTAGAAATATTCAATTTGTAGTTACTGAGACCACCGAATCGGTTGATCTCGGCCAGTATGGATGGTATACTAATATGGGGATTGGTCACATAGAGGAGCAAGTCGTCTGCGTAAAGGGAAAGTTTACATTGTGAGGACGGGGTCTGTATCCCTCGTATATCTGGATTGGCTCTAATGGCTTGGGCTAGATGTTCAATTACTAAGGCAAATAGGAGGGGGGAGAGGGGACAGCCTTGTCTCGTGCCGTTTGAAATAGTGAGTTTCTCTGATTGAGTTCCATTAACTAAAATTGTGGCTGAGGGTTTAGAATAAAGTGACATGATGTGGGCTAACATCCTGGGTCTTAGTCCTATTTGAGAGAGTGTAGCCCGAAGAAAGGGCCAACTGACCCTATCAAAGGCCTTCTCCGCGTCACAGGAGAGAAGGCAGGTCGGTATGTGGTTACGGTGGGCATATGCCACGAGGTGGATAGTTTTAGTGGTATTGTCCCTAGCTTCACGTCCAGGGACAAAGCCCACTTGATCTCTATGTATTAGATTTGGTAAAAGAGGAGAGATACGGTTCGCTAGGATCTTAGCATATAGTTTAAGATCTATATTTAGTAGGGATATAGGCCTGTAGTTAGAGCATAAAGAGGTGTCCTTGCCTGGTTTTGGGATGACTACTATTTGGGCTTGTAATAAGGTATGGGAGGGAGATAAGTTTTCATCTATAGCGTTGAATGCTTTGGCCATCAGGGGGGATAACAAAGGTGCAAATGTCTTATAGAAACGTGAGGAGAATCCATCTGGACCTGGGCTTTTACCATTCTTTAGATTTTTAATGGCGAATTGGAATTCAGAGTCGGTCAGGGGGGATTCCAAGTCTTCTGCTTCAGAGGCCGGGATGGTGGGGAGAGCAGTTTCCTGGATGTATGAGGACAGTGATTGAGTTGGAGAGTCTGTTTGGTCTTTGGGTAATGGTGTCTGGGGCTTGAGATTGTATAGGGTGTCATAGTATTGACGGAATTCTTCTACTATGGAGGAGTTATTTATTATTTTGCCTTTATTGGGCGAATTAATACAGGGGATAGGTCTCCGGGCCTGTTTGGGTTGCAGAGTCTGCGCAAGATGTCTGCCACACTGATTCGCTTGTGAGTAGTGGGCAAATCGCCCTTTATCTCTCGCTACCAGTGAGCGTTGTGTAAAGATTTGCAAGAGGTCTCTCCTAGCGTTTGTGAGTTCTAGTTGAATTTTTTCATCGGGGGATCGTTTATGGTCCTCCTCTAAGGTGGCTATTAGGGACAGAAGGCGTGTGGTGTCTGCTGTTCGCGCGCGTTTTAGTCTCGAGCCGTGTTGGATAAGTTTCCCCCTAATGACACATTTGAGGGCTTCCCATTTCATCAGGTCCGCGACAAAGTGTTTGATGGCTTGTGTGATGTCCTGAGTGCAAACTGAGTCCGAGAGCAGATTGTCATTTAATCTCCACGTATTTCTCCTTTTTTGTGTTGGTATGCTTCCTAGATTCATGTGTATGGGGGCGTGGTCAGACCACAAAGTGAGGCCTATCGAAGCGGTGGGTAAGAAATCCAGTAAGGATTGGGAGATGAAAATATAGTCTAATCTGCTGTAGGTGGAGTGTGCTGGGGAGTAGTATGTGAAATCTTTAGTGGAGGGATGTAACGTCCTCCAAACATCCACTAAAGATAAATCTGAGAGAATTGCACGCATTTTGGTCAGGGAAGCCGGGGAGATTGAGGACTTACCCATTGAGGTGTCAAGGCGAGGTATCAGAGCGGCATTGAGGTCTCCTCCCAGGATCATGTTGACCGTGCTAAATCTTTTCAGGCGAGTAGATACCTTGGTGAGGAATTGCAGTTGATCCTGGTTTGGAGAGTAAACATTAATTATAGTATAGATCATATTCATATATGAAAGTTTTAAGAAAACATATCTCCCTAGAGGGTCAATGAGGGTGTCTAGCACATCTGGTGTGAACGAGACATGAAAGGCGATCGAAACCCCTTTCGATTTCGCTGTGGGGTTGGTGCTATGGAACCAAGTGGGTTATTGCCTATGGAGGAGATGAGGGATGTTGTCTGACCTAAAATGAGTCTCCTGCAGGAGTAGAATTTGGGTACGGTTTTTGTGAAAATGATATAAGATTTGCCTCCTTTTCTCTGGGGTGTTAAAACCCCTGCAGTTTAAGGAGGAGACTTTCAAGGGGGTCTGCACTGCCATGGGGAAAAGGATTTGATAATCCGGTATACTAAAACAAGGGAGAGGCTCGCTGTCTCCAGGGGGGTGGGGGAGGGGTGAGAGGAAGTAGAAAAGAAACCTCCGTTAGAATTGAGTTGTAGGGTAAGTTTAAGTGAATAGGTAGGGAGAGAAACAGAAAAAGAACAGAGAAAGAAGAACCTTGGCCTCGTAGGCCGCGTAAAGAACATTGTGTTCTAAAGTTCAGCTAAAGCCTCTAAGGGCGCTGAAAATCCTATGTGGGGGTTAGTGGCTAGTCCACAGAGGGGTCCGCACACACCGGACCACTAAAAGTAAAAGGCAATAAAATTTAAATACTTCTGTAACTTTAGCAACTCAGGACCCGCAGAGTCGCATATGCATCTCTAAACTATTATGAGCTGTCCAGCCGGACAAAGCCCATAGATGAGGTCCAATAATCCAACTATCTGCATGGTCAATAAAATGAGAGTAACAGTACAACATAGGGCAATGAGGGATGGGGCGAGAAGGGCAGGTTCTGGGGGGGGCCCTTAGCAAAGTAAGGGATCACAGTATTGGCTTGGGATCTCTGGTAACTGAGGAAGGACCGTACTGCTATGAACACAAAACAAACTTTGCATGTAAGAGGAACGACATAATATAGCTAAACATAATGTCCCAACAATACTGTAACCATAAAACTGGGGCCGCTTCATCGGCGCAATGCCTGTGAAAAAAAAAAGTGGTTAATCAAAAGTTCTGCGGCTGGGACTCATCCATCCGTTGCTTTGGGGAAATCCGACTTTGGGCGCTTGTTCTTCCTGGATTGTTTTTGCCAGTTCGATGCGATCGGGAATCCAGGAGTCGCTGCGTGGATTGGCCAATCAGGGATGTGGATCTGGGGCAGTTCGAAAGTCCCGAGGAACTTTGGAAGGTCACCCAGAGTGCGAAATGTGGCCGAACGACCTTCATGAGAAGCAAAGAGGTTAAATGGGAAACCCCAGCGATATTTAATGTGCTTTTCCTGGAGAGCTCCTGTGAGGGGTTTCAGTGCACGTCGCATATCAAGGGTCAGCTTGGAGATGTCTGGTAATAAAGTCACAGCTGCATCATTAAAGTATATGGTGTCTTGGTTGCGAGCTGCACGCATGATAGCATCTTTAATCGCATAAAAGTGGATTCTGCAGATCACATCTCTGGGGTGTTCAAGATTTGGGTTTTTGGGGCCGAGGGCTCTGTGTACACGATCAAGTTCTATAGGAGATTCTTTATCTTTCTGGAGCAGGTCATTGAATATGGCTGTGACTGCAGGGGCTAGGTCTTTATTTTCCACTGATTCTGGGAGGCCGCGTATACGGATATTATTGCGTCTGGCGCGATTTTCTTGGTCATCCTGGTGATACATCAGTTGCTGTATCTGTAGTGTGTGCTCCTGCAAGATGACTTCATGAGACTGTAGTGTAGAGACAGTCTCTTCTACCGATTGTTCCACATCTTCTAGCCTGGTTGTGACATCTTTGCGTAATTCAGAGATCTCCTGCTTGTAAGAGCGTTCAAGTCTCTGTACACATGCCTCAAAATCATGTCTGGTAGGGAGAGCTTTGATGTAAGCTTCCATGTCCCATCCACTAAAAGACCGGTGCGATGTTGGGGAATGATATGCAGAGCGCACAGATTCATTCTCTGAGTCTGGAGGGGATCTGGCGCGCTGCCTGGTTGTCATATGAGGTGTGGAGCGCTGTGAAGTGGCTCCTTGTGAGGCCGCATGTGAGCTTGAGGAGCGGGTCGGCGCCATCTTGGATTTGGGGGGGCCGTGCTGATTTTGTCCCAAATGTATGAAAAAACGGTCGATTTCCCCCTCGATTTGTGTGTCAGGGGTATGGCGTCCTTCTCCCCCACCTCTCTTCCCCATTACAGACCTGCCTGTAGAGTTCTGGAGTCGCTGAGAGCCTCTATTAGTCCGGTGTGTGCGGGAGCTCCTGAGAAACACGTCTCACTCCTCCATGAGCCAGGCCACGCCCCGAGAGGATTAGGTTTAGGATTAGGGTTTGGGGTTTAAGATTAGGGTTTGGGTTGGGTTTAGGAATAGAGATATGGTTAGAATTAGGGTTTGGGGTTAGGGTTAGGATTAAAGTTAGGATTAGGGTTTGGGGTTTAGGATTATGGTTTGGGGTTGGGTTTAGGATTAGGGTTAGGATTAGGGTTTGGGGTTTAGGATTAGGGTTTGGGGTTGGGTTAGGATTAGGGTTATGGTTAGAATTAGGGTTTGGGGTTAGGGTTATGGTTAGAATTTGGGTTGTATGAGTATTGCTGTACAGTGTTTTAAAGCGTTTTTTTTTTGTTTGAGCTTTGGCATTTTTTTTATTAGCCAACAGAGAAAAATATCATCTATTTCATCATTTGTTGCTATGTTTTTAAGTTTTTCAATTGCTTTTTAATTTTTTGTTATCTATTTTTTAAATTTTTTTGTTAAAGGATAGGATTAGGGTTTGGGGTTAGGGTTAGGATTAGGGTTATGGTTAGAATTAGGGTTTGGGGTTAGAATAATGCCCCGTACACACGGTCGGATTTTCCGATGGAAAATGTCCGATCGGAGCGTGTTGTCGGAAATTCCGACCGTGTGTGGGCTCCATCGGACATTTTCCATCGGATTTTCTGACACACAAAGTTGGAGAGCAGGAGATAAAATTTTCCGACAACAAAATCCGTTGTCGGAAATTCCGATCGTGTGTACACAAATCCGACGCACAAAGTGCCACGCATGCTCAGAATAAATAAAGAGATGAATGCTATTGGCCACTGCCCCGTTTATAGTCCCGACGTACGTGTTTTACGTCACCGCGTTCAGAACGATCGGATTTTCCGACAACTTTGTGCGACCGTGTGTAGACAAAAAAAGTTTGAGCCAACATCCGTCGGAAAAAATCCTAGGATTTTGTTGTCGGAATGTCCGAACAAAGTCCGACCATGTGTACGCCCTATTAGGGTTTTGGTTAGGATTAGTGATTGGGTTTAGGATTAGGGTTTGGGGTTAGGATTAGGGATTGGGTTTAGGATTAGGGTTTGGGGTTAGGATTAGGGTTATGGTTAGGATTAGGGTTTGGAGTTTAGGATTAGGGTTTGGGGTTAGGATTAGGGTTTGGAGTTTAGGATTAGGGTTTGGAGTTTAGGATTAGGGTTTGGAGTTTAGGATTAGGGTTTGGAGTTTAGGATTAGGGTTTGGAGTTTAGGATTAGGGTTTGGGGTTAGGATTAGGGTTATGGTAAGAATTAGGGTGTGGGGTTAGGATTAGGGTTATGGTTAGGATTAGGGTTTGGAGTTTAGGATTAGGGTTTGGGGTTGGGTTTAGGATTAGGGTTATGGTTAGAATTAAGGTTTGGGGTTGGGTTTGGGGTTAGGGTTATGGTTAGAATTAAGGTTTGGGGTTAGGTTTAGGATTACGGTTATGGTTAGGATTCGGGTTTGGGGTTAGGGTTAGGATTAAGGTTAGGATTAGGGTTTGGGGTTTACGATTAGGGTTTGGGGTTGGGGTTAGGATTAGGGTTATGGTTAGAATTTGGGTTCAGGTTCAAGGGATAACCACTTCAGCTCCAAAAGGTTTTACCCCCTTCTTGACCAGGCCATTTTTTGCTATTCGGCACTGCGCTACTTCAACTGGTAACTTCGCGGTCATGCAACAATGTACTCAAATTAAATCTATATATTTTTCACACAAATAGAGCATTCGTTTGGTGGTATTTGATCACCACTGGGTTTTTTTATTTTTTATTATATAAATGAAAAAAGACCGAAAATTTTGAAAAAAGAAAAAATTTTTACTTAATGCTTTAAAACATATCCAATAAAAAATAAAAAAATAAAAATTTCTTCATAAATTTTGGCCAAAATGTATTCTGCTACATGTCTTCGGTAAAATAAAATCCCAGTAAGTGCTTCTTGATTGGTCTGTGTGAAAGTTATAGTGACTACAAACTATGGGACATATCGGAATTAAAACATTTTTTTATACTACTAAATGGTGGTGATCAGTGACTTATGGCGGCAATCTGACACTAACTAATGCTAGGGGGGAACTGACTAACTGTCACTGACATCACCATTGACATTAATACATTGACATTAATCAGTCAGGGAAGGGGTTAACATCTAGGGTGATCAAAGGGGTAAATATGTGCCCAACAACGTGTAACGTGTGTACAGTGTGCTGCTTTACTAACTGATCTCTCAGTTTCTCATCCCTGCTTTACAGGGATGAGAAACTGAGAGATCGTTCCCTTCCTACAAAAGCTCTGTGTTATTTACCAACACAGAGCTCTGGGCTGTGATTGCACACAGTCGATCAGCAGGTCCCAGCCATGAATCATAGGCCGGGTCTTGCCGACAGGCTCCCACTGTGTACAATCACAGCAGGTGTCAGCTGGGGGTTGCACATGCGCGTGCCCTAAACCCGGAAGTAGACAGCAACGTACATCTACGTCGCTTCGCCTACAGCGGGCGCTCGCCAGCAGTACATTGTGGGCGGGTGGGTGGTCGGCAAGTAGTTCATTTATTTTATTTTTTTATTATTATTTTGTTTAGGATTATTATTTTTTTTTTGTTTTTTAATTTAATTTATTTAACTATTGCATTTGATCAGAAAAACGCTAAAATAAAAAAAAACCACGTGTTTCTATGGGGAAAAACACGCTTCAAAAAAACGCACCAATCTGCCCGATTTGCGCTAAAAAAAAAACGGTTTTGATTTTTTTTCTCATCCAGCGTTTTGGAGCTTCAAGCTACAATCATTAACCATTCTCTACTCCTCCCAATGGGAAGAAAAAAAGGAAACATCTCCAAAGTAAACGATTTCCCTCTTATGGTGGCCACACAAGCTTCAATTTTTTTATCCAAATGATCTTCATTTTAATAAAAAAAAAAAAAATTGGATAGCCAATAACTTCCCTTCACATCAATTTAGACTCAATTATGATCAGATTCGATCAAACTGAGTTGCTCAGCCATGGCGGAAAATTATTGATTGTTTTGCATCAATCGACAGCATTGAGATACTTTGTTCATGAATAGGATTGTATTTCAATCGATCAGATTATTGGATTGGATGATACAAACAAGAGATACCATCATTAACAATCTAATCTTAAATATTATATATAATATTCATATAAAAAATAATATATCGAAATCCACTTCCCATGTCACTTAAATGGGTTGTCAACTATAGACAACTACAGTACATCATGTGAAACGCCACGGATCAACGAATCACAATCCGGAATTAAGATCGTAGGGAGAAATACCAACAACCTGAGCTATGCAGACGATACCACACTAATGGCAGAAAGTGAAGAGGAACTAAAGAGTCTCTTAATGAAGGTGAAGCTGGCCTGAAATTGAACATTAACCACTTCAGCCTCGGAAGATTTTACCCCCTTCCTGACCAGAGCACTTTTTACAATTTGGCACTGCGTCGCTTCAACTGACAATTGCGCGGTCGTTTCGACGCTGTACCCAAAAGAAATTTGCATCCTTTTTTTCCCCACAAAGAAAGCTTTCTTTTGGTGGTACTTAATCACCTGTGCAGTTTTTATTTTTTTCGCTATAAACAAAGAGCGACAATTTTGAAATAAAAAACTAAATTTTTTACTTTTTGCTATAATAAATATCCCCCAATTTTTATTTTTTTTTTAATTTCTTCATCAGTTTAAGCCAATTTATATTCTTCTACACATTTTTGATAAAAAAAAAATGCAATAAGCCTATATTGATTGGTTTGCGCAAAAGTTATAATGTCTACAAACTATGGGAAAGAATTATGGCATTTTTATGACATTTTTATTATTTTTTTTTTTTACTAGAAACGGCAGTGATCTGCGATTTTTAGCGGTACTGCGACACTGCCACGGACAGATCGGAGACTTTTGACACTTTTTTCGGACCATTGGCATTTATACAGCGATCAGTGCTATAAAAATGCACCGATTACTGTGTAAATGTCACCGGCAGGGAAGGGGTTAACACTAGGGGGCGATCAAGGGGTTAATAGTATATTTCCTCGTGTGTGTTCTAACTGTGTGAGGATAGGTTTGACTAGGAGCGGATACATATTGTTTTTCCTACTTAGTAGGAACAAACGATATGGCTCCTCTCCTCTGAGAGCACAGGGATTTGTGTGTTTACACACACAAATCCCGATGCTGGCGCTCGTGCACGTGATCGCACATGGCCAGCAGCGATTGTGCCCGCTGGCCACGCGCATCGGGTCCTCCCGCCCTGCAGCGGGCACGCACCGCCCTCTTGTGGCCGAAAGAGGGAAGGACATACCCGTACAGGATTTCACCCAGGGGAGCCATTCTGTCGCAGTATATCTACGTGAGACGGTCGGGAACCAGTTAAGAAAACCAAGATCATGGCAACCAGATCCATCAGAAGAAGCGACAGAATTTATCTGCCTAGGCTCCAAGATCACAGCAGGCGGTGACTGTAGCCATGAAATGAAGAGACGCTTGCTTCTTGGGAGGAAAGCAATGGCAGACCTAGACTACATTAGAAAAAGCAGAGACATCATCCTACCGACAAAGTGTCGTATAGCCAAAGCTATGGTATTCCCAGTAGTAACCTATGGCTGTGAAAGTTGGACCATAAGGAAGGCTGAACGCCAAAGAATTGTTGTTTTTGAACTATGGTGTTGGAGAAGACTTTTGAAAGTCCCTTGGATGGCAAGAAGATCAAACCAGTCAATCTTGAAGGAAATCAACCCTGAATATTCACTGGAAGGACAAATCCTGAAGCTGAAACTCGCATACTTTGGCCACCTAATGCGAAGAGAGGACTCATTGGAAAAGACTGATGCTGGGAAATATGGAAGGAAAAAGATGGATAGATAGCATCATCGAAACAATGAACATGAAGCAAGCTCTGGGAGGCAGTGGAGGCCAGAAAAGCCTGGACACGACTAAACGATTGAACAACAACAGCTATAGACTTGATTATTCCAATCAGAAGAGATCAAGCATAAAAAGAGACTGATCATTTATCAAACAGGGCTGATAACCCTTCCTAAAAAAAAAAAAATATATACTTTTATGGTTTCTGTACTGTAGAGAAAGTAAATTACAAACCACAGAAAATGCAGTCAGATGACTCTGGGGCACCACCTGCTGGCTGCACATGGCAAATATGGACTATCAATATAACAATAACTTTTCTTATTCACCTGATTTAAAAGAAACAATTGCAAACGTTTAATACACAGCTCTAAACATAATAAGTAAAGAAATATGAAAATAAACACTGTGCAGCCCCTCCAACTCCCTGTGCAATACTAAAGTCATAGGAAGCGGGTGAGAAATTAAAAACAGGGGGAAAAAAAGTAGTGGAATTGTGAAAATGTAACATTGTTTATCTATAAAAACTTAACAAGAGTTTTAAAGAGTTGAAATAAGTTTATAAAAAGATCAGCAAGAATAATACAAAGTTATTTTTTTCAGCTGCTAAAAATGTTCACACAACTAAAAAAAAAAAAGGGAGAACTGAAAAGTGCTTGGTGCCAGGTCACGCTGTCTGGATAGTTTTCCTTTTTAGGTCTTATAATTGAACAAACCGCATAAGAAGAGTTTTCAGCAGCTAATAAAACATCGCAGAGTGCCGGGGAAGAATTTGGGGAAACTGGAGCTGATGGCTTGTACTGATTGAAGTCCCGATGAGACGACATGTACAAAATTCCACCAACTGCCACATAGCAGGGGGGGCGTGGGGGGGGGGTGGATTTCCCAGGAGAATGGAGTATATATTCTGTACATTGCCCAAGAACCAAAAGCAATGTCCCAAAACAGGAGGGATGTCCCAAAACAGCAGCGTTTCTCTATCTTTTTTCAGAGGTGGCACCCATTAAAAGTATGAAAAATCTGGATGCCTGGGGCAATACACCCAACTGCCTAGCTGAAATTAACTTTACACCAGAATTCCCATTACACCCACATATCGCATCACACCAGAGGTCCCCATCACACCAGAGGTCCCCTATCGCCTGAGAAGTCCTCATCACACCAGAAGTCCCATAACACACCAGAGGTGCCCCATCACACTAGAGGTCCCCCATCCTACCAGAGGTCCCGTATCACATCAGAAGCCCCCATTACACCAGAGGTCTCCCCCATCACACCAGAGGTCCCCTATCACATCAGAAGCCCCCCATCACATCAGAGGTCCCTTATCACACCAGAGGTCCCATATCACACCAGAGGTCCCATATCACACCAGAGGTCTCTCCCATCACACCAGAGGTCCACCATCACAACAGAGGCCCTCCATCACACCAGAGGTCGCCCATCACACCAGAGGTTGTCCATCACAACAGAGGTCGCCCATCACAACAGAGGTCCTCCATCACACCAGAGGTCTCTTCCATCACACCAGAAGTCCTATATTACATCAGAAGTCCCCTATCACACCAGAGATCCCCTATCACACCAGAGGTCCCCTCATCACACCAGAGGTCCATTATCACACCAGAGGTCCCCTATCACACAAGAGGTCCCCTATCACACAAGAGGTCTCTACCACCACAACAGAGGCCCTCCATCACACCAGAGGTCCCCAATCACAACAGAGGTCCTCCATCCCACCAGAGGTCCATTATCACACCAGAGATCCCCTATCACACCAGAGGTCTCCCTCATCACACCAGAAATCCCATATCACATCAGATGCCCCTATCACACCAGAGGTGACCTATCACATCAGAGGTCTCCTATCACATCAGAGGTCCTGCATCACATCAGACCCCCCCTTACACCAGAGGTCTCCCCCAGTGGTCTCTCCCATCACACCAGAAGTGCTGTATCACATCAAAAGTCCCCTATTACACCAGAGGTCCCCTATCAGACCAGAGGTCCATTATCACACCAGAGGTCCCCTATCACACCAGAGGTCTCCCCCATCACACCAGAAATCTCATATCACATCAGATGCCCCTATCACATCAGAGGTCCCCTATCACATTAGAGGCCCTGCATCACATCAGACCCCCATTACACCAGAGGTCTCCCCCAGTGGTCTCCCCCATCACACCACAAGTGCTGCATCACATCAAAAGTCCCCTATTACACCAGAGGTCCCCTATCAGACCAGAGGTCCTTTATCACACCAGAGGTCTCCCCCATCACACCAGAAATCCCATATCACATCAGATGTCCCTATCACATCAGAGGTCCCCTATCACATTAGAAGTTCTGCATCACATCAGATCCCCATCACACCAGAGGTCTCCTCCATCACACCCAAGGTCTCCCCCAGTGGTCTCCCTATCACACCAGAAGTCCTGTATCACATCAGAATTCCCCTATCATACCAGGTCCCCTATCATACCAGAGGTCCCCTATCACACCAGAGGTCCCCCATCACACCAGAGGCCCCTTATCACGTCAGAGGTCCCTCATCACACCAGAGGTCTTCCCCATCACACCAGAGGTCTTCCCCATCACACCAGAGGTCTTCCCCATCACACCAGAGGTCCCCCATCACACCAGAGGCCCCTTATCACGTCAGAGGTCCCTCATCACACCAGAGGTCTTCCCCATCACACCAGAGGTCTCCCCCAGTGGTCTCCCCATCACATCGGAAGTCCCCCATCATACCAGAGGTCCCCCCATCACACCAGTGGTCCCCCATCACACCAGAGGTGCCCCATCACACCAGAGGTTCCCTATTTTATCAGAGGTCCCCATCACACCAGAGGTCCCCATCACACCAGAGGTCTCCTCCATCACACCAGAGGTCTCCCCATCACATTAGAAGTCCCCTATCACACCAGAGGTCCCCCATCACACCAGAGGTCCAAAATCACATCAGTAGTCCCCCATCCCATTAGAGGTCCCCCATCACAAGAGGTCCCCCATCACACCAGAAGTCCCCCATCCCCTATCACATCAGAAGTCCCCCATTACATCAGAGGCCCCTTTACATCCTTCGTATTAGATGTTTATAGACCACCCATTTGACCACCTTACGCTGACCTTCATGGTACTCCGCCCCGCTGCTCCTTGGTCTGCCCTTTACTACCAGCTATAGTTGAGCCTGTGGCTTCCTTCCAGGATGCACTGCTTGGGCCTAGCAGCCATCACTTTACCTAAATACTAAACACAGGACAGGGGGGTGTCACCAGCACCCCATGTGTAAACTAACACTGGGTGTTCTGTATGGCTGTGGCAGAGGACAGAGCAATAGAGGAGCACCGTAAATAACAGTATAGGGTGGTTGGGGGTGTAGGGGGTGCTTTATAGTCATTTAGCCATGAATGGGTAAGGTGATGGCATCTACTTAAAGGAAAACTCCACTTTCGTTAAAAAAAAACAAAGCTATAACATATATCATAGGAACACAATCCTTTTGCTGTTTAAAAGTTTATAAAAAGGACTTTTCCATTTCTATTCGCAGCTGTTAAAAAGTTCCGGCATTGTCGGTATTTCATACATTGTACACAGAACACCCCTAGAAATATCATGATGGTGTGATTGGCTTGCCCAGCTGTTGTCCTCTCACTGGGGGGCTGATCATGTGACTATAGCAGCCAGACCCTCCCACCTAGCACCCAACAAGTGACTGGATTGCATGTCTCAGCATCTACAGAACAGAAGCAGGTAACAGCCTATATAAAATTTGCTAAATGTCTGCCCATATAATGCATTGACACAGGTTAATCAAGACTGCAATGCTTGTTAGGATATACTTAAAATCGAAAATGTCACTATGCTAACACATTATTTTATATTATCACACTGCACCCCTGTGCTCACCATCGCAGCACTCCTTCCAGAAGCGCAGGTCCAGGCCGGGGATGTCACCGCAAGGCCGCATGTCCCGGGGAAAGACAGCCACTTGGAACACATCGTCCTGGGCATGCTGAATGTTGTCACCGTTGTCACACAGCACTCGAGCCAGTGATGTCTGTTTTATTTCAGTGAGCTGGGCCGGGGTGACGACACCGGGGTTACTGTACCAGAATCTGCATGGGGAAAAGGGGCAGGACATTTCTTTTAGGGCCCATATCATGTTTGACAGACTTGTCAATAATGCACACCACAGCCTGCTGATTGGACAATGAGTGAGCAACAAAATACTGATGAGCCATCAGCGTCCTCCCTCTGCTCTCTCCTCCTGTCAGCATGTACTTATGCACCATAACTAGGCTGATTGGATTTCCAAGATGCCCCTCCCACTCCCAGTCTAAGTGCTGCTGTGCAGGGAATGGCAAGAGCAAATATAACTGCATTAAACACAACTCCAGACACTATGATTTCACTAGCTTGACCATTTACAAGACACATGGCCGCAGGTAGTTTGAAGAAAGCTAGTGATATCATGGTGATCAGTGTTGGGCATTTTTGCCGAATCTCCCAGCCCCATCTTACAATATGGAATTTTGCTGAAGTCAGGAATTGTTCTCCATTATAAAATGGCAAAGGGGCACACTGTACCTTGAAAACAACAAAAAAAAGAAACCACGCTCATATAACATAAATTACATATCCTAAATCAACATAGTAAATAAACAAAAAAAAATCCTCATTTAAATGATAAAAATGCATAAAAATTGTGAAGTCCGTGTATAAATCCCACACGTGAATAAACGTCCTCAGTGAGTATAAGAAAGGTTCTTCTCCACCAGCATGCAGACACACTACTATGCACTCACCAGATTTAATTGACCCCTATTACAGGGAGTCAAATTGCGCATATGGGAAAATCCAAGATGTCATATATGAGGAATGAATCCAAACTGCTGCTGTCATCCATTCAGTATATACAGTATCTCACAAAACTGAGTACACCCCTCACTCACATTTTTGTAAATATTTTATTGTATCTTTTCATGTGAGAACACTGAAGAAATGACGCTTTGCTACAATGTAAAGTAGTGAGTGTACAGCTTGTATAACAGTGTAAATTTGCTGTCCCCTCAAAATAACTCAACACACAGCCATTAATGTCTAAACTGCTGCCAACAAAAGTGAGTACACCCCTAAGTGAAAATGTCCAAATTGGGCCCAAAGTGTCAATATTTTGTGTGCCCACCATTATTTTCCAGCACTGCCTTAACCTTCTTGGGCATGGAGTTCACCAGAGCTTCACAGGTTGCCACTGAAGTCCTCTTCCCCTCCTCCATGATGACATCACAGAGCTGGTGGATGTTAGAGACCTTGCGCTCCTCCACCTTCTGTTTGAAGATGCCCCACAGATGCTCAATAGGGTTTAGGTCTGGAGACATGCTTGGCCAGTCCATCACCTTTACCCTCGGCTTCTTTAGCAAGGCAGCGGTCGTCTTAAAGGTGTGTTTGGGGTCGTTATCATGTTGGAATACTGCCCTGCGGCCCAGTCTCTGAAGGGAGGGGATCATGCTCTGCTTCAGTATGTCACAGTACATGTTGGCATTCATGTTCCCTCAATACCCTCAATCAGTACTGCTTGGACCTTGAAGAAGGGGACATACCCCAAAGCTTGTCCTGAAAAATTGTATGTTAGTGCAAATAATAAAAAAAGTATCACAAACAGTACTCAACTTTCTATGTTCCCTCAATGAACTGTAGCTCCCCAGTGCCGGCAGCACTCATACAGCCCCAGACCATGACACTCCACCACCATGCTTTACTGTAGACAAGACACACTTGTCTTTGTACTCCTCACCTGGTTGCCGCCACACACGCTTGACACCATCTGAACCAAATAAGTTTATCTTGGTCTCATCAGACCACAGGACATGGTTCCAGTAATCCATGTCCTTAGTCTGCTTGTCTTCAGCAAACTGTTTGCGGCTTTCTTGTGCATCATCTTTAGAAGAGGCTTCCTTCTGGGATGCAGCCATGCAGACCAATTTGATGCAGTGTGCGGCGTATGGTCTGAGCACTGACAGGCTGACCCCCCACCCCTTCAACCTCTACAGCAATGCTGGCAGCACTCATATGTCTATTTCCCAAAGACAACCTCCAGATATGATGCTCAGCACGTGCACTCAACTTCTTTGGTCGACCATGGCGAGGCCTGTTCTGAGTGGAACCTGTCCTGTTAAACTGCTGTATGGTCTTGGCCAGTTTCAGGGTCTTGGCAATCTTCTTATAGTCTAGGCCATCTTTATGTAGAGCAACAATTCTTTTTTTTCAGATCCTCAGAGACTTCTTTGCCATGAGGTGCCATGTTGAACTTCCAGTGACCAGTATGAGAGAGTGAGAGCGATAACACCACATTTAACACACCTGCTCCCCATTCACACCTGAGACCTTGTAACACTAACGAGTCACATGACACCGGGGAGGGAAAATGGCTAATTGGACAGTTTCACTTAGGGGTGTACTCACTTTTGTTGCCAGTGGTTTAGACATTAATGTGTTCAGTGTTATTTTGAGGGGACAGCAAATTTACACTGTTATACAAGCTGTACACTCACTACTTTACATTGTAGAAAAGTATAATTTCTTCAGTGTTGTCACATGAAAAGATATAATAAAATATTTACAAAAATGTGAGGGGCGTACTCACTTTTGTGAGATGCTGTATATACTGTAGATAGCATATTCAAAGCTCCAGTGTTGCCATATAGAAAGGGAGAGGAAAGGATACTCTCATGGTGCAGTATTTCGAATCATTTATTCAAAAAGAAGGTTGTATTGCACTTACATCAAAGAAGATAGGGATCAGCATGTATTGCATAGGAATCGCCGGTTAGCGCTCCCCCCTGCGTTCCATCTGACCGGAAATGACGTATCTCAAACACTACCCAATGCCGTTTCGTCAGCCTATGTCTGACGTCTTCAGGGGACCCCTGAAGACGTCAGACATAGGCTGACGAAACGGCATTGAGTAGTGTTTGAGATACGTCATTTTCGGTCAAACCCTCTTTTTCAATAAATGATTTGAATTACTGCACCATGAGAGTATCCTTTCCTCTCCCTCTCTATATGGCAACACTGGAGCTTATACACTATCTATATATATACTGAATGGATGACAGCAGTTGTTTGGATTCATTCCTGTGACCTCATGTATGACATCTTGGATTTTCCCATGTGCGTAATTTGACTCCCTGTCATAGGGGTCAATTAAGTCTGGTGAGTGCATAGTGTACCTGCATGCGGGTGGAGAGAAACCTTTCCTATGCTCACTGAGGACGTTTATTCACGTGTGGGATCTATACATGGACTTCGCAATTTTTATGTATTTTTATAATTTAAATAAAGATTTTTTTTGCTTATTCATTTTATTTTGTAATTTATGATAAAGGAGCGCGGTTCCTTTGTTTCTTTTCAAGTTATAGGTGTTTTTTACACTTTACAACACGCAGCTCTTTATTGTGGTTTGTTTGTTTGTCTTTTGGTTACTGGTTTGCGTACCTATTGGTTCCTATATTTTCTTGCACACTGTACCTGTCTCCATCCCGAAGCCTCTTAAACTGAGTGACCAGAAGGCACATGAGAGTTGGGCCGACACGGGACCCTGGGATCAGATCCTCCACGATCAGGGCCGGAAATAGATCCACGTTTTTGGGGGTTCCGTACAAACTGCAGATCAGTAAGAACATTGATGAGAAAAAGAGATTCAAAGTCTTCCAAAATATACTTTACAATAATGTTATGTAACAACAAAAAAGTTCTTGAAGCAAACTCCCACTTGGACTGAGTGACAGGTTTGCTTGGCAGCAGGCACCACTAGGAGTTAATACTTACCTTCCCTACCAGCAAAGCTCATCCACAATCTCAAGATATGGTGAAACAACTGACCGCACCCAGCTTCCCCCCGGTGCAGAGCTCAGTGCAAGACCAACCAATCACCAGGTCAGCATTACAAGAGGAAGAGGGGATGTGTATAGCATGTTTAGGCTTTATGATTATTGACCGTTGCAAAAGAATTCTTGGAGCCCACAGTGGCAATTCAGAAAAGTAAGTTTTCTCTCCCAGTGGTGCCTGCAAAGGAACCTCTCACTTTGCCTACTCCAGACTTCGCACAGGTTAACTAGGTATTATTTATGAACAGGTTAAAGCCCAACTCCAGTCCCACTGGAGATAAGAAAAAAAAAAAAAACTGTGGCTGCAATATTCACCTTCAATCCAGAGCTGTCCCTGTTCTCCACCCAGCTCTCAATCACACCCAGCATTACTCATACCAGTAGACTAAGAATAGACAGACAGTGCAGGGTATTATGGACTCGCCCACCAGAGGGGGGCATCACCACAACGCCCGCACTCTGTGTACTGATGCAGAGAGCAGAGACAATATGGTCATGTCACCTCCACTCTCTGCATCATTCAGGCCCACAATGAGAAGATGGAGGAAGGAGAGGAGCCATGTCACATGACCGCCCTGAAAACATTAGAAAAGGGTGAGCAGCCTGGAGCTGAGCTTATAAGAGTTGACCCTTGTGGTTTACCCTTTACAACTGTAGACCATTCATAATCCTGATCATGCCTGTTCTCTATCCAGTCACAGTTTAAGTTTTAGTCATCATTGAGCAACGGTGCCAAATGCTTCAGCAGCATTTTAATACATCTACAGCCAATTCTCTGTTTACGTCCTCAAAGAAATGAAAACAAATTGAATAAATAACATTGTTCGCTCGTAAATCAATGCTGGCTACCGCTTATATTATTACTGTCTATTACATACTCTAATGCCGTGTACACACGAGCGGAATTTCCGACAGAAAAAGTCCGACGGGAGCTTTTCATCGTATATTCAGATCCCGTCGTACGTGTTGTACGCATTCTGGACGGTCGGAATTTGGTGCGACAAGACAGCTTGAGCGTAATTCCGTCGGAACTGCGTTCAGAGTTTATTCCGACGGGAAAACCGGTCGTGTGTACACGGCATTACAGTGAGGGAAAAAAGTATTTGATCCCCTGCTGATTTTGTACGTTTGCCCACTAACAAAGAAATGATCAGTCCATAATTTTAAGGGTAGGTTTATATTAGTGCCCTGTACACACGGTCGGATTTTCCGACGGAAAATGTTCGATGGGAGCTTGTCGTCGGAAATTCCAACCGTGTGTAGGCTCCATCGGACATTTTCCATCAGAATTTCCGACACACAAAATTTGAGAACTGGATCTCAAATTTTCCGACAACAAAATCCGTTGTCGGAAATTCCGATCGTGTGTACACAATTCCGACGCACAAAGTTCCACGCATGCTCGGAATCAAGCAGAAGAGCCGCACTGGCTATAGAACTTCAATTTTCTTGACTCGTCGTACGTCACCGCGTTCTTGACGTTCGGAATTTTCTACAACATTGTGTGACCGTGTGTATGCAAGACAAGTTTGAGCCAACATCCGTCAGAAAAAATCCCATGGATTCTGTTGTCGGAATGTGCGATTGTGTGTACGCGGCATAACGGTAAGAGACGGAATAACAAGAAAAAAAATCCAGAAAAATGCGTTTCGAAAAAGTTATAAATTGATTTGCATTTTAATGAGTGAAATAAGTATTTGATTCCTTCGCAAAACATGACTTAGTACTTGGTGGCAAAACCCTTGTTGGCAATCACAGAGGTCAGACATTTCTTGTAGTTGGCCACCAGGATTGCACACATTTCAGGAGGGATTTTGTCCCACTTCTCTTTTGCAGATTCTCTCCAAGTCATTAAGGTTTCGAGGCTGACGTAACTCAAACTTCCAACATCCTCCACTCCAGGAGCTAGGCCACTCCAGGACCTTAATGTGCTTCTGCTTGAGCCACTCTTTTGTTGCCTTGGCCATGTATTTTGGGTTATTGTCATGCTGGAATACCCATCCATGACCCATTTTCAATGCATCGGCTAAGGGAAGGAGGTTCTTACCCAAGATTTGACGGTACATGGCCCCGTCCATCCTCCCTTTAATGCGGTGAAGTTGTCATGTCCCCTTAGCAGAAAATACCCCCAAGCATAATGTTTCCACCTCCATGTTTGACGGTGGGGATGGTGTTCCTGGGGTCATAGGCAGCATTCCTCCTCCTCCAAACACGGCGAGTTGAGTTGATGCCAAAGAGCTCGATCTTGTTCTCATCTGACACACTTTCACCCAGTTCTCCTTTGAATCATTCAGATGTTCATTAGCAAACTTCAGACGGGCCTGTACATGTGCTTTCTTGAGCAGGGAGACCTGCTGCAGGATTTCAGGCATAGAGTATTACCAATTGTTTTCTTGGTGAATATGGTCCCAGCTGCCTAGAGATCATTGACAAGATTCTCCCATGTAGCTCTGGGCTGATTCCTCACCGTTCTCATGATCCCTGAAATTCCACGAGGTGAGATCTTGTATGGAGCCCCAGACTGAGGGAGATTGGCAGCTATTTTGTGTTTCCTCCACTTGCAAAAATTCGCACCAACTGTTGTCACCCCCTCACCAAGCTGCTTGGCGATAGTCTTGTAGCCCATTCCAGCCTTGTGTAGGTCTACAATCTTGTCCCTGATGTCCTTGGACAGCTCTTTGGTCTTGGCCATGGTGGAATGATTGGAATCTGATTGATCGATTGCTTCTGTGGACAGGTGTCTTTTATACAGGTAACAAGCTGAGATTAGGAGCACTCCCTTTAAGAGAGTGCTCCTGATCTCAGCTTGATACCTGTTTAAAAGACACATGGGAGCCAGAAATCTTGCTGATTGATAGGGGATCAAATACTTATTTCACTCATTAAAATGCAAATCAATCTATAACTTTTTTGAAATGCGTTTTTCTGGATATTTTTGTTTTTATTCTGTCTCTCACTGTTAAAATAAATCTGCCATTAAAATTATAGACTGCTCGTTTCTTTGTCAGTGGGCAAACATACAAAATCAACAGGGGATCAATGACTTTTTTTCCTCGCTGCATACTGTTCTGAATTTAAAACTGTGCCAGTGTCATCCTCATATGTTTCATCAGCACATCATGCTCATTCATGATAATTTGTATACACAGAGCTAAAAACATATTTCACTGCCTTTTTTTTTATTATTATTTTTTTTTTTTTACTATTTTCTCCACCTTTAAAGAGAAAGTAAACCCTGATGGGTTTTACTTCCTCTTTATTCCCCTGAAAAGTAATAGCATAATGCATCGCATACTAGCCCATTATGTGGCACTTACCTGCAAACGAAGCCCGCAATGTCCGAGATGTCCCCGATAGTGGCCGCATCCATCTTTGCCCGTCTTCCTTCCGGGGCCACGGTCTCTGGCTTTGTGACTGGCCGGAGCTGCGTCACGTCACTCCTGCACATGCATGCAGGAGCCGCCATTAATGGCACACGCTTGGAAAGAAACGGCACGGAGGGCCATTTCTTCACTGCGCATGCGCCGATGTCATCATTGGCGCACTACAAGGTAAATATCTCCTAAACGGCAAACGTTTAGGAGATATTTTTAGTACATATAGGTAAGCCTTATTATAAGCTTGCTTATATGTAAAAATGTCTCAGGGGGTTTACAACCACTTTAAGTTCTCATTTTTTGCTCAAACCTGGTCTTTTTTCTTATTAATATACAAACTCTTTAGGGGAATGTATTCACTTTTTTTTTGGTTTACTTTTGCACTCCTTGTTAAATTATTTGTAATGCTGAAATGATGAAAATGTTTATTTCATTTTGTGTTTTTTGATTGACTCTGTCACTATGTTCAGAAGTGGAAATGCAGTCCTGCAAAGTGAGCAATACTCAACTTTCCATCTACCCATGCTGCCAACTCTTCTAGGTTGAAGACGAAGCCCGCTCAATGATCTTCTGCATCCAGCTCACTTCCTGGTGTGTCAGATGCCTGGTTTCCCTGCTGTGGTTCCTTCTGCCAACTCCTCCATCTTGCAGTGACGAGGGGCCGGCGGAGGAAAACACAGAGCACAGACACCCCTGGAAGTGTCGAACGCAGAGGATCTTTGAGCAAAGTTCATTCTTCAACCTTAAACAGCTTGGTGATGAGAGCAGCTGTCTTTTCAGGTCAAGACCGCTTTTCAACTGTTAAAAATAGTGACAGAGCCCCTCTTGATCAATTGACTTAATTCAGAGGTTTGAATCACTCACCTTCGGAGTTTCTGCCTTACATCCTGGTTCTTGATTTCATTCTTCAGGTCCTCAAAGTCCTGTGCTGAGGTGAGATTGCAGAACATCCTGTAGTCATTGTAGGGTGGAATACCATGGTCCCTGCCACGCTGGATATTGATGGCCGCAAGGTCCAAAGACACAGTATGCACAGCAGCAAAAAGTTTCTCTGTGAGCTCTAGATTGAGTAGTTCTGTGGGGACCCTCATCTTACCAGGCACCCCAAAAAGCCCTCGAAGAATAGGGTCTATCCCTCCCTCCTGGAGCAACCTGAATGGGCTGAAGAAAGCCTTGTGCAATGGAAGATGGCCTTGTTGGATAGGTTGAAAGGTTTCATTCAGTCGATAGATAATGGGGTTAATCAGGGTGTGCCCAAATCTTAAAGCAGCTGTGGCAAAGGCATTGAAGATAGCGCTGTTGACGTTGGGGTCGTAGCCTTTATACTCCCCCAGCATTCTCATTCCAGGTTCTCCAAGAATCTTTGGAAGCCAATGGGTGAAGGTAATGTGCTGCATTTGAGCACCAACAATCTTTCTGGCCTCATGGTAGATCTTATCACTGTTCCAGTGAGGATTGAGATTCAGTAGATGTTCTGCAATGCGATTATGCTCTCGAAACCATATGGTGTGCATGGCAGTAAGGGCAAGCTGCTCATTAGCTCGATGGTCTCCAGCTAGAAAGCACGGGACTGAAATTTCCCTCTCGCCCCGCATGCATTCTGTAGGAGGTCCATGAGCATAGGGCATCATGGGCTTTCCAAAAGTCATCACTCCACCGACTTTCAACAGACCCCGCTGATTTGTCAGATCTCTGAGCTCTAAGGATTCGTGCTCAGAACTCCCGTACACATTGGAGGCATCAATGTAAGCAGTGAGCAGATTGACCTGCTCTCGGTAATAAGCAGAGTCCATAAGAAGAGAGGTCACGCCGCTGCCACAAACTGGGCTGGATCGGGCAAAAAACATGCAGTGTCCATTTTTTAACCGAGGATCTTTCTCAGGCATGCTGATGGGAAAGCATGGAGGGTCATTGGTACACACCTGGCTGCAAGGTGCTCCGTCAGAGAATCTGGACATGCCTAGTGCTGGAATGGTCTGGTCTAGATCATGATCCAGAAACTGACCCCACTGCATGAGCATATGTGTGTACTGGGCATCTGGAGTGATGGTCTCTGTGCCAATCATGGTGGTGGACACCAGACGAGGGAGCGGTAAAGGCAGCACACCTGACTCATCTGATGCTCCTCGGGGGTGGTTAAAGCCATTCTGGTAGGCGGGCTTGAGAAGGCGCTGGAAAGCAGTGACAGATGCTCCCCACATTGGATGCCGTAGGTTGTTACATGTACCATCGTAGGTGCGGTAGCGTTGGTGGAAACAAATGTCTGAGCAGTTAGGTGTCCGCCTGTGAGCAGAGCATCCTGAGATGTTGGCAATCAGGCTGATGTAGTGTGGGGACACCAGATCCCTATAGTGATAACCTGTATGGAGTAGAACTGAGAAGGTTATAGACTCTTAAAACACTTCCCACCCAACCATAATTCTTCTGCGCTACCTGAAATACAAAATAAAAGTTGCCCAAATAAGAAAATTTACAGTTGGATAGTGGATAGGGTAGGGATAGTGATGTTACTGGATACCAATCTTAGCCTGGACCTCCCTGCAAATTACACTGTAGTTTAGCAATGCAACCTGGTTCATGACCCACTAGACATTGTATAGGCAAAAGCACACTCATGAGGTCACCCTCGTGCTCTTCCCTCCAGTAATCAGGTTTGCACAGTTAGATTAACATCATTGTCAAAGCAATTTAGCCCTCTTTGGCTTCCCAGGGTGAGTGCTATGGTGCATGTTGTTGGGTATACCTGTCTGGAGTTCAGCTTTAACCAGCCATGGACATTTGGCATGCTAAACACACCCTACAAGCAACGTCGCTCTAAATCAGACCAGTTCTTTAAAATCATTGACCTACCTGTGCTGTTTAGGTCTTCTGGCAGGCCTTGCTGCACATGTTCCTCTATCAGTTCAAGGGTCCTCTCCAGGATCTCTGCTGCGCGAACAGTTTCGATGGCCTGAGGGTCACGGGGGTAGCGGGACAGTGCAAAGAGATCACTAGGTGACTTTGGTAATCTGCGTAAAGATAATGGTCTCATTTTTGTGGGATGTGCCATAGTGTTCTACCACGACAGTAATGGACAGAAGTTTACGTTAAAGAGGACCTGTACCGTGGAAGCCATGCACAAAAAGGTAAGTAGAGAGCCAAAAAAATAGTTATTAGTATTGCCTGTCTAATGCAGCTTATATTTTCCCCATCCTTACTAACTTACCATGCTTTCTTCCACATTACAAATCTGTGATGGAGGAGAAGTGCTGTGCTTCCTCATGTCAGAGTGATCTCCTAGATTGCCAGTGGTCTGATAATTAATGAATGAATAATCAAGAGGCAGCAAGAGAGGAAGGACAGCTCCACAAAATAGATGAATAGATGAAGCAGGGAGATCCTTGCACTGCAGGTCATTAGATACCGCCACCTCTCCAGCAAGGAGAACAGTGAGCAGCGCAGTAGTGGCATCACCCAATATCACTCCAAATCTGGTGAGCCCAGCAGTCAGGGGCAGCAGTGCCTTAGATCCTCACACTGCAGATGTCCATCTACGAGGCTACAGATTAGGAATGCCTAGGCACAGGAAGTGCTCTGAAATTTTTTAGGAGGAACTCAAGACAAAATGTCAATTTTCATGGTAGTTTTTAAAGGGGCCATTTCTAAATGTTTCAAATAATGCAACAAATCACTTTTTGAGTGCAGGCTCATTTTAATATGCCATTGTCATTCATCACAGCATTTCAGGAGATTTGGTTTAAATTTTTGTGGGACCAGGTCACAGAAAACTTTACCCTTTTTTTATAACAAGGTTAGAACCAACTACTAAATTAACAAAAGTTAAAAAAAAAGAAAACACAAAAAACTATAGATAATACATTTTTTTGCGTAAGTAAATAATGGAGCTCAAAGCATTCTCAAATGCTTGCAGCTATCATCAAGAGGTGGTTTATAGAAAGCCTTTTCAAGTGAATTTAGGGTAATATAAATATCTCACTAGTAGGAGCTAACTTTTGGACATGATAACCAGTTATGTAGCTATGAACGTGGGTCTGATTTTCACCTCCAATAAACAGAATTTACACTACAATAACATTTGGCTTGGACTGTTGGAACACCATCTGCTCAGAATTTTATGCTTCATTTATCAGAGTTCTCCATTCCTATAAACAAACGGGGAACTTTTTTTTTGTCTTTCTTTTGCATAAAAACCTCTCTCAGAGCCATTTTCCATTGGGTGGTCCAATTCCCCTTTGGAGATTAAAAACCGTCCATTGTCCATGTTTTATGGGTTGTTCTAACTGCAGGTTTTGTTGCAGCCCATGGATGTTGTACATGCCAATATACAGTGCATCCGGAAAGTATTCACAGGGCTTCACTTTTTCCACATTTTGTTATTTTACAGCCTTATTCCAAAATAGATTAAATTCATTATTTTCCTCAAAATTCTACAACCAATACCCCATAATGACGACGTGAAAGAAGTATGTTTGAAATCTTTTCAAATTTATTAAAAATAAAAAACAAAAAAATCCCATGTACATAAGTATTTATAGCCTTTACTGTGACACTCAAAATTGAGCTCAGGTGCATCCTGTTTCCACTGATCATACTTTCTACAACCTGATTGGAGTCCACCTGTAGTAAATTCAGTTGATTGGAAAGGATTTGGAAAGGCACACACCTGTCTATATAAGGCCCCACAGTTACCAGTGCATGTCAGAGCACAAACCAAGCCATGAAGTCCAAGGATGAAGAAAGAGAGATTTAGACAGCCACACTCCAATACAAAACATCTTTATTGTAGAAAATCAAATGCCATAAATAGCAGAGGTACAGGTACAAAAGCAGCTGACACATTTCACACCCTCACTGGTGCTTAGTCATAGCTAAGGTGTGAAACGCGTCAACTGCTTTTGTACCTGTACCTCTGCTATTTATGGAATTCGATTTTCTACAAGGTGTTTTCTTCGGCCGTCCAAATCTCTCTTTCTTCACCATTATGTGTGCTGAGCTGGCACCCTTCGCCTTCCATGCAAGGAGGGTGTAATCACAAGACCACCACCCGGAGAGGTAAACCTCTCTTTCATGAAGTCCAAGGAAATGTCTATAGACCTCCGAGACAGGATTGTATGGAGGCCCAGATCTGGGGAAGGGTACAGAATAATTTCTGCAGCATTGAAGGTCTCAGTCAGCACAGTGGCTTCCATTATCCGTAAATGGAAGAAGTTTGGAACCACCGAGACTCTTCCTAGAGCAGGCCGCCCAGCCAAACTGAGTGATCGGGGGAGAAGGGCCTTAGTCAGGGAGGTGACCAAGAACCCGATTGTCACTCTGACAAAGATCCAGCTTTTTTCTGTGGATAGAGGAGAACCTTTCAGAAGAACAACCATCTCTGCAGCACTCCACCAATCAGGCCTGTATGGTAGAGTGGCCAGACAGAAGCCACTTCTCAGTAAGACACATGACAGCCCACCTGGAGTTTTCCAAAAGGCACCTGAAGGACTCTCAGACCATGAGAAACAAAATTCTCTGGTCTAATAAAACAAATATTGAACTCTTTGGGCTAAATGGCAAGAGTCATGTCTGGAGGAAACCAGGCAGCGCTCATCACCTGGCCAATACCATCCCAACAGTGAAGCATGGTGGTGGTAGCATCATGCTGTGGGCATGTTTTTCAGCGGCAGGAACTGAGAGACTAGTCAGGATCGAGGGAAAGATGAATGCAGCAATGTACATAGACATCCTTGATAAAAACCTGCTCCAGAGCACTCTGGACCTCAAACTGGGGCGAACAGGACAACGACCCTAAGCACACAGCCAAGATAACAGAGGAGTGGCTACGGGACAACTCCTTGAGTGGCCCAGCCTGAGCCCAAACTTGAACCCAATTGTACATCCTTGGAGAGATCTGAAAATTGCTGTGCACCGACGCTCCTCATCCAATCTGATGGAGCTTGAGAGGTCCTGCAAAGAAGAATGGGAGAAACTGCCTAAAAATAGGTGTGCCAAGCTTGTAGCATCATACTGAAAAAGACTTGAGGCTGCAATTGGTGCCAAAGGAGCTTCAACAAAGTATTGAGCAAAGGCTGTGAATACTTATATACATGGGATTTTTTTTTGTTTTTTTTTTAAATAAATTTGCAAACATTTGAAAAACAAATTTCTTTAACGTTGTCATTATGGGGTATTGTTTGAGGAAAATAATGAATTTAATCCATTTTGGAATAAGGTTGTAACATACCAAAATGTGGAAAGAGTGAAGCACTGTGAATACTTTCCGGATGCACTGTAAATTATGCTATAACCATACATTTTTGTTTTGCTAATTTATCACTTCTATATAACTTGTATAATATTGTTTTAAATTTACACTAATTATATATTGGGTTGAACAATAAGTAGGTGTCATCAATTTGGTCACTTTTTGAACTGATTTAAATGAGAGGGCGCAAACAGCCACATACTGTAACTGATTACATGCATGATGAAAAGACCTGCCCAGGCAAGAGTAAATCTTCCATACCTAAATAGTGCATAAAGCCAATGAACTGGTGCCTATAAGTGTATTCATCTTCTGGTATGATCATTCCGATGCTGAGCAGTTATAAGTAATCGTTCCCCTGCAGAACAGTTATGAGGGATCCCTCCCCCACTGAGCAGTTATGAGTTATTGTTCCCCTGATGAGCAGTTATGAGTGATCCCTCCCCTGCTGAGCAGTTATGAGGGATCCCTCCCCCGCTGAGCAGTTATGAGTGATCCTTTCCCCACTGAGCAGTTATGAGGGATCCCTCCCCCGCTGAGCAGTTAAAGGAGTTGTAAAGGCAGAAGGTTTATCTTAATGCATTCTATACATCAAGATAAAAAACCTTCTGTGTGTTGCAGCCTTCCAAGCACCTCCTAATCACTTACCTGAGCCCCCTCTCTCTGCAGCGTTGTCCACGAGTGTCTTAGCTGTCCCAGACACTCCTCCTGATTGGCTGAGACACAGCAACAGTGCCATTGGCTCCCGCAGCTGTCAATCAAAATCAGTCAGCCAATCAGGGGAGAGAGGGGGACGGGGTCGGGTCGGGGCTCCATGTCTGAATGGATACACAAGCTCTGACTCGGCTCGGGTGCCCCCTGTAGCAAGCTGCTGGCTAAGGGGGCACCCACCAGAAGGAGGGGCCAGGAGAGCAGAAAAAGGGACCACGAGAAGAGGAGGATTCAGGCTGCTCTGTGCAAATCCAACTGCACAGAGGAAGTAAGTATAACATGTTTATTTAAAAAATATAACGAGCATTTACAATCACTTTAAGAGGGATCTCTCCCCCGCTGAGCAGTCATGAGTAATCCCACCACTGCTGAGCAGTTACGAGAGATCCATCCTGTGATAAACAGTTATGAGTGGTTCCTCTCCCACTGAGCAGCTATGCGTGATTCCTCCCTTGCTGAGCAGTTAGGAATAATCCTTTCCCTGCTTTGCATTTAAGAGTGATCCCTCCCCTGCTGAGCAGTTATGACTGATCCCTCCCCTGCTGAGCAGCTATGCGTAATTACTCCCCTGCTGTGCAGTTATGAGTGAATCCTCCTCTTCAGCGCAGTTATGAGTAATCCATCCTGCACTGAGCAGCTAATAGTGATCCCTTCCCTGCTGAACAGTTATTTAGGATATCTCCCCCACTGAGCTGTTACAAATGATCCCTCCCCTTGTTGAGCAGTTACCAGTGAATATCTCCCTGCTGAGCAGTTACAATTCATCCCTCCCCTGCTGAGCAGCTACAATTCATCCCTCCCCTGTTGAGCAGTTACAATTCATCCCTCCCCTGCTGAGCAGTTACAATTCATCCCTCCCCTGCTGAGCAGGCAACGCCTCTCCAACTGAGCAGTTACATTTGATCCCTCCCCTGCTGAGCAGTTTAAAGCATTTACTTCCCTGCAGAGCAGTCACAAATGGTCCCTCCATTACTAACACTTCCAAATGACTCCCCCCCCACTTTCCTGAGCAGGAACAAAAGATTGTTCACCCCTCAAGGAGCAAGCATCTGCAGGAATAAAGACTCATCAAGGTGTCAGAAATAAAAGCTCTCTCGTACTGTATTACTCCATGTCAGATCAGGCCCATTATTTTCATAACCGACTGTCGTTGAATCTGACGGGTTGCTGCGGGGTAACACTGACAGTTCCAATTTTTGACACAGCACTGGTGCTTGCACAAGGAAGGGCTTCTTACCTACAGGACAGCCACTTGTACCAGTGAGACTCCTCACCTGCTGAACAGGTATCTGTGAGTGGCGTTGAAGCTGCTGTTGACACTTTGGATGGCTTCTCGCAAGGACATCTCCACAAAGGCATCCCCGAGTCGTGCCGTGTCTGGGGAGATGCAGATAATCAGTCGCAGTCGTCATCATCTGCACAGGACCAATTTACAAAAGACAACGGCACAACGGGGGTTGATTTACCAAAACTGGACAGTGCAAAATCTGGTGCAGCTCTGCATGGTAGCCAATCAGCTTCTAACTTCACCTTGTTCAACTAAGCTTTGACATAAAAACCTGGAAGCTGATTGGTTTCTATGAAGAGATGCACCATATTTTGCACTCTCCAGTTTTAGTAAATCAATCCCTTTGTGTGTTTCAGAGTCCCTATGACCCCAGAACTTTGTGATAATTTGCATGGTTTTGTATATCTCAAAGAAGAACATAAAACTTGAGATAGGAAACAGTCAGCTGGCTTAGGCCTAGGTTGCCTGCTCACAGAGCGTACTTACTTTGTGGCTGCACCACATACAGCCAGACCGGCACAGAGCTGACCCCCATAGAGCTGGTGGCATGACAATGATACTGCCCACTATCCTTTATCACAGCCCTCTGGATATAGAGAGCCCCCGATTCAAGAACAGTGTGTCGCCCATCATTTGGCAGTTCTTCTCCTAATGACACAAAAACAGACATAGATTAATGTAAAACAACTGATACTGAGGCAACCAATCACGTTTCGGCTTCAGTTCCATAACCTAAATGGAAGTTTTTATCCCGTACCAATATCTTCTCACGTTCTGTGAGCAAATACGTTTTTTTAAACCAGTTTAGGTAAGTCAATTAGCGATGGGCGAATCTGCCTGGGTTCGCAAATTTGGTTCCATGTTTGCCAATTTTGAGTTTTTTGCATCAAAGTATAATATAATAAAAGGCAATAGCATACCTCCCAACATTTTGAGATGGGAATGAGGGACAACTACTAACAAATGTATGTAGGTTTAGGACACGGCCCCCTGCCACACCCCCTTTAAAGGAGAATTAACCAAAAAAAGGACTTTTTTTTTACCACTACTATTTCTTTATAATGGCTTTTAAAATGTACAAATGCAGCAATTTAGAAATTGGATGGAAGGTTTAGCGCTGGGGAACACTTTTTTAAAAGATAAAAAGTGCATTTTATATACAACTATATGGATCAGACCAAAATAAGGGACAAATGAGGGGGACAGAGGGACATTGCTCCAAATCAGGGACAGTTGGGAGCTATGCAATAGGGAGCTGGGCACTGTTTTATAGAGGACATTTAACATATATCTAAAATATATTGCAAATATACAGTATACAATTGTATAAATTTGTTATAAAACATAATAATCAATAATAAATTCTGAGATTCCTCCTCACTTCCTGTGACGGCGATGATGGTTTCATCAGACAAGGAGTGAAAATTTCCATCAGGAATACAGAATGAAATAACATTTTTTTTTTTTTGTAGAATAGAGGAAAGTTTGAACCCCTGTCACAGGGTCTGTGTCTCAGTTATATAATTTCCTTCATTTCCTGTCTAGTAAAGCCATTGTCACAGGGACAGGAAGTGAGGGGAAATCTATCTGGACTATTGGAGCCCCCTGGACAAACTTCACTAGAGTTTTCACCAATATAAATTTTTCTTCCTTTTCTTTTTTTTTTCAGATATATTTCACCACTTGTTTGTTTATAAAAAAACAAACAAATTATTTCATATTGGAATTTATGATTTTTTTTTTGAGAATATTGATTGACAATGCCATCTATCAGTACAAATGTAGACAATCTGTTAAAAGTAATCATTTAATCTACTGCATTAAATTATAACTAAAGGCAAAAAGGTTTTTGTGGAGAGGGATTAGAACCCCTAAAATAAAATACGAGAGAGGAGGACGCTGCTCAGCAGCTGGTGTTTTACACATCTCCACTGCACTGTTTATGCCTGACTGGAGGGACTGTTTTACTTGTCTATTTAGCCTGGTATTTATGCTGTCCTACTCATTTGGACAGTAACATATAACAATACCTGGACTTTCTTACTTTGTCATTTTCCATTTTTTATTTTTATTTTTCTTGTCATTTTGGGACTTTTAAATATAAATTTTAGTATATATATTTTTTTCTATTTTTTTCTGTTTTTTTCTTCTGGTTTTTTTAATAATTTTTTTATCATTAAATATTTTTGTTTTAATCATACCTATTATGGTTAAATATCCCCGGATTGCGGGTATATAAAATTTTAAATAAAGTGGTCAAACTTTATTACGCTATGGAAGCTCTTCCCTTTTTTTACAACATATGAGGGGAATCAACATCTCCAAGGATTGGAAAGCATAGAAGACATCCAACACAAAACACAGCAGCAAGGCGATCCATCCCCCAATTCAGGCGGATTACCCCGGTGTGGATTCTGGTAGCTGATTATCTGATAGACGGAATAAGTGGAGTGACCCAGCGAATTACACCATAAGCATCATACCCCTGGGGGGTTTTGGGAGTTGGTGAGTAAGCAACCAAAAGGGGGAGCACGAGAGTCACCAGACAAATTGTTGGAGCACACAAGTCACCTGTGGGAACCTGAATATATTATATAACTACAATATATGGGACTGTTGCAATATATGTTGAAGTTTTAATTGTTGGATTTCCTGGTCTGTTATATCTGGTTTGCTCTATGCAATATAAATGTTGATCATGCATATGGTATCAGACTAGGACAACACAATATCTATATACTAACGCAGTGCTATATGGTTATCAATAAATGCACAGTATGGAATGCAGCTTCTGGCTTCCTTCCCAAACGCTGTAGGACCCAGTAAGCTGTGCGACACTTTTTTGTTTATTGTAAATTCCATAATATATGACTAGTGGGTCCATACTTATCGTAGGACCACCCATATTGCAAAAGGGGTTCATACATACTGCACACCTAAGATTTATGAATACGAGTAGGGAGTGCTATACTTTAGGCTATCCCAGTGTACAACTATTTTTAGGTAGCGCCATTATACCCAAACAATTTTTATTTTAAATCTCTGGCAAGGAACCTGTATAGGAACTTTGTATAAGGGAGGCAGCAACCTTAGTTTCTGAACCCATATACTTATCCTAAAGCGCGGTTTTCTGGTTCATATGGATTAGAACCCCTGTCCGTTTTTATTGCTGTCTGTGTCCCTGTTAGGGAGATTCATCCTCTCTATTTGTCCTATTTACCATTCTCATTGAAAATGAAAATAAAGAAAATCCCAAATGTTGGATTGTCCCCAAAAAAGTAATAAAGGGGAATTCCTCCCATGGGTACACTAGTTCTGGTGACCTGCAGGGCCGTCTTAATGAGAGGGCACACCTGGGCATTGCCCAGGGGCCCCAGCTGCATGGGGGGCTCCTGCACTTTCCCCAAAGAAGCTGCTCCTTGAGCCCACACTGTCTGGAAATTGGGGGCCCCATGATGGCACAGAGAGTGATGTATACACAGGAGAGGCAGGCTGGCAGTGGTGCGCCATGCAGAACAATACCTGGGAGGGGCGGGCCCGGAGCACTAGTGATGCTCTGACCCCGCCCCATGCAGCTTGAATGCTCGGGACTCGAAGGCCGCAGGGTAGGAGCTGGAGTGAGAGCTGCTGATTCGGCAGCACTGAGAGCCCACCTGTGGAAGTGGCATTGTGGATGGTGTCATGGTGAGCCCAGCTGTCCAGCACTGTTTGCACCAAAGGGCTTAGAATGCCCAGAGGGATCTTCTCTCCTCCACCCTTCCTTCTGCCTGCATGACTTGATTGGTATAGATGAGTCCAGTGTTGGAGGTGGGCACATAGCCAAAATTTCACATGCACTGCATCTCCACTGGAAAGGTGGGTACTACATTGATGGAATAATGGTGCTGGGGGATATCAAGGGTGTATGGGGGAAAACAATGCTGAGGGGGGATCTGGGGTGTATAGGGGGTAGCAATGCTTGGGGTATCTTGGGTGGCTATAGTGCTAGAGGTATCAGGGATGTAGAGAGGCCACAGTGTAGGGGGTATCAGGGATGTAATGGGGTCACAATACATGGGGTATCTTATGGTATATGGTAACAGTGCTGGGGCGAATATCTAGGGTGCAGAGAGGGATCAGAGTGCTGGGGGGGGATATCTGGGGTGTATGGGGACCAGAGTGCTGGGTGGATATCTGGGGTGTAGAGGGACCAGAGTGCTGGGTGGATATCTGGGGTGTAGAGGGACCAGAGTGCTGGGTGGATATCTGGGGTGTAGAGGGATCAGAGTGCTGGGGGGATATCTGGGGTGTAGAGGGACCAGAGTGCTGGGTGGATATCTGGGGTGTAGAGGGATCAGAGTGCTGGGGGGATATCTGGGGTCTAGAGGGACCAGAGTGCTGGAGGGATATCTGGGGTGTAGAGGGATCAGAGTGCTGGGGGGATATCTGGGGTGTAGAGGGATCAGAGTGCTGGGGGGGATATCTGGGGTGTAGAGGGATCAGAGTGCTGGGGGGGATATCTGGGGTGTAGAGGGACCAGAGTGCTGGGGGGATATCTGGTGTCTAGAGGGACCAGAGTGCTGGAGGGATATCTGGGGTGTAGAGGGATCAGAGTGCTGGGGGGATATCTGGGGTGTAGAGGGATCAGAGTGCTGGGGGGGATATCTGGGGTGTAGAGGGATCAGAGTGCTGGGGGGGATATCTGGGGTGTAGAGGGACCAGAGTGCTGGGTGGATATCTGGGGTGTAGAGGGATCAGAGTG
Organism: Lithobates septentrionalis; assembly: GCA_037952835.1. Classification (NCBI taxonomy): domain Eukaryota; kingdom Metazoa; phylum Chordata; class Amphibia; order Anura; family Ranidae; genus Lithobates; species Lithobates septentrionalis. The sequence goes on from JBBDGP010003019.1 coordinate 816,943, forward strand.
CTGGGGGATATCTGGGGTGTAGAGGGATCAGAGTGCTGGGGGGATATCTGGGGTCTAGAGGGACCAGAGTGCTGGGTGGATATCTGGGGTGTAGAGGGATCAGAGTGCTGGGGGGATATCTGGGGTGTAGAGGGATCAGAGTGCTGGGGGGATATCTGGGGTGTAGAGGGATCAGAGTGCTGGGTGGATATCTGAGGTGTAGAGGGATCAGAGTGCTGGGTGGATATCTGGGGTGTAGAGGGACCAGAGTGCTGGGTGGATATCTGGGGTGTAGAGGGACCAGAGTGCTGGGGGGATATCTGGGGTGTAGAGGGATCAGAGTGCTGGGGGGATATCTGGGGTGTAGAGGGGTCAGAGTGCTGAGGGGGATATCTGGGGTGTAGAGGGACCAGAGTGCTGGGGGGGATATCTGGGGTGTAGAGGGACCAGAGTGCTGGGTGGATATCTGGGGTGTAGAGGGGTCAGAGTGCTGGGTGGATATCTGGGGTGTAGAGGGACCAGAGTGCTGGGTGGATATCTGGGGTGTAGAGGGACCAGAGTGCTGGGGGGATATCTGGGGTGTAGAGGGATCAGAGTGCTGGGGGGATATCTGGGGTGTAGAGGGGTCAGAGTGCTGAGGGGGATATCTGGGGTGTAGAGGGGTCAGAGTGCTGAGGGGGATATCTGGGGTGTAGAGGGGTCAGAGTGCTGGGGGGATATCTGGGGTGTAGAGGGGTCAGAGTGCTGAGGGGGATATCTGGGGTGTAGAGGGACCAGAGTGCTGGGGGGGGATATCTGGGGTGTAGAGGGACCAGAGTGCTGGGTGGATATCTGGGGTGTAGAGGGACCTGAGTGCTGGGGGGGGGGGATATCTGGGGTGTAGAGGGATCAGAGTGCTGGGGGGATATCTGGGGTGTAGAGGGACCAGAGTGCTGGGTGGATTTCTGGGGTGTAGAGGGATCAGAGTGCTGGGTGGATATCTGGGGTGTAGAGGGACCAGAGTGCTGGGTGGATATCTGGGGTGTAGAGGGACCAGAGTGCTGGGGGGATATCTGGGGTGTAGAGGGATCAGAGTGCTGGGGGGATATCTGGGGTGTAGAGGGGTCAGAGTGCTGAGGGGGATATCTGGGGTGTAGAGGGGTCAGAGTGCTGAGGGGGATATCTGGGGTGTAGAGGGATCAGAGTGCTGGGGGGATATCTGGGGTGTAGAGGGGGTCAGAGTGCTGAGGGGGATATCTGGGGTGTAGAGGGGTCAGAGTGCTGAGGGGGATATCTGGGGTGTAGAGGGGTCAGAGTGCTGGGGGGATATCTGGGGTGTAGAGGGGTCAGAGTGCTGAGGGGGATATCTGGGGTGTAGAGGGACCAGAGTGCTGGGGGGATATCTGGGGTGTAGAGGGACCAGAGTGCTGGGTGGATATCTGGGGTGTAGAGGGACCTGAGTGCTGGGGGGGGGGATATCTGGGGTGTAGAGGGATCAGAGTGCTGGGGGGATATCTGGGGTGTAGAGGGACCAGAGTGCTGGGTGGATTTCTGGGGTGTAGAGGGATCAGAGTGCTGGGTGGATATCTGGGGTGTAGAGGGACCAGAGTGCTGGGTGGATATCTGGGGTGTAGAGGGACCAGAGTGCTGGGGGGATATCTGGGGTGTAGAGGGATCAGAGTGCTGGGGGGATATCTGGGGTGTAGAGGGATCAGAGTGCTGGGGGGATATCTGGGGTGTAGAGGGGTCAGAGTGCTGAGGGGGATATCTGGGGTGTAGAGGGACCAGAGTGCTGGGGGGGGGATATCTGGGGTGTAGAGGGATCAGAGTGCTGGGGGGATATCTGGGGTGTAGAGGGGTCAGAGTGCTGAGGGGGATATCTGGGGTGTAGAGGGACCAGAGTGCTGGGGGGGATATCTGGGGTGTAGAGGGACCAGAGTGCTGGGTGGATATCTGGGGTGTAGAGGGACCTGAGTGCTGGGGGGGGGATATCTGGGGTGTAGAGGGATCAGAGTGCTGGGGGGATATCTGGGGTGTAGAGGGACCAGAGTGCTGGGTGGATTTCTGGGGTGTAGAGGGATCAGAGTGCTGGGGGGATATCTGGGGTGTAGATGGATCAGAGTGCTGGGTGGATATCTGGGGTGTAGAGGGATCAGAGTGCTGGGTGGATATCTGGGGTGTAGATGGATCAGAGTGCTGGGTGGATATCTGGGGTGTAGAAGGGTCAGAGTGCTGGGGGGATATCTGGGGTGTAGATGGATCAGAGTGCTGGGTGGATATCTGGGGTGTAGAGGGATCAGAGTGCTGGGTGGATATCTGGGGTGTAGAGGGATCAGAGTGCTGGGGGGATATCTGGGGTGTAGATGGATCAGAGTGCTGGGTGGATATCTGGGGTGTAGAGGGACCAGAGTGCTGGGTGGATATCTGTGGTGTAGATGGATCAGAGTGCTGGGTGGATATCTGGGGGTGTAGAGGGATCAGAGTGCTGGGTGGATATCTGGGGTGTGGAGGGATCAGAGTGCTGGGGGGATATCTGGGGTGTAGACGGATCAGAGTTCTGGGTGGATATCTGGGATGTAGAGGGGTAAGATTGCTGGGGGGATATCTGGGGTGTAGAGGGATCAGAGTGCTGGGTGGATTTCTGGGGTGTAGAGGGACCAGAGTGCTGGGTGGATATCTGGGGTGTAGAGGGATCAGAGTGCTAGGGGGATATCTGGGGTGTAGAGGGATCAGAGTCCTGGGGGGGATATCTGGGGTGTAGAGGGATCAGAGTGCTGGGGGGATATCTGGGGTGTAGAGGGATCAGAGTCCTGGGGGGGGATATCTGGGGTGTAGAGGGATCAGAGTGCCTTGGGGGGGGATATCTTGGGTGTAGAGGGGCCAGAGTGCTGAGGAGTTATTTATTTGGGGTTGAGAAGTCAGGGGTGTGGAGGTGGTAACAGGATAACAATGGTAGGGGGAAACCGGGTGTGTGTGTGTGTGTGTGGGGGGGGGGGGGTTGTTTGGGTGGAGTTAGGAGTGTTGTATGTATATATGATGTAGAGGGGTTACAATGTTGGGGGTAAAAATGTATTTGCACATCCAACATCCAAATTTTCAGGGCAAGCTTTCCCGGAGTGCCCTCTTCTTTGAGGTACAAGCAGTACTAATACACAAAGTTTTAGCAAAATGTTAACATTCTTGTATTTTATACATTTGTTGGCACCCTCTGGATCAACTGTGGGTATGGGATTGTGTATATAGGATTGTAAATTTTTTTTAATTTTTTTTTGTTTTCCTCTGTTTATTGGTTGAACTAGGCGTGTCTTTTTTTCCAACCAGATAACTTAGTAACTATACATTGTCTATTAGTACTGCTTGGACCTTGAAGAAGGGGGTACACCCCGAAAGCTTGTCCTGAAAATTTAGGTGTTCATGCAAATAAAATAAAAATATCATGGACGGTACATAATTGCTCTTGTTGCAAGTGCACTGATAAGGCTACAATGACCTCTGGCCACCATTAGATGAGCGAAGAAGAGATGAAGACCTCAAGCTCTAGCAGTCCACATAAAGCTTTTAAGTTCGAGTCTTTTAAGGACATCAGAAGCTGTCATGCATTTGCCCCCCCACAGAGAGCTGGCATTTGTACAGGGTTTGGCAGAGAACTCCACCAATCGGCGATCAGCTGAGCCGGGCTCTCTGCCAAACCTGGCGGCATAATAATCAGAGGAATTATCACATGACTACCGAGGCAACTGAGGTTATAGAGGGCCTGCACACAATCAGGATTCCCTACTGTTCATACGAGGGCCAAATCATACACGACAATACAACTTCATGTCATTTATTGTCAGCCCTGAAACCTTCATGCAAAAAGCTAACAGAGACAAGATTTTGGCTTCAGAAACCAATGTACCCAAATCAAATTAAAATTACGGGTGGAAATGATATTTTTTCATTAGATCGCAAAATACTGAACAATAGCGTTTAAATCGATAATAGATGGCTAGTTTCAGATCATTCGAATCTACATCGATGTCAAATCATTACATGTATCGCCACCTTAAATGGGAATTAGAAATAGACAAAATGTACCCTTGCAGTGAGCTCCTCCCACCCCAAACCCAAAGGTTAAAACAGAACTCTGGGAAAAATTGCACTGCATGGGTTAACTGCTTGTTTTCTCTAGGGGTGAACACAGAGCTTATACTACTCACCCGATCCTTCAATCCTTCTGAAAACAGCGCTCCCCCACGTCCAGTGGTGGACTGTTCCTGCCGTCCTCACTTCCAGAGCCAGTCTATGGGCGTGATGACATCATGAACAGTGCAACGCACAAGACCACAGGGGGGCAGGAGAAACAGGAACTGGTCTTAAAGAGGGAGTCCACCTAAAAAAAATATTAAAAGCCAGCAGCTACAAATACTGCAGCTGCTGACTTTTAATAAATGGCCACTTACCTGTCCCAGGGTCCAGCGATGTTGGCAGGCGATGCCGAGAACCCGCACGGTTCTCGGCAGCTGCCGCCTCCATCCTAGGTGAGGGAATCAGGAAGTGAAGCGTTGCGGCTTTACTTCCCGGTTCCTTACTGCGCATGCGCGAGTCACGCTGCGCATCGTAAGTGGTCCCCGCTATCTCCTGGGAGCTGTGTGTTTCCCAGGAGACAGCGCGGAGGGACAGGAAGAGGCATAGACTCCCATGGGAGTCTATGCCGGAAGTGGGTGCAAATACCTGTCTTAGACAGGTATCTGCACCAACCTCCCCCCTGAAAGGTGCCAAATGTGACACCGTAGGGGGGGAGGGTTCCGAAAAGCGGAAGTTCCATTTTTGTGTAGAACTCCGCTTTAAGCTTGGAGGATTGGTGAATTAGGTGAGTATATCTCGACTTTCTAACCCCCTAGACTAGGGTTCTCCAAACGTTATATACAAAGGGCCGGTTTACTGTCCTTCAGACTTTGAGGGGCTGGACTGTGGACAGTAAAAGTAGACAATGCCCTGGCATCAATGGGAGTAAACAATGTCCCATTGTTGGTATTTGAGGGAGGAATATTTCCTTGTTGTTGGTGTCATTGGGAAAGAATATTGCATCGTCATTGGTGTCAGTGGGAAGAATACTGTATTGTAGTTGGTGCCACTGGGAGGAATAGTGCCCTATTGTTGGTATCAGTGACAGTAATTTTGCCCCGTTGTTGGTGTCAGTGGAAGGAATCCTGCACCAAGGACCGGATAGAGTCAAGCAATAGGCCACATGGCCCCCAGGCCGCAGTTTGGAGACCACTGCCCTAGACAAAAACCAGCAATTAAAAAAATATATTCCCGGAGTTCTGCTTTAAATGCTTGTTTAGTTTAGGGGTGCAGGGATATGATGTAAAATGTACCTAATTTTTGAATCCGTTAGGCTCTTTCAATCCATGCAATTGATTCAATGCTGCTGCCTCCCTAAGGCACTCTCAGCTGCGGTCGCATTGCTTGCCTCCTTCACGCTCAAAGCAGGGCCCCATTGCCTATTTAATAGGCCCACCCCAGAAATGTAAAGACTGTTCTGGTCCATGCTCTTCAGGGAAGGTTAAAATAACCAAGGCGGGGAAGGTGAGGGTCTTACCATCTTTAGTCCACGTTATGACCGGAGCTGGTTGCCCATTGGCAGAGCAAAGAAATTCGACATCCCGTCCTTCGGTCACTGTCTGGTCTCTGGGAACCACTGAGAACTTCTGAGGATCTGAAAGTGAAGTGAGGAAATCGGAGGACAGAAAACACATGGCAAAACCATTTAGAAGAAGACCAGATGGGTTCTGTGACTTTGACACAACCACAGAGCTAGTCCCAATAGACTGGAATATCTCTTCAGATCAATATTGTAATCAATAAATTTGCCGTATGGCCTTGTATTTTCTCACCTTGTACGATGATAGACGCAGAGGCCTGGACGCTGCCCTCGCTGTTGCTAGCGTGACACTGATAGAGCCCCTGGTCCGCCGCGGTGAGGTTCTGAATGTACAGACCCCCAGAGCTTGTGATGGTAAAGCGCCCATTATTTGGAATCGCTTCCCCGTTTTCCGTGGTCCATGTAATTTTCGGCAGAGGGTCCCCAGAGACGCCGCACTCCAGGGTGATGCTTCCATCTAGGAGCGCTTCCGTGGTTTGTGGATGGATTATAAACACCGGCTTGGCTGAGGAGGCAGAAAGATTCAACTAAGAACCTTCCATGGCAGGGCAGTCAGCGGCCTACAGATCACATTGAGAATGAAAATCTACTGTCTGTGTTTTATAAAGCGTAGTGCTTGGACAGCAAAGCTGGCTATACACCTCATATTCCCACTGTATAACCTTGCTTTGATTCATGACCAACCATATACAGACTGGATGGGGTCTGAATTGGGTACATTGTTAAATTATAGGGGAGCTTCACCCCACCCATGGGCTTTACTTTCTATATGCCACTTACCTTTGTGGATCCTCTAAGCAGGATATATATACTCACAAACCCAGCAAATCCTGCATTGTCTTTTTTTATCTGCTGCACCTCCCATCTTCACCATCATCTTGAATCTCCCATTATTGTGAGCCGGCTGTCCCTTCCTTGTTTGCACTGCCAGCCTCCTGATGACACTCCCTTGTGATCCTTCGCATGCCCAGACATGCCCCATTCTTTATTGGGACCCAGGCTCCATACTTTGGCTCTACAGCCTACTAGGATCAGTGACGTATATACACAATATTACCAAAAGCATCAGGAAGCCTGCCTTTACATCCACAAGAACTTTAATGGCATCCCAGTCTTAGTCCGTAGGGTTCAGTATTGAGTTGGCCCACACTTTGCAGCTTTAAACGCTTCAACTCTTCTGGGAAGGCTGTCCACAAGGTTTAGGAGTGTGTCTATGGGAATGTTTGACCATTCTTCCAGAAGCGCATTTGTGAGGACAGGCACTGATGTGGACGAGAAAGCCTGGCTCGCAGTCTCCGCTCTAATTCATCCCAAAATTGTTCTATCGGGTTGAGGTCAGGACTCACTCATCCACATCTTTATGGATCTTTCTTTTATGCACTGGTGCGCAGTCATGTCGGAACAGGAAAGGGCAACCCCCAAACTGTTCCCACAAAGTTGGGAGTATGATTGTCCAAAATGTCTTGGTATGCTGACGCCTTAAGAGTTCCCTTCACTGGAACTAAGCCCAACTCCTGAAAAACAACCCCACACCATAATCCCCCCCCCCCCCCTCCACCAAATGATTTGGACCAGTGCACAAAGCAAGGTCCATAAAAGACATGGATGAGCAAGTTTGGGATGGAAGAACTTGACAGTCCTGACCTCAACCCGATAGAACACCTTTGGGATGAATTAGAGCGGAGACTGCGAGCCAGGCCTTCTCATCCAACATCAGTGCCTGACCTCACGAATGCACTTCTGGAAGAATGGTCAAACATTCCCATAGACACACTCCTAAACCTTGTGGACAGCCTTCCCAGAAGAGTTGAAGCTGTTATAGCTGCAAAGGGTGGGCCAACCCAATATTGAACCCTACAGACTAATAGGGCGTACACACGGTCGGACTTTGTTCGAACATTCCGACAACAAAATCCTAGGATTTTTTCCGACGGATGTTGGCTCAAACTTGTTTTGTCTACACACGGTCGCACAAAGTTGTCGGAAAATGCGATCGTTCTAAACGCGGTGACGTAAAACACGTACGTTGGGACTATAAACGGGGCAGTGGCCAATAGCTTTCATCTCTTTATTTATTCTGAGCATGCGTGGCACTTTGTCCGTCGGATTTGTGTACACACGATCGGAATTTCCGACAACGGATTTTGTTGACGGAAAATTTTATCGCCTGCTCTCCAACTTTGTGTGTCGGAAAATCCGATGGAGCCCACACACGGTCGGAATTTCCGACAACACGCTCCGATCGGACATTTTCCATCGGAAAATCCGACCGTGTGTACGGGCATTAGACTGGGATGCCCTTAATGCTCATGTGCATGGTAAATCAGGTGTCCCAATACTTTTGGTAATATGGTGTGTATATATCACAGGAGGCTGTGGGTGGCCCATATGCGTTGATTTCCTTTTTACAGTGAGGGAAAAAGTATTTGATCTCCAGCTGATTTTGTACGTTTGCCCACAGACAACGAAATGATCAGTCTATAATTTTAATGGTAGGTTTATTTTAACAGTGAGAGACAGAATAACAACAACAATATCCCGAAAAACGCATTTCAAAAAATTATAAATTGATTTGCACTTTAATGAGTGAAATGAGTATTTGACCCCTTCGCAACACATGACTTAGTATTTGGTGGCAAAACCCTTGTTGGCAATCACAGAGGTCAGATGTTTCTTGTAGTTGGCCACCAGGTTTGCACTCATCTCAGGAGGGATTTTATCCCACTCCTCTTTTGCAGATCCTCTCCAAGTCATTAAGGTTTCAAGGGTGATGTTTGGTAACCCAAACCTTCAGCTCCCTCCACATATTTTGTATAGGATTAAGGTCTGGAGACTGACTAGGCCACTTCAGGACCTTAATGTGCTTCTTCTTGAGCCACTCCTATGTTGCCTTGGCCGTGTGTTTTGGGTCATTGTCATGCTGGAATACCCATCTACGACCCATTTTCAATGCCCTGGCTGAGGGAAATGAGGTTCTCACCCAAGATTTGATGGTACATGGCCCCGTCTATCGTCCCTTTGATGCGGTGAAATTGTCCTGTCCTCTTAGCAGAAAAACACCCCAAAGCATAATGTTTCCACCTCCATGTTTGACGGTGGGGATGGTGTTCTTGGGGTCATAGGCAGCATTCCTCCTCCTCCAAACATGGCGAGTTGATGCCAAAGAGCTTGATTTTGGTCTCATCTGAACACAACACTTTCACCCAGTTCTCCTCTGAATCATTCAGATGTTCATTAGCAGACTTCAGACGGGCCTGTACATGTGCTTTCTTGAGCAGGGGGACCTTGCAGGCGCTGCAGGATTTCAGTTCCTCATGGCGTAGTGTGTTACCAATTGTTTCTTGGTGACTATGGTCCCAGTTGCCTTGAGATCATTGACAAGATTCTCCCGTGTAGTTGTGGGCTGATTCCTCACCGTTCTCATGATCATTGAAACTCCACGAGGTGAGAGCATGGAGCCTCAGACCGCGGGAGATTGGCAGTTATTTTCTGTTTCTTCCATTTGCTAATAATCGCACCAACTGTTGTCACCCTCTCACCAAGCTGCTTGGCGATGGTCTTGTAGCCCATTCCAGTCTTGTGTAAGTCTACAATCTTGTCCCTGATATCCTTAGACAGCTCTTTGGTCTTGGTCATGATGGAGAGATTGGAATCTGATTGATTGCTTCTGTGGACAGGTGTCTTTTATACAGGTAACAAGCTGAGATTAGGAGCACTCCCTTTAAGAGAGTGCTCCTAATCTCAGCTCATTACCTATATAGAAGACACCTGGGAGCCAGAAATCTTGCTGATTGATAGGGGATCAGAAACTTATTTCGCTCATTAAAATGCAAATCAATTTATAACTTTTTTGAAAATGCGTTTTTCTGGAAATTTTTGTTGTTATTCTGTCTCTAACTGTTAGGATAAACCTACCATTAAAATTATAGACTGATCATTTCTTTGTCAGTGGACAAACATACAAAATCAGCAGGGGGATCAAATACTTTTTTCCCTCACTGTATCTATCTACAGCAGTGGTCCCTAACTTCAGTCCTCAAGTACCCCTCAACAGGTCATATTTTCAGGAGTTTCTTCACCTTGCACAAGTGTTTTAGATCAATGTCCATGGCTTGGTATGTACGAGACCTATTTTATCCAAGGGAAATTTCCAAAACATGGCCTGTTGGGGGTACTTGAGGTTGGAAAACACTAATCTATAGGTACATATTCAGGTTTAGGCCCTCACATTACAAAAAAATTGGGAAATTTAAAGGTGACTGTACAGGGATTGTTCAATTAGATTGTGGCATATAAACAGTGCTGGGACAAGATCATCCAGTGCCCGGGGCAAAAATGACAAAATTGCGCCCCCCCCCCTCCTCGATGTGTGCAAGCCTATGAGGAGGAGAGCGAGAGCACAGCCTGCACCTCCTCCCAGCTCTCTTCTTTTATCCTTGCTGCTTCCAGAGCTGGGCTGACAGAAGTAGTGATGTCGCTCTCACTACTCCTGTCAGCTGTAGATGTCGGTATTACTTAACCTTGTTATGCAGTGAAAAGGACCTCTTTCTTCCATTGCTGCTCTCAGTCGCCATTACATGGTTTCAGCCTGCCCAAAACCATGGATGTTCCACCACATTAGAGAACCCATGAGAAATATAATCATGGGTGCACCTGCGTTTTTTAAGCGACTCATAAGTGTAGAAGGCGTTACTCACATCGGCTGCCAGAGTAGCGCAAGGTCGCCTCTTGAGTGCGCACCTCCCCGGCGATGTTTTTGGCCGCGCACTGATAGATCCCTTTATCCGACTCCTGCGTGTTCTGGATCATCAATGTCCCATCATGCAACAGATGCAGTCTCCCATCGAAACTCATATCGATCTCATTGCTGGAGGGAAAAAGAGTGTTGGGCAGTAACATGGAAATATATGTGCCTCCATTCCCTTTTTCCTTTATTAGCATTTTTTTCAATTTTCATAAAATATGGATATTTGGTCACTCGGTGCCCCGTAGTACATACACATAAATAATTAAGTAGATTAAAATCAGACAAACACCCATTGGACCCTCAAGCAAATCTAGTTTATTCAAAGAATATCCAAAACCCAATCTAATTTTGGACAGAATAGGAAACGTGGAAATCCATTTGTACAGTTCGCTAAACCTCAAACACTCACTTGTTATGTATCCATCTGATGTCAGGCTTGGGATTCCCCTCGGCTCGGCAGATAAAATAAACCGTATTTCCAAGGACGACGTCGGCATCTCTGGGCTCCGATACGATTCGAGGCATCTCTGGAGGAAAAGGAGACCCCCATCAAATGACAGGTTCATTTTTTGGTTGAGAGGAGCCTTTCAAATTATGGTGGAGCAATTTTTATTATTTTTTTTTTGTTATTCTGAAAGGGGTTTATTTCATTTTGGAGAGAGGGGAAGGCGTTTGAGTCTCTGTCCGGATTTTACTGCTCTTTTTGACTGCGTTGGGGAGATTTGCCCTCACTGCTTGTCAGGACAGGAAGTGATGGGAACTCTCTCTAATGGGGACAAATACAAAAACAGGTTGTTCGTAGAGAGATGAAAGGCTAAAATATCTTATGTTTTGATTGCTTTCTGTATGTTCCTGTCACCCAACCCCCCCCCCCCATTCATTACTTGTGTTGGTGTCACAGCGACAGGAAGTGAGGAAATTCTCCTTAATGGGGTCAGACAGCAAAAAATAAATAAAAGAAACAGTAAAAAAATTGTAACTCTCCTAATTTTTTTAAACAAAAAATTTGATTGGAATCAAGATTGAACAATTCTTTATCTTTCGCCCATTTCCCTGCTTGTGTGCCCAATCAGATCCCTGCAGTCACTAGTCCAGACGACAGCTAATGGCAGTGCCAGGACAAGGCCATCTAGAGCCCAGGGCGAACATGCCAAACTGCCCCCACCCAAAGATGTCCAACCCCCCTAATAATGAAGCACTAATCTACATGCTTACCTCCCAGGCATATATTCCCTCTCCTCCCAGTACAAATCTTTGACCTCCCCCCTCATCCCCCATCCCAGCTCAAATCCTCTCTCCCCAAATCCCCACAGCACAACCCCCCCCCCCGAAAAAAAAAATCACAAATCCTCTACTCCTAAAATCCCCCCACCCACCCACCCCCACGAGTACTGCACCCTTCCTTCCAGGACAAATCCCCCCTCCTAACACAAATTCCCCCCCCCCACAAGAATACTGCACCCTTCCTTCCAGAAGACATCCCCGCTCCTAACACAAATCCCCCCCCCCAAGAGTACTGCTCCCTTCCTTCCAGAACACATCCCCCCTCCTAACACAAATCCCCCCCCCCCAAGAGTACTGCACCCTTCCTTCCAGCACAAATCCTCTACTCCCCTCCAAGCACGAACCTTCTCCCTCCTCTACCATATCAACTCTCTTAGCACAAACCCCTCAAATTCCTCCTACTAGCACAATTTCCCTTCCCCTATCTGCCCTCCCAACACCAATTCCCTCAAATCACCTTTCCTTGCCCCCCCCCCCCCAAATTTCCTCTCTTACAACAATTCTTACCCCCTGCTGTCCCCCAAATTCTCCCATCCAACACAAATTCCGTCCCCCATCTCACATGATACCACAGTGCCCACCTATTGTCCCGGCCCTGGCTAATGGTGAAAGGAAGTGCACAATGGTAGGTTTCCGAGCCCTCATTATTGAAAACAAATCATTCATACTCCAAAAATAATTGTGGATGGTGTAAAATGTTTCTATTCCCCAAACCAAAGCTTTCAGCTCACCGCAGTTAAACTGATCCTCAGGAAGGGAGCTCACAGACTTCCCTCGCAGATGCGTCGGATGTTCGCATGTGGCGGCAGTCAGCGTGCTGCTCCTCTCCGTGAACTTCCTCAGGAGGTCCGCCAACCACACCAGCTCACAGTCGCACACCAAAGGGTTGGAGTCCAGGCGTCTGGACGCACACAAAAAGAAACTGTAAAAATCCTTTCTGGTGCAGCTCTAAATTTACACTATGCACCCCAGACTATGGGATGTCATTAAAGAACAAAAAGAACAACTCCAGGGGCATCCAGGAAATCTCTTTTCTCTTTAGCTATTGAAATACTAACACACACCAGATAAAATCTAAATTCTGGCTGGTGGTGGCAGAGCCTGCTCTATATGCTGATGACACGAGGGAGGTTCTTATGTGATCCTAAAGTCAGAAAGAAGCTGGTAGGTGCTATTTAGCAGTTGGGATGGAGTCAACCATTAGAACACACCCTTTTGGGGCAACAAACAACTTACAGACGGGTCAGTGATGGAAGCTGAGAGAAGGTTCTTGGATGAATCCTAGAGATTCGGTTATTGTGCAGGAACCTGCAAAAGAAACACAACATAAAGACAAGCCAAAGAGATAAAAAAAATTCACAAGACCTAAGCTATTGCAACCACTTACAGTCTCTCCAGCTTCGGCAGATCCCCGAACGTGTCAACGTCCAGAGCCTCCAGGCTGTTGAAGTGGAGATACCTGGCACAGGGGAAGACAGATACAGAGCATGGGCTGGGTGAACTTCACGCCTACCATGCTATGACAGTGGCCAAACTCTGATATGATTCTACAATGGCCACACAACATAACAAGGAAATACTACAACTCTTTCTACAAGTGAAAAATTGGTGTAAACGGGCAAAAAGTTCAAACTTTTGTTTCTGTGCATGTCAACTGGTCTGCAAAGGCCGAGCTCCGGTATATAAAAACTGCGGAACTTGAACTCTACTGCAGAAAAGCACAACTTAAAGTATATGCATAACCAGACGGTTCCTATTTTAGTTTTGGATAGAGTAGGGAAGGGTTAGAACCCATAAGTTTACTTTTTATTGTCCTCTTGGAGATGCAACAGAGAGACTGAGAGGAGATCAGTTGGCCTTCATTAGCATATTTATTCTTGCCTTTTGTTTGGGTGACAACTTTAAAATGTTGAATTTCTTATTGATTTCTGTTTGGCGATATTGCTCACCAGGACAAATACAAAGATGGGTTCAACACAGTGGGGACAAAGACAGCAGTAACAATTTGATGGAGGTTTTTAATTCTTCCACACTCTAGGCCAGTGTTTCTCAACCATGGTTCTGTAGAACCCTAGGGTCCCTCGTAAGGTTGGTAGGGTTTCTTTGATCAGTGAACAGTGGTGGATCAATTTCCCACGTAGCCTGACCACCAATCCAAGGGGGAAGCTTTCCCCTACACTGATGACCAATGCAAGGGGCAATTTTCCACTAACCACCCATGCCATGGGTCACTTCTGCATGGATCACTTATGTTAGGGGACACCACAATTTTTACTGTGTGCCCTTCTTTTCTGTAATATTTACTTATTTCAAGTATATTACGGAAAATAATTTTGCAGGGGTTTAGTTCTGGCAGTCAAATACGCTAGGCAAGTCACATTTTTTTTATTTCAAAATGTCTTCAATTTATTGATCGCGCTTTAGCACCATTAGTTATAGATATACCGTATATACTCGAGTATAAGCCGAGTTTTTCAGCACATTTTTTTGTGCTGAAAATGCCCCTCTCGGCTTATACTCGAGTCAAGCACTTTTCTGCAGCAGAGAATGACATTTTCCTAACCAAATTTGGGGCCCCATATCTTGGGGTAACTTGGTGCTAGGAACCCCAAATTTGGTGTGCAAACCAAGTGGAACTGGCGCTACAACAAAGATGGGGTTTCTAGCATTAAATGGTCCCGAGATACGGGGCCCCCAAATGCGGTTCGGAAAATGTCATTCTCTGCTGCAGAAAAATGCTTGACATTTTCCGAACTGACTCATATCTCGGGGCCACTTGGTCCTAGGAACCCCAGCTTTGGAAACTTTGTAGTGCTGGTTCCACTGGGTTTGCACACCAAATTTGGGGTTCCTAGCACTAAGTGGGCCTGAGATATGGGGCCCCAAAGTCGGTCAACTGTGTCCATCTGCAGCAATGTCATTTCGGGACCCTTTGGGTCCAGAGACCCCAAGTTTTGGCTGCAGCTAGGGGGCATCTAGGAACCCTTAACTACCGAGTTTGAAGTTTGGGGGACCTATGGCTGCAAATGGGCACAGTGAGGCTGCAAATGGGCACTGTTGACCTTCTTTTCCACTTACAGTAGCTGTGTATTTCTCACCCTAGGCTTATACTCAAGTCAATAAGTTTTCCCAGTTTTTTGTGGTAAAATTAGGTGCCTCGGCTTATATTCAGGTCGGCTTATACTTGGGTATATACGGTAATCCTTTTAAGCAGGGGTTTCCGGAGAACCTGAAAATTATTTCAAGGGTTCATCAGAGGTAAGAAGGTTGAGAAAGGCTGCTCTAGGCAAACTAAAACAAAAGTTTTGGATATACATACCCTAAAAGGAGGCATGGAGGAGCTCAGCTATGAGTACAGATTAACCGAACTGAATTTATTCTCCTTTGAGAAGAGGCGATTAAATAGGAATATCATCACCTTGTATACATAATTGATCCACATAGTGAACAAGGGTGCAAAGTTGCTACTTTTAGGTCATTGAAAATGACAAAGAGGTCACTGTTTTCTCCTGGAGGAAAAACGGTTTAAAGTGGTTCTGAGGGCTCAAGGCTTTTTTACCTTCATGTCATTG
Organism: Lithobates septentrionalis; assembly: GCA_037952835.1. NCBI lineage: Eukaryota > Metazoa > Chordata > Amphibia > Anura > Ranidae > Lithobates > Lithobates septentrionalis. The sequence continues at coordinate 832,151 of JBBDGP010003019.1, forward strand.
GCTCCCGCTGCAGTCAATCACAGCCAGTGAGCCAATGAGGAGAGAGAGGAGGAGGGGCTGAGCCCCGGCTGTGTGTGTGAGAATGTTTACAGCAGTGCAGTGGCTTAGGAGTGTGCCTGCTTGGATGCCCTCCATTGCAAGCTGCTTGCTCTGGGGGTACCTGGCAGGAGGGAGGACCCAAAAAGAGGAGGATCAGGGCTGTTCTGTGCGAAATTGCACAGAGCAGGTAAGTATAACATGTTTTCTATTTTTTTTTAAAAAGGGTTCTTTAAAGAAATATGGACTAGTCTTCTTCAGGAACTAGTTCTAGCTAACTTAACAGATTGTTTCAAAGAAAGAACTGGATGTGTTCTAAATGCACAAAATATAAATGGCTATAAATATTCATTAGTAACAACATTGTACATTGATGATCCAAGAAGTATCCAATTGACCAAGGGGTACAGGAAGGACTTATTCCCTGTTAAAGCCATATGGACCATGGTTTATAGGAGTTTTCTGGTCTTCCTCTGGATCAACTGTTGGTTTAGAGTATTGCAGATGCAAGCTTTACATTTATTGAAAGGATTTTGTAATTATGTGCTCTTTGCAAACGGTCCCTTGCACAGATTTAAGAGCTGAGAGACTCAGAGGTGATTTTATCTTTTATCACAGTATTCTGTACCAACATGTTCAACTTTTTCAGCCACCAATCACCCAAGAATATGAATCAAATTGGTTGTTGTAAGGCGATAACTCAAGTTATCTCAAGAAAAAAGCCACCAATTTAACCACTTCAGCCCCGCTCACTGTATATATACGTCATTTTTTTGAAGATGGATATCTCGGTAACGGCAGCAGCTGCTGCCACAACCGAGATATCCATCTCTTCAGTGAGCGGTTCTGTACACGATAATGGTGGTCTCTGCGGCGGGTTCGCCGCGAGATCACCGTTATCGGCGGCGGGAGAGGTGCCACCCCCCCTCCCGGCGATCGGGTCCTGTCACTTCCTCGGTATGGAGATGAGTGAGGCCAAGATGGCCCCCACCCGTCTCCGTACTATGTGACGGCCGGAGCGACGTCATTAAGACGGCTCCGCCCACTTCTCTTAAAGGCACAATTATTTGTGTTATTTTTTTAAACGACTCTTTTTTTTTTTTTTTTTTTGCATTTTAGTCTAAATATGAGATCTGAGGACTTTTTGACCCCAGATCTCATATTTAAGAGGACCTGTCATGCTTTTTTCTATTACAAGGGATGTTTACATTCCTTGTAATAGGAATAAAAGTGATCCAAAATTTTTTTTTTAAAAAAACAGTGAAAAAATAAATAAAATAAAGTAAAATAAATAATAAAAAAAAAAATTTTTTTTTAAAGCGCCCTGTCCCGACGAGCTCGCGCGCAGAAGCGAACGCATACGTGAGTAGCGCCCGCATATGAAAACGGTGGTCAAACCACACATGTGAGGTATCGCCGCGACCGGTAGAGTGAGAGCAATAATTCTAGCCCTAGACCTCCTCTGTAACGCAAATCATGCAATCTGTAGAATTTTTTAAACGTCGCCTATGGAGATTTTTAAGGGTAAAAGTTTGACGCTATTCCACGAGCGGGCGCAATTTTGAAGCGTGACATGATGGGTATCAATTTACTTGGCGTAACATTATATTTCACAATATAAAAAAAATTTGGGCTAACTTTACTGTTGTCTTATTTTTTTTTTCAAAAAAGTGAATTTTTTTCAAAAAAAGTGCGCTTAGAAGACCGCTGCGCAAATACGGTGCAAAAAAAAGTTTTGCAATGACCGCTATTGTATTCTCTAGGGTGTTAGAAAAAAAAACAATATATAATGTTTGGGGGTTCTAAGTAATTTTCTAGCAAAAAAACCTGTTTTAAACTTGTAAACACCTAAAATCCAAAACGAGGCTGGTCTTAAAGTGGTTAAGTATAATAACATGAGTACGTGATTAGCAGGCAGAAGGAGCTAGAGACCTGAGGATAACCAGGAGGGGATGTGATTAGAAGGATCCAAGGAGTATCCAATTGACTAAAGTGTACAGGAAGGTCTTCTTCCCCGTTGGAGCAAATTGGACCATGGCTAGCTTGTGTTCTTAGTAAGACCATCTTAATGCAAAAGGCCCTTCATACAGTAGCAGAGAAATCTGACTGGCCTAGCAGGTGTCCAGCCAAAAGTAATATGTGGGGGGGTAACTTTCTAGCATTTGCAACCACTATCAACAAGTTTTCAATTACAAAAACAACTGAGTACATTACATGGTTACATATAGTTACATAGTAGGTGAGGTCGAAAAAAGACACAAGTCCAGGTGCTTATCTAATAGTTTCTTGAAACGATCGATGCTCCCCGCTGAGACCACCACCTGTGGAAAGGAATTCCAGATCCTTGCCGCTCCTACAGTAAAGAACCCTCTACGTAGTTTAAGGTGTTAGGCCATTGATGTGGTCTAACACCAGTCTTGCCATATGACAATAAAAACTTGAAAATGAACAATACCAGGCTAAAAGTGGTTGAGAATTATGTTAATGCAGATGCTGGCTGCAATACTCACAGCTGTTCCAGCGAGCCCAGTCCATGGAATGCATTCCCCTGTATGCTACGGATTTCATTCTTGTACAGGTATCTGTGAGAAGACATAAAGGATGAACAGTCTGGATATGTGACCATCAGTAGGAAGAATGATTTCTACATGCGAGAAAGAAAGCCAATAAATAAGGAGATTGAGACTAGGATGCAGTAAGAGGCGTTGGCAAAGAAGAAGGGTGTGTTGGAGACCAGGACCTTAGTGAGACAAGGAGAAAATAAGCTCATATGATCAGGAGCACTAAAGAGGAAGGATGGGGTAGTAAGATAAAGAGAGGACAGGACAGGGACTAGCTTTCTGGATAAGAGGTATACAGTGTGTGCATGTGTAAATTGGAAATTTAAAGCCAAAGGGAAGCTAAGTAGAGGGAGGGAAACTAGAACAGTAAAGAAAGACGGGCATTGGAAGGATGGCAAGCAGAAGGACCTAGAGGTCAGGGTAAGATGATTAGAGGGTTAGCAGGGCGATTGGAGCCAAGGATCCAGGGAGAAGAAGAATAAGCATGAGGGCATGGGACAAGAAGGAGAGCAATAAAAGGGAGCCAGGAATCAGGAGGATGGCAGAAAGAAGAAGACACCAATTTAGATATAATGATGATGGCATGGTGACTAAATGGTTAGCAGGCAGAAGGAGCCGAGAGACCGGGGATAACAAAGAGAGGATGTATTAGAAGGATAACAACAAGTGTAAGTCAGGTAGCTGGGTAGAGAAGGGAAAACCAGGAGAAAATATGACCAGAGAGATAGCAGGGGGAGGAAGACAGAAATCAGAGTATAAGATGGAAATACCAGGAGAGGATATGATTAGAAAGGCAAGGAATCTAGAGAAGGTAGAGGCCAGAGTAGATGAAGGAAAACCAGAGCAGGATCTGACTAGAAGAACAACAAGGAGAGGAAAGCCAAGACCAGAAAAGAAGAACCAGGACAGTATATGATTAGAAGGATAGCAAGGAGAGGAAGACAGAGAAAGGGGAAGAAGACAGAGAACCAGGAAAGGATATGACAAGGAGGAGAGAAAAATGAAGGCAAGGGTAGAAGAAAAAAAACAAGGAGAAGATACAGTATGATTAGAAACATAGCATGGAGAAGAAAACCTAGGTAGAGGGAGGATAGCACAGAACGAGAAGGAATCTCTTTCTAGGAAGGGTAAACAGATCACTATGATATTGGGAATAACAATTAGGGATGATCAGAGTGATTTTGGCTAGATTGATTTTGCCATGAAACGTCCAGGAAATCGAAACGCTTGTATTTAGGATGTATGTATATATACAAATTCAGTCATATCCGACTCTTAGCTAGATCTGTGGGCACCGAATGTCTAGTTTATTTAAATTAGTGTTTTTTGTATTTCTTTTTTTTCCTCCCTTTAGGGGCATTTGGTCATTATTTGTGTTCTGTCACTTTAAAAAAAAAAAAAAAATACAAAATAATTTAATCATTTTAAATAGTTTAAAAATACAGCATGCAGCCACTACAGTTAATCAGAATTATCTTTATAGGGATAATAGTAAAGTCGAAAGCGGAGGAAAGAGAAGTATCAGGGAACAGGTCTGACTGACAGATGCTTCAAATTTTCCAATTTCTCGAATGGTTTCTGAGAGAGCCGCTGGATACGGTTGTTGTTCAGCAACCTGCAATAAGCACAAAAAAAAAAGAAATAATGCAAAGCAATGACAGCACAGACCAGTACGAATATTCTCAGCCTGAATACAATGCACATGTAATTTAATAAACAATACAAAAATACCTTGCAGGAAACAGGGGCTAGGGACTAGGAGCATGGGTGTAGCATCAGGGGTTGCAATGGTGACCCCCCCCATGCTCAGGGGGGCCCGTGCGGCTTCCCCATCACTTAGGTTTCCATCGACTCAGCAGGAGTCCCCAACCACCGGCAAGCGTGCCAGACATCCACAAAGCCGGCCAGAGGTGTGGCTGGCTAGCCAGGAGTGTCCCACCTGCCTCCATTCCCACCCTCCTATCTTAGTAAGCAGTATTGAGTATGGTTGGATCTAGGGGGTGGTGCACCTCTCCCCCCTCACATGGATGCTGGGCACGGGTCAGTAAAAGTTCCTCACCCATCCTCAGACTGTACTTAGTCTCACACAACCCATGCAGCAGGGATACTCCTACCCACACAGCTGAGATTCTTGTACAGACATTCTGCAGAGTGTGTAGCTGGCTGTTTGCAGTTCTGACCTATGAAATCAGATCAGAAAGGCAGCAGAGCTGCAATAGCCAGCTACACACTATGCAGATTGAGGCTGTGTCTGTAAAAGAATCCACCCTTGGCTGTGTGCAGTTGGGGAGGAGCAGCGCTGCTGAGTGCCCTGCCAGCAATGACCTCATCCTCTGCCCTACTGACCCCTATTCCATGCTCTGCTACTCCACACTCTGCCCTGCTGAACCCCATCCTCTGCTCAGCTGACCCTGTCCTCAGCCCCGCTGCCCAGCTGACCCTGTCCTCAGCCCCGCTGACCCCTGTCCTCAGCCCTGCATAGCCACCAGAGACCCTGCTTATCCACCAGAGACCCTGCTTAGCCACCAGAGACCTCACATAGCCACCTCAGACCCCACATAGCCACCAGAGACCCTACATAGCCACCAGAGACCCTACATAGCCACCAAGGACCCCACGTGGCTATGCAGAGACACCAGAGTCCCCACATAGCCACCAGAGACCCTGCATAGCCACCAGAGACCCCATATAACCACCAGAGACCCTGCATAGCCACCAGAGACCCCACATAGCCACTAGAGACTCAGCATAGCCACCAGAGACCCTGCATAGCCACCAGAGACCCTGCATAGCCACCAGAGACCCTGCAGAGCCACCAGAGACCCTGCAGAGCCACCAGAGACCCTGCAGAGCCACCATGGACCCTACATGGCTATGCAGAGACCCTGCATAGTCCCCAGAGACCGCACATAGCCACTAGAGACCCTGCATAGATACCAGAGACCCTGCATAGCCACCAGAAACCCTGCATAGCCACCAGAGACCCCGCATAGCCACCAGAGACCCCGCATAGCCACCAGAGATCCCACATAGCCACCAGAGACCCTGCACAGCCACCAGAGACCCCACATATTTACCAGAGACCCCACATAAAACCAAAATACACCACTGGCGGGAAGGGCTCTATTTAAAGGGAATGCCCAACCAAAACTTTTTTTTAGCTTTGGATGTAGTGGGGAACCCTGTCAGTAATACATAAGGGGCACTTTGTTGTTTTTCTTTTTTTAAATGCCAGTGCTGCATTGTGCTGGCAACATATAGGAGAGTCAGAAGATCATGGATCTCTCACACAGAGAAGCACACCCTTCTAAATACTGTTCAAATCAACAGAACTGCTCAGGAAGAAAGAATGCTGTTGATTAGAGCGGTGTTCAGGGGGAGTGTCAGACTGCTGGAGAGCCGAGCCAATGCTTTGTGTGAGAGGACCACGGTCTGACTCTCCTATGTGCTGCCAGCACAGGGCGCATTGCAATACTAAGGTAAGTAGCAAGGGTTCAATTGGCTTCAAAATTAAGACAGAATATGGATATTCAGGCATTAGATTGTAATCTCTAACGAGCAGGGCCCTCTGACTCCTCTGGTATTGAATTGTATTGTAACTGTACTGTTTGCCCTCATGTTGTAAAGCGCTACGCAAACTGTTAGCGTTATATAAATCCTGTATAATAATAATAATAATAATAATAATAGAACCACACTTGTTTTAATCTGATCTTTCAGGAATCTGCTTTTGTATTCCAATCGCATTCTAGAAAAAAATGTACTGTACTGGGCTGTAACCCGTGCAAGGACTTGGTAGAAGCACTATTGAATAAATCCCCTGAAGGCGTTTCATGCTGCACAGCGAAATTAATCACTTTCATTTTTTTACTGCTACTCAGCAGACAATTGCTTATTCCTTGACAACCCTTAAACTAAATTTCCAAGAAATTGACTTCTAAAGGGAACCATGACAAATGAGAAACTATCAGCTATCACCATAGATACCCAGGCCAAGTTCTTGAAAATCTGGTCCCCATGGATTTCATATTCCCAACCAAACCAAAGAGCTTTGAGTCTTTAACTTGACAATTCGGCTCAATGCACACTGAGCTTAAAAATATATCTGTTCTCTTGGGAGTAAAAAACGCTCATATAAAGCACTTTTTGTACAAAGTTTAGACGAGTTTAGTAGAGTTTTACGTTTTTTCTGCCAGTAAGATCCAATCAAAAACGCGAACCAGAAAGTTTTTTTTTTCCTGCCTCTAAAAGTTGAGCTCAAAATATGCCTCTAAACGTCCTAATGTGCATTGACACATAGAATAACATTGAGCTGCTTCTACAGGCAGAACACAAAACTCCTGTAGAAGCAACATTTTTTTAAGCCAGTGTGCATGGAGCCTTCACCAACGAGGCTTGTACAGCAGGGGGACCTACCCGTCTCCACCTCCACTCCCCCCCCCCCGCCCATCTCCTTTCGGATACTATACCCCCCCCCCTTCTGTAAGTTCGTCTTCTAACTAGCTCTCCTTCCTTCTTTGCTTTCTCTCCTAATTTCTTCCTTTTCTTACTAATACTTTCCTATCTGATTCAGAACTAGAAGTGCCAAACTTATAACATTACGTGTCCTGTTAATTGATGTTGAGGACTATCACGTACCTGTATTTACAGTGCCTTGGAAAAGCGTTCACACCTTGAAATTTTCCACATTTTGTCATGTTACAACCAAAAACGTAAATGTATTTTATTGGGATTTTATGTAATAGACCAACACAGAGTGGCACATAATTGTGAAGTGGAAGGAAAATGATAAATGGTTTTCAAAATGTTTTACAAATAAATATGTGAAAAGTGTGGCCTGTATTTGTATAGTGCCCCTCTGAGCCAATACTTTGTAGAACCTCCTTTCACTGCAATTACAGCTGCAAGTCTTTTTGGGGATGTCTCTACCAGCTTTGCACATCTAGAGAGGGACATTTTTGCCCATTCTTTGCAAATTTGGATGGAAAGCGTCTGCGAACAGCAATTTTCAAGTCTTGCCCCAGATTCTCAATTGGATTTAGGTCTGGACTTTGACTGGGCCATTCTAACACATGAATATGCTTTGATCTAAAACATTCCATTGTAGCTCTGGCTGTATGTTTGGGGTTGTTGTCCTGCTGGAAGGTGAACCTCCGCCCCAGTTTCAAGTCTTTTGCAGACTCTAACAGGTCTAACAGCTTTTACCTTCAATGAGAACCCAGGGTCCCAGTCCATGTGTACTTGGGGGCTTCATCCGTTTTTTATTGGACTTCTGTTTGATCTTCTAAGATTGCCCTGTATTCGGCTCCATCCATCTTCCCATCAACTCTGATCAGCTTCCCTGTTCCTGCTGAAGAAAATCAACCCCACAACATGATGCTGCCACCACCATGTTTCACAGTGGGGATGGCGTATTCAGGGTGATGTGCAGTGTTAGTTTTCCGACACACATGGCGTTTGTTTTTAGACAAAAAAGTTAAATTTTGTTCTCTTCTAACCAGAGCACCTTCTTCCACATGTTTGCTGTGTCCCCCACATGGCTTCTCGCAAACTGCAAACGTTACTTCTTATGGCTTTCTTTCAACAATGTCTTTCTTCTTGTCACTCTTCCATGAAGGTCAGATTTGTGGAGAGCACGACTAATAGTTGTCCTGTGGACAGATTCTCCCACCTGAGCTGTGGATCTCTGCAGCTCCTCCAGAGTTACCATGGACCTCTTGGCTGCTTCTCTGATGAATGCTCTCCTTGCCCGGCCTGTCAGTTTAGGTGGACGGTCATGTCTTGGTAAGTTTGAAGTTGTCCCATACTCTTTCCATTTTTGGATGATGGATTGAACAGTGCTTTGTGAGATGTTCAAAGATTGGGATATTTTTTTATAACCTAACCCTGCCTTAAACTTCTCCACAACTTTATCCATGATGCGATTTGTTTACTAAGGTTCTCTAACAAACCTCTGAGGGCTTCAAAGAACAGATGTATTTATACTGAGATTAAATTACACACAGGTGGACTCTATTTACTAATCAGGGGACTTTTGAAGGCAATTGGTTCCACTAGTTTTTAGTTAGAGGTATCAGAGTATAGGGGGCTGAATACAAATGCATGCCACACTTTTCACATATTTATTTGTAAAAAATGTTGAAAACCATTTATCATTTTCCTTCCACTTCACAATTATGTGCCACTTTGTGTTGGTCTATCACATAAAATCCCAATAAAATACATTTACGTTTTTGGTTGTAACATGACAAAATGTGGCAAATTTCAAGGGGTATAAATACTTTTTCAAGGCACTGTACCTACGAGGCGTGTCTAAAAAGTTTGGCGAATGGTCCGATATCTCAACAACAGAGGCACATCGAGAAGCGCCACCTAGTGTGGAGTACACGTGACTGTCAGCGTAAACCTGCTGCGGGCAGTGGAACGTAGGTCAGTGTGAGAGGTAGGGTCACAGTTAAATGGAGCAATGAGTGAACATCAAGTTCTCCTACAAATTGGGGAAAACGGCGGCAGAGATGCATGAAATGTCGATGCAAGCGTATGGGATGGAAGGAAGCCGTGAGCAGAAAATGTGTTTATGACTGGTTCAAACGCTTTCGTGATGGAATGTAAACGACTGAGGGTGAACCACATTCGGGTCGGCCGTCAACAAGCTGAACCCCTGACATGATTGAGCGAATGCAGCAAATACTGGCTTGATATCGGCGACTGACTATGATTGATGATGGAGGAATTGGGCATTAGCAAGGACACGGTGAGCACCAACATCCGCGAAGATTTGAGTAAGCGGAAGATCTGTTCCTGGTTTTTGCCACACAAGCTGACAGACGAACAGAAAGCAAAATGGATGGAAACTTCTGGAGATTTCATTACTAGGTGTGACCAGGATCTATCCTTTCTGCCAACCCTCGTCAGAGGGAATGGGACCTGGTGGTACCAGTTCTACCTGAAATCCAAGCGGCAATCGATGGAATGGCGGTCACTGTCTTACGGACTTTTCTGTTTCCCCACCTGAAGAGTGTCATGAAAGGCACACGTTTTGCAGACGTGGCCGCAATCCTAGAATGTGTGACAGCGGTTCTGCGATCGATTCATTAAAGCGGGGGTCCACCCACACCGCCAAAAAAAATAAATATTAAAAGCCAGCAGCTACAAATACTGCACCTGCTGACTTTTAATACATGGGCACTTACCTGTCCCAGGGTCCAGCGATGTCGGCAGGCGACGCCGAGAACCCGCTCGGTTCTCGGCAGCTGCTGCCGCCATCCTAGGTGAGGGAATCAGGAAGTGAAGCGTTGCGGCTTCACTTCCCGGTTCCCTACTGCGCATGTGCGAGTCGCGCTGCGCGTCCCAAGTGGTCCCCGCTCTCTGCTGGGAGCTGTGTGTTTCCCAGGAGACAGCGCGAAGGGACGGGAAGAGGCATAGACTCCCATGGGAGTCTATGCCGGAAGTGGGTGCAAATACCTGTCTTAGACAGGTATCTGCACCCCCCTCCCCCCTGAAAGGTGCCAAATGTGACACCGGAGGGGGGGAGGGTTCCGAAAAGCGGAAGTTCCATTTTTGTGTGGAACTCCGCTTTAAGAGGCCTTTGCTGACAGTTTCCAAAAGCTTTATGAACGTTGCCAGAAGTGTGTTGTGAAGGATGGCGATTATTTTGAAGGCCATTAACGGTAATTTTTTTGTATCTTCTGTTTTTGTTTTCTGATACCATTCACGATGGAATGTAAGTTGTATGTTATCAAGTGTTCAAAACTTATTGTACACCTTGTAATGTGGAAAACCATTTCACAGAAATGCCCCTACTGCTTGGTTGCATTGAAAAACGTCAATAAATATTAATGAACAAAAGAAAAAAAATAAACCTGATGCATTGGCAGACACTACCGCCATCCCTTTTCATCGAATGTATCCGGACCAAGAGGAAGCAATTGTTTCCTAGGAGCTCCTAGAACAGAATCCTACCATTCTTTACATAGGATTGATTATCATTACTAGAATTCCCATTATTACAGGCCTGGTTGGTAATACCCTGAACCCTGCCCAACGCTCATCTCCACGTGGGCTCACACAATCCTACCTTCTGTCCATTAAATAAAGAGAAAGAACATCAGCATTGCCTTACAGAGTGTGAAGGTCGGGCAGCTTCTGGAGGGCTTCAGAACTGACCTCTCGGATACGGTTAAATCTCAGGTCCCTGCGAAGACAAAAAACAGAATGGATTATACAGTATATTGCTGCCCTGTATGATATAAGCTTTCTCAGCACTGGTTTGGGGCATACCACCTTTGTGACCATGGAAGCACTGAAATACCATGCATACCCTCTGCTTCAGCACCCTGTATAAAGTAGGGGTATCTACCTATCTGTGCACCAAACTTATCTCCAATAACTGCTCTGTAGTCAAGCCATTGGCATGAAAAAATTCCGGATATGACACAATACAAAGCAACAGTATAAAAATAAGCAATCCGTGAGCTTTATTCAGTGACATTGCCTAGGCTGAGATGATGTCACCAATCTGCTAAAGGCAGTAGGGACATTTCCTCCGTCTTCTGTCCTCTAGTAATGAGACTGCAGCATTGTGGTCGGTGTGAGAGGTAGTGTTACACTTACACAATACTTACCCTATGCACCCAACATGAAAACATTTTTTTCTTTTCTTGGCTTTTCCTGTATTGGCTATGCACTCCAACAGATAGCCACTATACCAACTGTTATAAACACTTAGAAGGGGGAGAAAATAGGATACAAATGTGGAAGTGATACCCATAATGGGCAATCAAGTTTCAAAATCTGTTCTGTGGGAACATTAAGCAAGGAATCTGTTTGGTACATTATAGCAAATGCTCCACTTGGGTTTCTGTTTTTAATCATCAACTCCCATATGACAGGTTCTCTTTAAGGAAAACCCCTGCTAAGCACTACTTGGGTCTAACGTGCACGTGACCCAAGTCCAGTCCAATCAGGACTCTGCATTCTTCAAGATGGCCTACAGCAGCAAACACTGGACATTGGTGCCCACAGCCAACGTACATTCTAGAGGTGGTCACCAGTGCCTGGACAGCAATGCCAAATTAACGCACAGGCTAGACTTGCATGAAGGAGACAAACAGAGCTTAGAGGGATTTTTTTTCTTAAAGTATACTCAAGCCAAATTTTTTTTTAGTTTTGGATAGAGTTTGGATCGGTTAGACCCCTGTCAGGTCTTTTGTTTCACTTCTGGAGACACAATCCTCTATTAGACAGCTGTCACCATTTCAGAGGCCTCCATTGAAAGGTTCTCCTCTATTTCTGTTCCAGTGACAATTGTGAAATGACTCTATCCAAAATGAAAAAGAAAGTTTTCGGTTTGGATATATTTTAAATTTATTGTGCCAAAGTACTTGGTGGCTGTGCTGACCATAAGAGAACGTTCAGGATGCATTGCATGGAACATTGGTGTCCAGCTAGGTTTCACCTCCATCCACACGGAATAAACTGTTCCTGGAATCCTGCCATACTGGACACGGCTACACCGCCGAGCACACACTGCATCCCTGTGTGCATAATAAGGATGCGTGCGAACATGAAAACATTCGGTGACATCACCGATAAAGAACTCCATTAATTTCTTCCTAGCAGCACAAAACACTGGCAGCAAAAGCCATACAGAAGGTCAGAGAAAAGAGAAAATGGGTTCCAAGCTGCTTTATGTAAAGGAGAAAATATATTTTGGTAAAAAATATATGTAGGTTTTGTGACAGATTGCCTTCTGCCATACTCTGTTCACTCCTCTCTTTACATACTGCCCCTGTTCTACCCTCTGTACTCCTCTCCTGTACATATTGCCTCCTTCCTGCCCTCTGTACTCCTCTCCTGTACATACTGCCCCCCATCCTACCCTCTGTACTCCACTCCTGTACAAACTGCCCCCGTCATACCCTCTGTACTCCTCCCCTGTACATACTGTCCCAGTTCTACCCTCTGTACTCCTCCCCTGTACATACTGTCCCAGTTCTACCCTCTGTGCTCCTCTCCTGTACATACTGTCCCAGTTCTACCCTCTGTGCTCCTCTCCTGTACATACTGCCCCAGTTCTACCCTCTGTACTCCTCCCCTGTACATACTGTCCCAGTTCTACCCTCTGTACTCCTCTCCTATACATACTGCCCCAGTTCTACCGTCTGTACTCCTCTCCTGTACAAACTGCCCCCGTCATACCCTCTGTACTGCACTCCTATACATACTGTCCCAGTTCTACCCTCTGTACTCCTCTCCTGTACATACTGCCCCAGTTCTACCCTCTGTACTCCTCTCCTTTACATACTGCCCCAGTTCTACCCTCTGTACTCCTCTCATGTACATACTGGCCCAGTTCTACCCTCTGTACTCCTCTCCTGTACATACTTCCCCTGTTCTACTCTCTGTACTCCTCTCCTATACATACTGCCCCCGTCTTACCCTCCACACTCCTCTCATATACATACTGCCCCGGTCCTACCCTCTGTACTCCTCTCCTGTACATACTGCCCCGTTCTACCCTCTGTACTCCGCTCCTGTACATACTGCCCCGTCCTACCCTCTGTACTCCTCTCCTGTACATACTGCCCCGTCCTACCCTCTGTACTCCTCTCCTGTGCATACTGCCCACAGTCATACCCTCCACACTCCTCTCCTGTACATACTGCCCACCATCCTACCCTCTGTACTCCACTCCTGTACAAACTGCCCCCGTCATACGCTCTGTACTCCTCCCCTGTACATACTGTCCCAGTTCTACCCTCTGTGCTCCGCTCCTGTACATACTGTCCCAGTTCTACCCTCTGTGCTCTCCTCCTGTACATACTGCCCCAGTTCTACCCTCTGTACTCCTCTCCTGTACATACTGCCCCAGTTCTACCCTCTGTACTCCTCTCCTGTACATACTACCCCCTCCTACCCTCTGTACTTCTCTCCTGTACATACTTCCCCTGTTCTACTCTCTGTACTCCTCTCCTATACATACTGCCCCCGTCTTACCCTCCACACTCCTGTCCCAGTTCTACCCTCTGTGCTCCCCTCCTGTACATACTGCCCCAGTTCTACCCTCTGTACTCCTCTCCTGTACATACTGCCCCGTCCTACCCTCTGTACTCCTCTCCTGTGCATACTGCCCACAGTCATACCCTCCATACTCCTCTCCTGTACATACTGCCCACTGGTATACCCCCACACTCCTCTCCTGTGCATACTGCCCACAGTCATACCCTCCACACTCCTCTCCTGTACATACTGCCCACTGGTATACCCCCACACTCCTCCCCTCTACATACTGCCCCCTGTTATACTCCCACACTCCTCTCCTGCACATATTACACCCATGATACTTTACACATTGCCCACATACCCTCTGCACTCCTCCCCTGTACACACAAGTCATACTATGGCCATGATAATATAATTGAATATATATGACTCAGTCTGTCAGTAACAATAACACAGCAGTTTTCATTTTTCTGAGTCCCCCCTTTAGCATAGTTCTATTTTTCCGTTGATCCAGCCAGCAGATCCATGACCTTTCCATTTCCTTCAACATGGTGACAACACTGTTATGCAGTGAGATCAGACAGCAGCGTTGTCACAAAGTGGACAGGTAAATCCCAACCGACAGTAGGCAAAAAAATACACCATATGGATAATAAATACTTACCCATCGCATATAAGCACCCCTAGCAGAGTTATATGGTGACTCCAGTAAATAACGTTTTTTCCTGGACAGTTTAGCCTGTTACAGGAAAAAGAATGTAATACATATGCTAAAGAGGGGACCCCGAAAAACAAAACCTGCTTTGTTGATGCCACTGACAGCCTGCATCATATATGTTATTTTTTATTTTGCCCAGACATCCTTCTTTTGTAAAAGTAACCTTTACTGTAGGCAATTAGAAATTGGCTGATCAGAGAGTTCGGTTTTAGAATGAGAGATGTTCTCTAAGATAAAATAATTCCCAAGAGATGAACCAGAAACCTTCAGTTACAGAGCATACAGTAAACAGGAACATTGAGCAGAGCGCCTTCAGATTGAGGGAAGACAGGCCAACATAAACCCCCGAGGACCTGACGGGTCTGGCCTGCAATCCCAATGGAACACAGACCTGGAAGTTTAACACTAGAGGAAAACAGACCTGGAAGGTTAACACTAGAGGAACACAGACCTGGAAGGTTAACACTAAAGGAACACAGACCTGGTAGATTAACACTAAAGGAACACAGACCTGGTAGGTTAACACTAGAGGAACACAGACCTGGAAGGTTAACACTAGAGGAACACAGACCTGGAAGGTTAACACTAAAGGAACACAGACCTGGAAGGTTAACACTAAAGGAACACAGACCTGGAAGGTTAACACTAAAGGAACACAGACCTGGAAGGTTAACACTAAAGGAACACAGACCTGGAAGGTTAACACTAAAGGAACACAGACCTGGAAGGTGAAGGCTTCGTTTACATGAGATGTATTAATGTGTGCCCCCTGCAAAGGCCTGTTTATCCACATGGGGGTGCAGAGGTCAGAGGTGTAACTAGAACTTTCAGGGCCCCGGTACAAGAAACCATGAAGGGCTCCCCTGACCCCAGGCCGGGGCCCTTTTCTCAGAGCCCGGTGGTGGAACTCCAGGGCCCAGTCGCAAGTAAGACCTTTCTCATCCCTGTAGTTTCCGCCACTGGTATCAGTGTTTTTTTTGTTTTTTTTTACAATTTTGAAAAATTATTTTTTAAATGTTTTTACGACCACTGTTCAGGGGTGTCGGGCTTTGGTGAGAT
Source organism: Lithobates septentrionalis (assembly GCA_037952835.1). NCBI lineage: Eukaryota > Metazoa > Chordata > Amphibia > Anura > Ranidae > Lithobates > Lithobates septentrionalis. Next base: position 847,529 of record JBBDGP010003019.1, read on the forward strand.
ATCAGGGGTCTAAACAGACCTCTGATGCTCCACCTTTGAGATAGAGAAGGAGACTGAGGAACACAGCCCTCAATCTGCACAGAATGAATGAACAGGAAAAGCTCTGTACAGAGCTTCTTGCCCAATTATAAACTGAAGCATAGTAAACAGTTACGAATGGATAAAGTCAGTGACAGATCACTGACTCTCCATTCAGAAAAAGAAGGGGCCCATTCCCCACTCTCCCTCCTGACAGTTCCCCCGGCTGGAGAGGGGAGGGAGTAACCTGGCAGAGCTGCGGGGAGTGGTGGTCTGGAAAGAGCACACAGGGACTGGAGAGCACATGGGGGGCAGTTGAAGAAAGCTGGATAGGAGAAGCAGTGGGGGGCAGCTGCGTATAAAGGAACTGATCTCTACATTTTCCTCCTGCAGCCTCTGAATCAGCCCACTCCTCCTCCTTTCCCTTCTGCAGGCAAAGGTATGCAGGAGGAAAGATCGATTGCCCCGTCGATCCTCCTATCAAGGCGTACAGGCAGTGCTAATGCAAGGATTTTACCCTACACAGGTGAAAGTGCATTTTGCCGTGCCCCCCTCCCCCCCCATCTTTCAGCCACTCAGTGCTGATACTGCTGCCCAACCACCCTTCCCTCTTCCGTCCACCCTGCACTGATACTACTGTACTCCCCCATCCTTCAGCCACCCTACACTGATACTAATGTACTTCCCCATCCTTCAGCCACCCTGCACTGATACTACTGTACTCCCCCATCCTTCAGCCACCCTGCACTGATACTACTGTACTCCCTCATCCTTCAGCCACCCTGCACAGATACTACTGTACTCCCTCATCCTTCAGCCACCCTGCACTGATATTACTGTACTCCCCCATCCTTCAGCCACCCTGTACTGATACTACTGTACTCCCTCATCCTTCAGCCACCCTGCACAGATACTACTGTACTCCCTCATCCTTCAGCCACCCTGCACTGATATTACTGTACTCCCCCATCCTTCAGCCACCCTGTACTGATACTACTGTACTCCCCCATCCTTCAGCCACCCTGTACTGATACTACTGTACTCCCCCATCCTTCAGCCACCCTGCACTGATACTAATGTACTCCCCCATCCTTCAGCCACCCTACACTGATACTAATGTACTCCCCCATCCTTCAGCCACCCTGCACTGATACTACTGTACTCCCCCATCCTTCAGCCACCCTGTACTGATACTACTGTACTCCTCCATCCTTCAGCCACCCTGTACTGATACTACTGTACTCCCCCATCCTTCAGCCACCCTGTACTGATACTACTGTACTCCCCCATCCTTCAGCCACCCTGTACTGATACTACTGTACTCCCCCATCCTTCAGCCACCCTGCACTATTACTAATGTACTCCCCCATCCTTCAGCCACCCTGTACTGATACTACTGTACTCCCCCATCCTTCAGCCACCCTGCACTGATACTAATGTACTCCCCCATCCTTCAGCCACCCTACACTGATACTAATGTACTCCCCCATCCTTCAGCCACCCTGCACTGATATTACTGTACTCCCCCATCCTTCAGCCACCCTGTACTGATACTACTGTACTCCCCCATCCTTCAGCCACCCTGTACTGATACTACTGTACTCCCCCATCCTTCAGCCACCCTGCACTGATACTAATGTACTCCCCCATCCTTCAGCCACCCTACACTGATACTAATGTACTCCCCCATCCTTCAGCCACCCTGCACTGATACTAATGTACTCCCCCATCCTTCAGCCACCCTACACTGATACTAATGTACTCCCCCATCCTTCAGCCACCCTGCACTGATACTACTGTACTCCCCCATCCTTCAGCCACCCTGTACTGATACTACTGTACTCCCCCATCCTTCAGCCACCCTGTACTGATACTACTGTACTCCCCCATCCTTCAGCCACCCTGTACTGATACTACTGTACTCCCCCATCCTTCAGCCACCCTGTACTGATACTACTGTACTCCCCCATCCTTCAGCCACCCTGCACTGTTACTGCTAGTACAGAATTGTGCAAAATTATATATTCCCCCTTACACTGGTGATTGGTGTAAATTCTCATATTACATTGGTGTCAGTGTAGAAATCCTTCTTTATATTGGTGGGTGGTGTAAATTCCCCGTTACATGGTGGTCAGTGCAAATTCCCCCCCTCACATTGGTGGTCATTGTAGAATCCCCCACTTTGTACTTGCCAAAGATTTCCAGCTTTGCTCTACATTATTTTAGAATTGCCACAGTGTACTGCCTCCTAACTAATCCCACCCCCCCCCCCACTGCCACTGATCCCATAAACACCCCAGCATTGCCACTGATCACACCCCCCCTCCCCCAGCATTGCCACTGATACCAGGAGTCCTAGGATCTCTAGGAGTTTTCTGTCTATCGATGGGTCCCCTCACCCCCCCCCCCCCCCCATTCCATGGTGTGCAGGCAGCGCGGAGATAATGTGCAATAAACTTTGACAATCAATCAGTGAGCAGTAATGATGTGCACTAACCAATCATTAAACGGTAAGGATATGTAGTAACCTCTAGCAACCAGTTAGTGAGTGGTAAGGTTGTCCAGTAACCTCTAGCAACCATTTAGTGAGTGGTAAGGATGTCCAGTAACCTCTAGCAACCAATCAGTGAACAGTGTTGATGTACAGTAATCTCTAGGAACCAATCAACAAGCAGAAGTCATGTGCTGTAACCTCTAGCAACTAGTGAGCTGTAATGTGTGATGCTACTTCTAGCAGCCAGTCAGTGAGCAGTAATAATACACTGCAACCTCTGGCAACCAATCACAATCGCTGCCTGATCTGATTCAGTAAACTGATTTTGAGTCTAGCTGCTATTTATTGTATGTCTCAGAGCGGGTGGAAAGCGAAAGCGGGGGTGGTCCAAGGAAATGTTTGCCCAGGGTCCAATCAATATTAAAGACTTCCTTGGCTCTGCCTATGTAACAATGACATTGTTATGATCACTCAGGAGCTGGGATACATACCAGATGTGATCAGCACTGACCATATAACATCAATGACGTTGTTACGATCACATAGGAGTTGGGACACATGTGGTCAGCTAGTTGAAGGGGCAGTAACTGCCCGATCTCAATGCGTCACCCAGTGCCAACTCCCAGCTCCAGAGTCTTCTCTACACACAGTAGACACCAACTGTCAACTTTCATAAATGATAATAATGGAAAGTAGAAGATTCTATTATATCCATTAACAAAGCAGTGACCAGTCCTCTTTACAGCTCTCCAGCCAGCTCGAAGTGATTACACATGTCACCCCGTCAGCGGCGTTTACGCAAATCGCAGTGGCTCCATCCCAGGAAGGCATTCAGATGACGACAGGCGAACTTGTCGCTGCCTTACATCATGCATTCCTGAACATGTCTGGCCCGCGGACAAAAAGCGCTGCGCTCCAGTCTCCAGTCCGTCTGCTTGTAATCATCGTACAGAGCGCGGAACCCGTCGGGAATTCTCAGAGAGACTCATGTTTATGGAGCTGGAGAGCGGAGACGCTACGCAGGTGCTGAACTTATGGACGCTGCGGTCTCGCTGTGTACACCATTACGGGGGGGGGGGGGGGGGGGGGACAGGGTCTCCACCACTACTCTGCATACACTCCAGCTAGATCAAACATAATGTTTGTAGAGGGAACTCCCACCATGTTCAACTTTAAACTCTGGGGGCAATGAAAGGGTATAATATATATATATATATAACTTTTTTTTTTAAATGTTGGATGGAGTAGGGAAGGATTGGAACCCCCTGCTGTGTCCCCGGTGGAGATTTATCTCTTTATATGTCAGTGTGCAGGGCCGATCATTCGCAGGTAATCGCTCAATGAGTGATTACATGCGATTGGCCATAATTAGCTGTGGGGGGCTGTCAGCCTCCCATTGCTGCAGCTAATCACCGGGGGAACCCCTGCTGGGTCTCCCGCATGTAATCACTATTGGTCTCATTTGCAACTGTGAATGGGGCCCTAAAGCCCCTTTCACATGGGTTTTCAGATCAGGTCGGCCTGTTAGTTTTTCAGGTGGACCTGATTGGACATTCCATTCAACTCCTATGGAGCGGTGACTTCCTCTGCTATCCGATCTGTGAAATCCAGAAGAATGGTGACCCTATTTTACATCCATCTGGAGGCTCGGATCGGAATTAAAAACGGACAGGAGGTCCATCTTTATCCGATCTCCCCATAGAGGAGAGCGGGGCTCTGACAGGTCTCAGCACAGGGGGTGGAAGACGGACCTGTCATACGCCTGCTCAGCGGTCATCAACGGATCGATTCCCCCGCTGAGCAAAGCGGAGTCCGTACACAGACAGGCCCGTGTGAAAAGGGCCTAAAGTAGTAAAGTATGTTCACTTTCAAAGTCAAATTTTCACTTTATTTACAGTCATTTCCTTAATGTGTTTGTAAACCCTTTTTGTTGACTTCTTTAGAATAAGGCTTACTGATAGGTAGTGGAAATATCTCCTAAACGTGCGCCGTTTCAGAAGTATTTCACTTGTAGTGCGCCGATTATGTAATCGGCGCATGTGATGTGAAGAAACGGACCTCCGTGCCGTTTCTTCCCCCAGCGTGTGCCGTGACTGATGGCTCCCGCGTGCATGCCAGTCATAGAGCCGGTGTCCGCGGCCCCGGAAGGAAGAGAGGCAAAGATGGACGTAGCATGCACAGGGGACAGCGCGGGCTTCGTTTGCAGGTAAGTGTCGTAAATGCGATGCATACTAGCCCATTATGCTTTTTATTTGCAGGCCTTGCGGGGAGCAAAAGAGGAAGTAAAACCCATCGGGGGTTTACTTCCTCTTTAAGCCCTGGTTCACACCAATGCGGCTTTGAAATTGCACTACTTCAGCGTGATTTCAAAGCCACAGATCAGTTGCAATTTGCACCTCTGATTTCATTGCGGCTTGCAAGTTCATGGAACAGAAGTCTACGCAAGTCGCAGCGAAGTTCCTAAAAAGTAGTGCCGGAACATTTTTCAAAGTTTGCTGCGACGTAAGTTGCATTGATTTGAACGGTTCCATTGCCGGAAATGGGGGATGAACTGTCAAATCGCAATGGTGGGAACAAAAGGACTGATTCACACCTATACAGGCTGCAGTTTGCATATTACAGGTGCATTTTGCCTTCTTCAATACACGCTTTTGATCCATTGAAGTCTATGGAACCAAAAACCAGAAAAAAGTACCTGGTCCTTTCCTTAAAAAGCACCAAGTGTGAAAATGACCCCCATAGGAAACCATGTTAAATGGACTGTAATGTGTTTCTGCAAAACTGAAAACGCACAAAAAAATGCATAGGTGTGACCCAAGTCTTAATGAAGAAATAAAAAAGGTTAAAATTTTGCAAAGAATAACCAATTACATAACAAGGAAAATAAAAACAGGATTTTTGCTTGCACACAAATTATGCCGCGTACACACGAGCGGAAATTCCGTCAGAAAAATCTTAGATGGTTTTTCCGACGGGATTCCGCTCAAGCTTGCCTTGCATACACACGGTCACAGAAAAGTTCTCTTAACTTTCGACCTTCAGGAACGCGGTGAGGTACAACACTAAGACGAGCCGAGAAAATGAAGTTCAATGCTTCCGAGCATGCGTCAAATTGTTTCCGAGCATGCAGGATTTTTTTGCGCGTCCGAATTTCATACAGACGATCGCATTTTCGGATAGGAACTTTTTCTGACCGAAAAATAGAGAACCTGCTCTCAATCTTTTGCTGGCTGGAATTCCGCCAGATGGAGCGTACACACGGTCACATTTTCTGACCAAAAGCTCTCATCGGAGTTTTGCTGGCGGCATTTCCGATCGTGTGTACGGGGCATTGGGTGATTGGAGCCAGCACAGCATCACTTCATTCACTAAGCTAGGGGAATTTTGCTCATTGCAAAGTCCATTTTTACCCAGGTTATTAAGTCCTGATTCACACCTAGGCAATTTTAAGTGCTTTTTTGCATTTTGCAGATTTGCACTACAGAACGTGTTCCATAGAAAACCATGTTCAATGGACTGTAGTGCAAATCTGCAAAAAGCATTATAATTGCCCTGGTGTAAACCAGGCCTAAAACAAAGTGGAGGTGCGCTAGTGTCAATCATCCAATCATGTGCAAGTAATTAATTTCTTTCAGTTATTATTATTTCACTTTTTTGTTTATTTTTAACATCTAAACGAATGTGTGACTGTCATGTTGATCCCCTCGCTTGCACCCAGTGATGAGGAACCCCCTGCACTGCATCCTGTTCTGGGTCATTGGTTCAGAAAGCACTGAATCCATGGGGTCACATGTGGAAGAATTTAACAAATTACAGCCCTGTGTAGCCACCCCCCCCCCCCCCCCCACCAACACACAAAGAAACAATAAAATAAATAGCATGGAATAAAAACTGATAGAATTGTAGCTTACAGGTCCTTCGATGTGGTGGCTGCATTTGTTTTCTTCACACTTCCCCCCCCCCTTTGTTTTGACTGGGGGATCCTGCCTTTAATACATTTCCTGTCCTAGGGTGACAACTGTACTAGGCAGCGCTGTCACCAGTGGCGGCCCGTCCATACGCCCCCCCCCCCCCCCCATACATGCGTCCGGCCCCTAAGCTACATACAAGGCACCGGACGCATGGAATCCAATGGGGGTTTCTTTTTTTTTTTTTTTTCCGAAAGCACATGATTAGAGCCGGAGGATCTAATAGGCTTCAAAAAGGGTGGGCACTGCACCCTGAGCCCACCCAATTGTGTGACAATTGTGGAGCAGAATCAGGAAGACAATAGCGAATAATAATTCGCTATTGTCTTCCTGATTCTGCTCCTGGCCAATCAGGAAGCTGAGACCCGATTGTCCGAGAAGAGAAGCGACCGATCGCCGAGGAGGAGAGAGATCGCTGTTCCTGATCACTAGGAACAGCTGATCTCTCTCTCTTCCCCTGTCAGAATGGGGATCCGCTTTGTTTACATAGGTAGATCCCCGTTCTGCCACTGTGAGGAGCGATTGCGGGTTGCCGGTGGACATCGCACCCACTGGGCACGTGCATTGGCTGCAGCGCCATGCCGCGCGTGCCACCTGTATCTATTACACGAAACAACATACAGGTACATCGTTTAGTTCAATAGAGCCACCCTGCCACAGTATATATGCGGTGGGCGGTCTGTAAGTGGTTAACCACTTACAGACTGCCACATGCCGATATACGTCCTAAGTTTGAAGAGGAATATGAGCGGTCCGCTTTCCGATAAAAGTGGTCTCTGGAGCGGATTCGCCGCAAGATCACTTTTATCGGCGGCCGTGTTTCGTCGCCCTCCGCCACTTACCGGGGCCGTCGGTAGCGGCAGAGGAGATCGGATCCTTGTCCTTCCTGGGTATGGAGACGAGTGACGAGAAGATGGGCCCCCACACATCTCCATACCATCGCAGGGCAGAAGCGGCGTCAAAACGTCACTTCCGCCCACAGCTCTAAAAAAGGGGCACTTTTTTTATTGCATTTTAGTGTAAATATGACATCTGAGGTCTTTTTGACCCCAAATCTCAAATTTAAGAGGACCTGTCATGCTTTTTTTCTATTACAAGGGATGTTTACATTTGTATTAGGAATAAAAGTGACACCATTTTTTTTTTAAAGAACAGTGTAAAAATAAAAAATAAAAAAAAGGTAAAATAAATAAGAAAAGAAAAGAAATTTTTTAAACGCGCCCCCGTCCCGCCGAGCTCGTGTGCAGAAGCGAACGCATACGAAAACGGTGTTCAAACCACACATGTGAGGTATCGCCGTAATTAGTAGAGCGAGAGCAATAATTCTAGCCCTAGACCTCCTCTGTAATGCAAAACATGCAACCTGTAGAATTTTTTAAACATCGCCTATGGAGATTTTTAAGGGTAAAAGTTTGTCGCCATTCCACGAGCGGTCGCAATTTTGAAGCGTGACATGTTGAGTATCAATTTACTCGGCGTAACATTATATTTTACAATATAAAAAAATTGGGCTGACTTTACCGTCTTATTTTTTAATTAAAAAAGTGTACTTTTTCCCCCCAAAAAAGTGCGCTTGTAAGACCGCTGCGCAAATACGGTGTGACAGAAAAGTATTGCAACGACCGCCATTTTATTCTCTAGGGGGTTAGAAAAAAATGTATAATGTTTGGGGGTTTTCTATCACAAAAAACAGTGTTTAACTTGTAAACAACAAATCTCAGAAAGAGGCTTGGTACTTACAGTGCCTTGCAAAAGTATTCGGCCCCCTTGAACTTTTCAACCTTTTGCCGCATTTCAGGTTTCAAACATAAAGATATAAAATTTTTATTTTTTGTGAAGAATCACCAACAAGTGGGACACAATTGTGAAGTGGAACGAAATCTATTGGATATTTTAAACTTTTTTAGCAATTAAAAAACTGAAAAGTGGTGCGTGCAAAATTATTCGGCCCCTTTACTTTCAGTGCAGCAAACTCACTCCAGAAGTTCAGCGAGGATCTCTGAATGATCCAATGTTGTCCTAAATGACTGATGGTGATAAATAGAATCCACCTGTGTGTAATAAAGTCTCTGTATAAATGCACCTGCTCTGTGATAGTCTCAGGGTTCTGTTGAAAGCGCAGAGAGCATCATGAAGACCAAGGAACACACCAGGCAGGTCCGTAATACTGTTGTGGAGAAGTTTAAAGCCGGATTTGGATACAAAAAGATTTCCCAAGCTTTAAACATCCCAAGGAGCACTGTGCAAGCGATCATTTTGAAATGGAAGGAGTATCAGACCACTGCAAATCTACCAAGACCTGGCTGTCCCTCTAAACTTTCAGCTCAGACAAGGAGAAGACTGATCAGAGATGCAGCCAAGAGGCCCATGATCACTCTGGATGAACTGCAGAGAACTACAGCTGAGGTGGGAGAGTCTGTCCATAGGACAACAATCAGTCGTACACTGCACAAATCTGGCCTTTATGGAAGAGTGGCAAGAAGAAAGTCATTTCTCAAAGATCTCCATAAAAAGTCTCGTCTAAAGTTTGCCACAAGCCACCTGGGAGACACACCAAACATGTGGAAGAAGGTGCTCTGGTCCGATGAAACCAAAATCCAACTTTTTGGCCACAATGCAAAACGATATGTTTGGCGTAAAAGCAACACAGCTCATCGCACTCAACACACCATCCCCACTGTCAAACATGGTGGTGGCAGCATCATGGTTTGGGCCTGCTTTTCTTCAGCAGGGACAGGGAAGATGGTTAAAATTGAGGGGAAGATGGATGCAGCCAAATACAGGACCATTCTGGATGAAAACCTGTTGGAGTCTGCAAAAGACCTGAAACTGGGACGGAGATTTACCTTCCAACAAGACAATGATCCCAAACATACAGCAAAATCTACAAAGGAATGGTTCACAAATAAACGTATCCAGGTGTTAGAATGGCCAAGTCAAAGTCCAGACCTGAATCCAATCGAGAATCTGTGGAAAGAGCTGAAAACTGCTGTTCACAAACGCTCTCCATCCAACCTCACTGAGCTCGAGCTGTTTTGCAAGGAAGAATGGGCAAGAATTTCAGTCTCTCGATGTGCAAAACTGATAGAGACATACCCCAAGCGACCTGCAGCTGTAATCGCAGCAAAAGGTGGCTCTAAAAAGTATTAACGCAAGGGGGCCGAATAATTTTGCACACCCCACTTTTCATTTTTTTATTAGTTAAAAAAGTTTCAACAATCCAATAGATTTCGTTCCACTTCACAATTGTGTCCCACTTGTTGGTGATTCTTCACAAAAAATAAAAAATTTATATCTTTATGTTTGAAGCCTGAAATGTGGCCAAAGGTTGAAAAGTTCAAGGGGGCCGAATACTTTCGCAAGGCACTGTAAGTGGTTAAAAAGTCGAATACAATACATTTATATACAAATATATATAATTTTAAAAACTGTCCGTTTCAGTTTTGCCAGTTTTCGGCCAAGTGCATCCTGAATTTTCGGTTTCGGTCTAGAATCTTCACCACTACTTTCCTGAAGCCACAGGTTGCAGGAAAGAAATTTGCGAGATCTTTCAATTTCTGAAATTCAGAATTTCCAAATTTCGAATTTCGGAATTTCCAAATTTTGGAAATTCCGGATTTCGGAAAATTACAAAATTTCAGAAATTCGAAATGTTAGAAATTCTGAAATTTTAAAATTTGGAAATTGGAAAATTAGAAATTTCAGAAACTCGAAAATTCGTAAATTCAAATTTTCAGAAATTCTGACATTTGAAAATTTGGAAATTCGGACTTCGAAAATTCAAACTTCGGAAATTTGAAAATCCGAATTTTCGGATTTCCGAATTCCGAATTTTCGAATGTCTGAATTTCCAAAAAAAGCAAAAAAACGAATGAAACGAACACGAACAAATTTTTTGTCAGTGCACAAGTCTACTGAATTGTAACAAATCAGCTTCTAACTTCTGCTTGTCCAATGAAGCTTTGACAATAAAACCTGGAAGCTGATTGGTTTCTATGTAGAGCTGCTCCAGATTTAGTAAAATCTCCCTCAATATGTCCCAGGGTGACAACACCGAGGATCGTTCACTATACTGTATCTATAGAGGGCGCAGCGTTATCAACCTAGGACAGGAAGTGTGCTAGGACTACAGAACACCTCCCTTTCAGCCATGACATGGGAGGAGTTCTGTAGACCTAATACTGCTTGAGACAAGATTGCAAAGTGTTAAGAACAGCAATCAAGACTCTTCCCTAAATGTTCCATACATCAGTCAAGTTATCTTCAACACTGTATGTAGAGGTTATAATACATGCTTTTATCGATGTGCTACTTGTAGATGTTCTTAAAGACATTGGCTTCTTTTATTCTCAATAAAAATCTTCACGGAGAAAAAAAAAAAGAACAGCAATGGATTTTTGGCAGGATCAATGGGTATTTTTTTTTTTTTTTTTCACTTATCGAACAGATATAACATTTTCAACTGTATATTTAACAGACTTAAAAAAAAACGCAAAATAAGAGAAGCACATTTTTAAGGTTTACCTACATTTTAAGAGCAGAAAAAAAACTACTAATCTGACTGTTATTAAAAATCAGATATAACATTTTTGGCAAAACAAAAAGAAAAATTATATATTTTTATTATATATTTTATATACATGTTGCAGTTCTAATAACTGCTACAAGTTACTTTAACTGACAATTGCGCGGTCGTGCGAAGTTGTACCCAAATAAAATTGATGTTTTTTTTCCCCACAAATAGAGCTTTCTTTCGGTGGTATTTGATCACCTCTGCGTTTTTTATTTTTTACGCTATAAACAAAAAAACAGCAACAATTTTGAAAAAAAAAATAATTTTTTTTTTACTTTTTTGCTATAATACATATCCAATACAAAAATGTAAAAAAAAAACGTTTTTTTTTCATTAATTTAGGCCAATATGTATTCTTCTACATATTTTTGGTGAAAAAAATCCCAATAAGCGTATATTGATTGCGTTTACAAAATAGGGGAAGAATTTTGGGACTTTTTTTTTCGTTTTTACTAGTAATGGTGGAGATCATCGATTTTTAGCGGGATTTACATACACTTTAATAACAGAAAAAATCACTACTAATCTGACTGTTATTAAAAAATCAGATATAACATTTTTGGCAAAAACAAAACAAAAATTTATATATCTTTACTATGTATTTAATATACATGTTGCAGTTCTAATAACTGCAATACGCCACTTTAACCAACAATTGCGCGGACGTGTGACGCTGTAATAAAAATTGTGCGCCAACCGGATTGCACAGATCTGGTTTGGCGCTGCGTCGTTACACATGTTCTTGTAAAGTCGTACAATTATACAATAAATATGAGAGTGGGACTTACAGGATGCTGGTGTGGACGGGCACCTCCGGGATGGCGTCGAGCATCAGATGCATGCACCTGACGGTGGAGCGGAAGCACAGGCACCGGCTGGGGCAGGACAGGACCTGCTGGGGGGTGAGAAGAAGGAAGAGCAGGCAATAGAACGGCCAAGGCATGGTGACAAGTGTGTGCTGTGCAGCTCTGCCGAGCCAGACACCCTCCCCGACTCCCAGCCTGTGTAGGAGGGAGCTGCTGGACATGTGGTTCTCATTATTGTCACTCACACCCCTCTGCCGGGACGCAGCCTTCCTCCTAATGTGTCCCACCGAGCGCCTAATATCCTAATCTGCTCTTGGATGGGAGTCAAGTTTTTGATGAGAAAAGCCCCCCCCCCCCCCCCCCCCCCCCGCTACACAACTCACTGAGGGGGCTTAAAAATTTTTAAAAAAAACTAGGACTTAAATATACAGTATCTCACAAAAGTAAGTACACCCCTCACACTGTAAATATTTTCTTCTATCTTTTCATGTGACAACACTGAAGAGATGACACTTTGCTACAATGTAAAGTAGTGAGTGTACAGCTTGTATAACGGTGTAAATTTGCTGTCCCCTCAAAATAACTCAACACACAGCCATTAATATCTAAACCGCCGGCAACAAAAGTGAGTACACCCCTAAGTGAAAATGTCCAAATTGGGCCCAATTAGCCATTTTCCCTCCCCGGTGTCATGTGACTCGTTAGTGTTACAAGGTCTCAGGTGTGAATGGGGAGCAGGTGTGTTAAATTTGGTGTTATCGCTCTCACTCTCTCATACTGGTCACTGGAAGTTCAACATGGCACCTCCTGGCAAAGAACTCTCTGAAGATCTGAAAAACGAATTGTTGCTCTACATAAAGATGGCCTAGGCTATAAGAAGATTGCCAAGACCCTGAAACTGAGCTGCAGCACGGTGGCCAAGAATACACAGCGGTTTAACAGGACAGGTTCCACTCAGAACAGGCCTCGCCATGGTCAACCAGAGAAGTTGAGGTCACGTGCTCAGCGTCATATCCAGAGGTTGCTTTGGGAAATAGATGTATGAGTGCTGCCAGCATTGCTGTAGAGGTTGAAGGGGTGGGGGGTCAGCCTGTCAGTGCTCAGACCATACGCCGCACACTGCATCAAATTGGTCTGCATGGCTGTCGTCCCAGAAGGAAGCCTCTTCTAAAGATGATGCACAGGAAAGCCTGCAAACAGTTTGCTGAAGACAAGCAGACAAAGGACTTGGATTACTGGAACCATGTCCTGTGGTCTGATGAGACCAAGATAAACTTATTTGGTTCAGATGGTGTCAAGCGTGTGTGGAGGCAACCAGGTGAGGAGGACAAAGACAAGTGTGTCTTGTCTACAGTCAAGCATGGTGGTGGGAGTGTCATGGTCTGGGGTTGGATTGAGTGCTGCCGGCACTGGGGAGCTACAGTTCATTGAGGGAACCATGAATGCCAACATGTACTGTGACATACTGAAGCAGAGCATGATCCCCTCCCTTCGGAGACTGGGCCGCAGGGCAGTATTCCAACATGATAACGACCCCAAACACACCTCCAAGACGACCACTGCCTTGCTAAAGAAGCTGAGGGTAAAGGTGATGGACTGGCCAAGCATGTCTCCAGACCTAAACCTTGTTGAGCATCTGTGGGGCATCCTCAAACAGAAGGTGGAGGAGCACAAGGTCTCTAACATCCACCAGCTCTGTGATGTCATCATGGAGGAGTAGAAGAGGACTCCAGTGGCAACCTGTGAAGGTCTGGTGACCTCCATGCCCAAGAGGGTTAAGGCAGTGCTGGAAAATAATGGTGGTCACACAAAATATTGACACTTTGGGCCCAATTTGGACACTTTCACTTAGGGGTGTACTCACTTTTGTTGCCAGCGGTTTAGACATTATTGGCTGTGTGTTGAGTTATTTTGAGGGGACAGCAAATTTACACTGTTATACAAGCTGTACACTCACTACTTTACATTGTAGCAAAGTGTCATTTCTTCAGTGTTGTCACATGAAAAGATAGAATAAAATATTTAAAAAACTTTTGTGAGATACTGTATATGGGGCAATGTCACACAAAAAAAGGGACCTAAATGTATACAGGGCACTGTAACAAAGGGGTCCTATATGTATACGGGACTCTGCCAGAAAAAAAGGGGGGCCTAAACGTATACAAGACATCGTAACAAAGGTCCTACATGGATATAGGACACTGGCATAGAAAAAAAAAAAAAAGAAACCCAAATGTAAAGGGGACACTCTAAAAAGGGAGCCTACTTGCACGGTGGGGGAAAAAATTATTTGATCTCCTGCAGATTTTGTAAGTTTGCCCACTTACAAAGAAATGAAGGGTCTATAATTTTTAACATAGGTTTTTAAATGATAGAAACAGAATATCAACCAAAATCCAAAAAAAAAAAAAACACATGATGCAAATGTTATAAATTGAGTTGCAGTTCAGTGAGTAAAATATTTGATCCCCAAGCAAAACATGACTTAGTACTTGGTGGAGAAACCCTTGTTGGCAAGCACAGAGGTCAGACGTTTCTTGTAGTTGGTGACCAGGTTTGCACACATCTCAGGAGGGATTTTGGTCCACTCTCTACACTCAACTACAAGAACTGTCTGACCTCTGTGCTCGTCAACAAGGGTTTCTCCACCAAGTACTAAGTCATGTTTTGCTTGGGGATCGAATACTTATTTAATTCACTGAACTGCAACCTAATTTGGACCGCTTTCACACTGCAGCGCTGCTAAAACAGCGCTAAAGTGTTGATGGTTTTTGCAGTGCTTTAGCATCGCTTTTTGGGTGCTAGAGGGCCAGCTTATTTAGGTCCCGTGACAACGGGATCTTAAAAAAAAACTTAAAAAAAAAGCGTTTTGGAAGCGCTGACCATTCATTTCAATGGGCAGGGGCATTTTGGGAGCGCTATTTATAGCTTTTCCTAAGCCGCCCCAAAGACTTTTTCTAACCTCCTACAAGCGCACCGCCTCAGTGTGAAAGCACCCATTGCACTGAATGGGAGGCGGTTTTCAGGTGCTTTTTAGAGGCCATTTCTAGCGCTAAAACACCTCAGTGTGAAAGTAGCCTTATAGCATTTGTATCATGTGTTTTTTCTGGATTTTTGGTTGATATTCTGTCTCTATCATTTAAAATACACCTATGATAACAATTATAGACCCTTCATTTCTCTGTAAGTGGGCAAACTTACAAAATCTGCAAAGGATCAAATAATTATTTTCTCCACTGTATATAGGATCCTGGCAAAAAAAACAAAAAAACAAAACACAGGAGGGACCTAAATGTATACAGGACAATCTAGAAAGGGATCCATGTGTTTAAGGGACACGAACAAAAAAGAAAAAGTATCAATCACCTCCATGGCCACAGGTGTAATAAATCAAGCACCTAGGCATGCAGGCTGCTTCTACAAACATTTGTGAAATAATGGGACGCTCTCAGGAGATCAGTGAATTCAAGTGTGGTACCGTGATAGGTTGCCACCTGTGCAATAAAGTCCATCCATGAAATTTCCTTGCTACCAAATATTCCACAGTCAGCCGTTAGTGGTATTGTAACAAAGTGGAAGCAACTGGGAACAGCAACTCAGCCATGAAGTGGTAGGCCACGTAAAATGATGGAGCGGGGTTAGCTTATGCTGAAGCGCACAGTGCACAGAAGGCGCCAACCGTCTGCAGTGTCAATAGCTATAGACCTCCAAACTTCGTGTGGCCTTCCGATTAGCACAACAGTGCAGAGTGCTTCATGGCCGAGCAGCTGCATCCAAGTGTTTTCTGTATCTCTTAATGAGACTTCTGCTCCTGCCAACACGTAATCTGGGCCACTCTTCTTGAGTAAACGTCTCCAGGCTTGAAGGGTGCCTTCTCCGGATGGAACGTTTGTGCTCCTTTCATAGAACTTCGATAGGATCAGGGCCCAGAGAAAGCCACTTTAGAATAGTCCAATGCTCTGTGCTTAGACATTCTTGGGTGCATATAGATGGTGCTTTGGGTCATTAGCCTGTTGGAGGACCCCTGATCTGTACCTAAGACAAATCTTTCTGACACTGTACAGTACCTTTCATTTAAGAATTCCTTAGTAGTCTTTGGATTATATTGAGTTCTACACAAAGTCAAGGTACCCGATGCCGGACTGATCTAAATCAGTCCTAAAACATAAAATGAGCCTCCACCATGCTTCACAGTAGGCACATTGTTTCATTTCTTAGAAAGCTTTACTTGTTCAGTCGTAAACCTAGAGCTGATGTGGCATTCGGAAAAGCTCCAGCCTTAGCTCATCTGTCCAAAATCTGTCTGTACAAAGACATTTTACAAATGTTTTTTCTTCAATAGTGGAGTCCTATCTCTGAGTACACGGTCACTCACAAAGTGATGCATGGTGCTACCCAACCCTGATAATGTTTATTGACCTCAAAGGTCAGCTTTTATCTCTTTGTCTACCATTTGCACTAGCCTTCTGTTTAATCTGGGGTTGTATTTCCTTTTGGCCATGTCTAGGGAGGTTGGCCACTTACCCATGGACCTTAAACTTCTCAATATTTGCAACTGTAGTCACAGGAACATCAACCTGCTTGGAGAAGGTTTTCAGGCCTTTACCTTTGACATGCTGATCTAAAATTTTCTCTCATATACTCTCCTTTGCTTTCTCTGGTTCATGGTCAGTGGGATGGACATAATGATACCAAACAGCAGAGTGAATGGTTTTATCCATTGAAGTCCTCACGCACATTGGTCGTTTAGCCCCCTGTCCATCAGATCCTGGAGTTTTGGTGCAGGTGGAATGCACAAGTTAACCATCCAGCCCCACCGCCGGTAGCCTGTAAAAGTCTATGAGGTTGAAAGCTGCTACGGCTAACATTTAGGGCAGGGACGAATGTCCGGAACACAGACTGTTTGCATTCTGGGCATTCTTCCCTGGGCACATACTGCCCAAAACGTTAGTACCACTCAGTGCCCCGTTGCACCACAACAGCTTTCAGCCACTCACAGACACTTACCGGCTGGATGGTGGACCTACACCTTCCATCCGCACAAAAACTCTTTGCCTTGAGGCCGAGGTAGGCTGATTGACTGATTACAAGATTGAGGTTATTTTTGACATGGATTATAGCAAACCATTTGAAATAATATTAGGATTCAACTACACCCTGTTCCAAATTATTATGCAAATTCTATTTCAGTGTCACCAAGATTAAATATTTTGTTTTTCAGTTTAACTCATGGATGGCATTGTGTCTCAGGGCTCTTTTGATCACTGAAAATAATCTCGGACAACTGTGATAATTGGATTGCCAGGTGAGCCCAATTAAAGGAAAAACTACTAAAGGAGGGTGTTCCACATTATTAAGCAGAGCACCATTTTCAAGCAATATGGGGGAGAAAAAGGATCTCTCTGCTGCCAAAGAGTGAAATAGTTCAATGCCTTGGACGAGGTATGAAAACATTAGGTAGGTCACGAAAACTTAAGCGTTTAAGAGATTTGTGGCTGATTCAGAGCACAGACGGGTTTCGTGCAAATAAAGGCACATTGAGGAAGATTTCTGCCAGGTCCCTGCATCGGATCAAGAGAGCAGCTGCTAAAACACCATTACACAGCAGCAAACAGATATTTGAAGCTGCTGGTGCCTCTGGAGTCCCACGGACATCAAGGTGTAGAGTCCTCCAGAGTCTTGCAACTGTGCATAAACCTTCCATTCGTCCACCACTAACCAATGCTCACAAGCAGAAACGGCTGCATTGGGCAGAAAAATACATGAAGACTAATTTTCAAACAGTCCTGTTCACTGATGAGTGCTGTGCAACCCTGGATGGTCCAGATGGATGGAGTAGTGGATGGTTGGTGGACGGCCACCCTGTTCCAACAAGGCTGCGGCGTCAGCAAGGCGGTGGTGGAGTAATGTTTTGGGTCGGAATCACAGGAAGAGAGCTGGTCGGCCCCTTTAGGGTTCCAGAAGTTGTAAAGATGACCTCTGCAAAGTAGGTGGAGTTCCTGACTGACCACTTCCTTCTCTGGTACAGAAGTAAGAACTATGCTTTCCGTAATAAAATCATCTTCATGCATGACAATGGACCATCTCATGCTGCAAAGAATACCTCTGCATCAATGGCTGCTATGGGGATAAAAGGAGAGCAAGTCATGGTGTGGCCTCCATCCTCCCCTGACCTCAATCCTATTGAGAACCTCTGGAGCATCCTCAAACAAAAGATCTGTGAGGGTGGGTGGCAGTTTCCGTCCAAACAGCAGCTCTGGGAGGCTATTCTGACATCTTGCAAACAAATTCAAGCAGAATCTGTCCAAAAACTCACAAGTTCAATGGATTCAAGACTTGTGAAGGTGCTATCAAATAAGGGGTCCTGTTAAAATGTAACGTGACCTGTTAAAATGTTTAAAAAGTTAAATTGTTGTTCAAAGTTTGATTGAAATAGCTTTCGATTTCAGTAAATATGCTGCAAACACAACAAATGACAATTTTGAGTTCTTTACAACCTATAAAGTGTTTTGAAACTTACTGTGCGTAACAATTTGGAACAGTACATTTTTTTTTTTTTTTTTTCAAAATAAAAAACGTACAAACTTATTAGGAAGTTTGTTCAATAAATTTAGAAATTGTACTCTTAACAGTTGATAACGTGAGAATTATGCTGACTGTTGTTTACATCAGTTATTTAGGTAAAAGAGAAAAATATCATTGGCATAATAAATTTGGAACAGGGTTTATAAACTTTTCTTCAGGGTGGCCATTCTGTAATAGCTTTGTAGAATAAGCAGTTATCTATTTTCACACTTTTGTGCTTTACCCAAAAGGCATGTGGATACATGAGACAATTGATTTTAATTTCATCACTTCTAAGGAGGAATGAAGCATTCAAGAAGCTGTAGGGTTACCAACAACTTTGTCCATGGTTGTAAATTGATACGGAATACTTCACATTATCTATATCTCTATCTCTCATATCTATCTATCTATCTATCTATCTAAATCTCTCTCTATATATATATATAAATTAATAAGCACCCAGCTGTAATGAAGTATCCCCATAGTGTCCAATATGTGTATTTCCTATGATCTTCTGCTCCATCTAGTGGCCGTAATACAGTATTTTCCCGATTGTATAAACTCAGGATAATACTGCATTATGGACACCAGATGGAGCAGAAGATCATAGGAAATACACATATTAGACACCACGGAGATTATTAACAATTGTGTGAATGTTTTTTTAAATAGATCCCATAGTGTGTGTGTGTTTTTACAACTATTTGCAACAGCTGTACAAACGCCCAAGTGAATGCAGGACCAAATTTTAAATTTTCACTCATCAGTCCTGAGCGCCCCGCTGCCATTTTTCTGCAGCCCAATTCTTATGTTTTCCTGCACAGTTGAGGCTCTTAGCCTTGTTTCCACATCCTTTGCAGAAAAAACATAGGAACTAGGGTGAAGAACAATGGCAGCGGGTGCTCTGGACTGATTGAGTCACAACGTGAAATATTTGGCTGTAGCAGGAGGCTATTTGTTGGTGAAGGGCTGGAGAGCTCTACAATAATGAGTGTCTGCAGGCAACTGTGAAGCATGGTGGAGGTTCTTGGCAAGTTTAGGGCTTCATTTCTGCAAATGGAGTTGGAGATTTGGTCAGGATCAATGGTGTCCTCAATGCTGAGAAATACAAGCAGATACTTATTCATCATGCCATACCATCAGAGGAGGCGAGTGATTGGCCCCAAATTTATTCTGCAGCAGGACAACCACCCCAAACATACAGCCAATGTTAGTAAGACCTATCTTGAGGCTCAGTTCACATATGAGCC
Organism: Lithobates septentrionalis; assembly: GCA_037952835.1. Classification (NCBI taxonomy): domain Eukaryota; kingdom Metazoa; phylum Chordata; class Amphibia; order Anura; family Ranidae; genus Lithobates; species Lithobates septentrionalis. The sequence continues at coordinate 867,205 of JBBDGP010003019.1, forward strand.
ACATGTGGCTCCAGTGCTTCCCCATTCACCCTTTCAGGTCCAATTTCAGCCCGAATTTTGGGCTGAATGCGGACCTGAAACGGACCAAAAGACGCACTGGACCCCGCTGCAGAAATATGTGAAGCGGCTCCATTGAGAGCCAGCCAAAATCTCCTGCTAATGCAAAATGGATGCGAGGATCCCTCATCTAATTCGCAATGGTGTGAACCCAGCCTCAGTGTGAAGAAGAACAAGGAGTCCTGGAAGTGATGGTTTGGCCCCCACAGAGCCCTGATCTCCTCATCATGGAGTCTGTCTGGAATGATATGAAGAGACACAAGGATTGGAGGCCCCCGACATCCACAGAATCTGTGATTAGTTCTCCAAGATGTTTGGAACAACCTACCTGCCGAGTTCCTTCAAAAAACATTGTGCAAGTCTACCTAGAAGAACCGATGCCGGTTTGAAGGCAAAGAGTGGTCACCCCAAATATTGATTTGATTTTCTTTTCCATTTTCTTCACTGATAAAAATAAACTATTAACACTGCTATTTCTGAAAACATTCTTCTTTTGCGGTATTTCTTCACACCGCCCTAAAACGTTTGTACAGAGATATCTATCTCTATCTCTATCTCTCTCGTGGTGTAGTGGGTAGCACTCTTGCCTAGCAGTAAGAAGGGTCACTGGTTCAAATCCCGACCACGACTCTACCTGCCTGGAGTTTACATGTTCTCCCTGCGTGGGTTTCCTCCGGGTACTCTGGTTTCCTCCCACACTCCAAAGACATGCTGGTAGGTTAATTGGCTTCTGTCTAAATTGTCCCTAATATGTATGAATGTGAGTTAGGGACCTTAGATTGTAAGCTCCTTGAGGGAAGGGACTGACTGATGTGAATGTACAATGTATATGTAAAGCGCTGCGTAAATTGACGGCGCTATATAAGTACCTGAAATAAATTAAAAAAATAAAATAATAATATATATATATATATATATATATATACACACACACACACACACACACACACACACACACATACATATACATACACACACAATGTCTCCGCAAATATGGCTGCCAGCAGAGAATAGACATGTTGGGGGGGCTCTCCATGGTTGAACATTCTTGATTTTGAAGCAGACCCCTCCAATCATCTGAGGAAACCTCTGTCAATGATCGATCCTCCTCAAAACGATTGGCCATGGCGAATCCACAGAAGTCCCCCTCCTCCTCCGCTCTTCTCTCTGTATACGCTTCAGCTTATGCATTGCAACAAAGTAATCGGTGATGTTTTAAGCTCACCCGTTCCGCATACACAACAAAATACTTAAAGATCAACTCTAAACAAAACACAGATATGAGGGATAATGTTTCAAAGAATTGTGTTTTTGTTCATCCGGTCCTGAGATTTGCACAGCTCTGCCACATAGTACAATCCATTTCGACAAGGAAGGGGGGATCTGTTTTTTTTTTTTTTTTCTGCGGCAGTTTCACTTTCACCTAAAGGTGTCCCTTCCCTTCTCCGCTTGGTGGCTGGACAATGAAGCAGAGCTCATCTCTCTGCTGTCTCCTCCATTCAGCACACCCACTTCCACTACAGCACAACCTATTGGCTCCTTGTGCTGCTTTCTACCCTTATCAGTCTGAGCTCTGCGGTCATATTCTGGCTTGTATTTAAAATGCTCAGAAAGAGCTGCATGGACAAGGGGTGGCTTCACAATGTTTTAAAGCACAACCCTAATAAAAACGTTTTACTTTTGGACAGAGTAGAGAAGCAGGAGGAAACCCTCTTCTTAGGAGGTTAATTATCCCTGCCTGCCCCTCCTCCATTCACAGAAGCCATACAATAGAGTCCATGCATGAAACAGGAGCCATGAATGGAGGAGGGAGACCTTTCATCCATCTGCCTGTATTCCATTCACAGAAGCTATAGTACACCTTCTATGAATGGAGGAGGGGGTGGGAAAGGCGGACATAAGGGACACTTGATGAGCGCAGATTACGTCTCAGCTCCGGTAACCCTCGCCGCATTTGAAGATTACAATTTGGGGGGCGGTAAAGTGCATAAAGGACACATCAGACCGATTGTAAGTAATGCCCCTTGTGAGGACTCACTTCCTGTGAACCTGGGGCGGCCAGGTGAACACCCACCGGGGAAAAAAAAGGGTGAGGACCTAAAATTCTGAGGTTAGGCTTCAGAGGCCAATTTATCAACGTGGTATTACACCCAAAACCAAAAATGTTATATTTTACAGCTTACCAATCATTAAATGTAGCAGCTGCATTAGTTTTCTTCGGCTTTCTTTTTTGCCCCCTCTGTTTTCACCTGGTGATCCGGCCAGACACAGACCTCTGCTATTAGTGGGACACAGCTCTGGTGTAAGGAGCACAGGAGGCACAGCGGACAGCATCATTATCAATCGGGGGGGGGGGGGGGGGGGGTGGGGGGAGGGGGGTGTTTGATGTATTAGAAGAAGAGATGCACTGAAATTTCAGCAGCCAAAACAAAAAGGACCGAAAATGGCGCATTGCGGGTAAAAGGTGGCAATAAATGGTGCTAAAAACACATGCGGTTTTGCCGCAGTTTGAACGTGATTTTTCTGTGCTTTTCATATGTATTTTTTTTTTACTGACCAAAAAAAATGCAGCAAGCAAGATTTTTAAACACCACAAAAAGGGACCAGTGTGAAGACGCACAGAATTTAAAGGGATACATTTTTCTTGCGCTAAAAAAGGTGCAGATATTAAATTGACACTTATTATTAATTTATTTAATATCATGAATTTAAATGTGAAAATAGTAAACACTAAACACACATACACACACACATACACACAACTCTGACTAAGCACTCCTTGCAACGCAAAACGCATAAGCGTTGTTCCACTTTGCTGTGACCTGTATTTTGCCAATGTTTGTCCTCATTTATTTCTCAATCTAATGCAAGAGACCGAAGCAGAGCTGTAATTGGCTCATTAAAGAGCACAGAGGAGGAGCACTTTCAAAAGGGTTGGCTGTAGCGGCCTCCATCCTTTGCTCGTTCTTCTGGCTTCAGTCATTGGAAGCAAGCAAATGGATCAAGAGAGTCACAAGTCCTTATAGGGCAGCTATATACAGTGGGGAAAATAATTAATTTGATCCCCTGCAGATTTTGTAAGTTTGCCCACTTACAAAAAAAAAAAAAAAAAAAAAAAAAAAAAGGAAGAAGAAGGGTCTATAATTTTTATCATAGGTGTATTTTAAAATGATAGAATTAGGGCTGGGGGGAGAAAAAAAAAAAAGGATTTGAATTTGAGAGGTCAAATCGATTCAAATTTTCAGCAAAATAGTTTTTTTTTTTTTTTTCCCCACCAGGACCGGCACTGACACCTTGCCGGTCCTGAGGAGCTGCGGGCAGGAGTTTTTAGGTGAGGCCGTGGCTTCGGTCTAGTCCGTGAGGCCAGATGCCGCGAACTCGTCTAAAAACTCCTGCCCGCAGCTCCTTAGAACCGGCACGGTGTCCATAAAAAAACAAACAAAAAAAAACAAAAAAAACAACTCAATTCGAATCATGAATCAAGTTTTTTTTTTTTTTTTTTTTTGGAGAAAAATCACGCAGCTCTAGACAGAAGATCAACCAAAAATCCAGAAAGAAAACACATTAAACAAATATTTTACTCACTGAACTGCAACTCAATTTATAACTATTTGATCCCCAAGCAAAACATGACTTGGTACTTGGTGGAGAATCCCTTGTTGGGAAGCACAGAGGTCAGACGTTTCTTGTAGTTGGTGACCAGGTTTGCACACATCTCAGGAGGGATTTTGGTCCACTCTTCTTTACAGATCTTCCCTAAATCCTTAAAGTTTCTTGGCAACTCAAAAGGTTTCATCACCCTCCATAAATTGTCTATTAGGATTAAGGTCTGGAGACTGGTTAGGCCACTCCATGACCTTTAATGGGCTTCTTCTTGAGCCACTCCTTTGCTGCATTGGCAGTATGTTTTGGGTTATTGTCACACTGGAAGACCCATCTTCAGTGTTATTGCTGAGGGAAAAAGGTTCTCATGCAAGCTTTTACAATAAATGGCCCCACCCATTGGTCCCTCAATGCGGCAAAGTCGGCCTGTACCTTTAGCAGAGAAACAGCCTCAAAGCGTAATGTTGCCACCTCTGTGCTTGACTGTAGGGATGGTGTTCTTAGGGTCATAGTCAGCATTTTTCTTCCTTCAAACACAGCAAGTCGAGTTAATACCAAAGAGATCAATTTTGGTCTCATCTGACCACAGAACTTTCTCCTAATCCTCCTCTGAATCATTGAGATGTCCACTGGCAAACTTCAGAGACCAAAACTGAGCTCTTTGGCATTAACTCGGCGCGCCGTGTTTAGAGGAAGAAAAATGCTGACTATGACCCCAAGAACATCATCCCTACAGCCAAGCATGGGAGGTGGAAACATGATGCTTTGGGGCTGTTTCTCTACTAAAAGGTACAGGCCGACTTTGCCGCATTGAGGGGCCAATGGATGGGGCCATGTATTGTAAAATCTTGGATGAGGACCTTCTTCCCTCATCCAGAACACCGAAGATGGGTCATGGATGGGTCTTCCAGCATGAGAATGACCCAAAACCTACTGTAAAGGCAACAAAGGAGTGCCTCAAGAAGAAGCACATTAAGATCATGGAGTAGCCTAGTCAGTCTCCAGACCTTAATCCTATAGAAAATTTATGGAGGGAGATGAAACTTCGAGTTGCCAAAAAAAAAAAAAAAATGGATTTAGAGAAGATCTGTAAAGAAGAGTGGACCAAAACCCCTCCTGAGATGTGTGCAAATCTGGTCACCAACTACAAGGAACATCTTACCTTTTACTATATTCAACTTTGTAATTAATATCATGAATTCAATTGAATATGAATTTGCCGGCCATTATCGTCAGGCACCATTAGCACAAGAAAAATGTATGACTTCACACTGGTCCGGTGCGTTTCCTGTTGTGGTGTTAAAAATCTTACGCACCTCCCCATTGAAATGCATTGAAAACGCAGCAAGAACGCACCCACGTTATGGATTTTAATGTGGGTTTTTAAAGTCACATGACCTATAAAAAAAAAAAAAAAAAAAATACAAAACACACACCTTATAAGCACAATATAAGCGCATGCAGTTTCGGCTCCATTATCAGCACTTTTTCACTTATCAGCAAAATGCCGATAACATAGTTTTCGGCTCTGAAATTTCAGTGCATCTCTAGAATAAAGTATTGAAAGAGGAGGTATTAGAGAGAAGAGCCGGCAGCGGCCAAGGTCCTTTTTATTATCATTTTATTGGCTACATATGAGCATTAAAAAGCAACAGCTGACGTGTTTCGGCATGAGAAGTAGTCATAGATGGGAATGGATAAGGCTCACGACGAAACACGTCAGCTGTTGCTTTTTAATGCTCATATTTGCATCAAGGTCTTTGGTTGGGGTTGCTGGCTCTTCTCTCTTATATATTGTACTTAAGAGTGAGAAGACACACCGAGCCTTGTGCTCCAGACTGCACGCTAGGTTTGGACTGCTTCTGTTGAGAGCGCTGCATCTTTCCTCATTGAAAGAGGAGGGTCAGCATGACAGCCAGCCAAATAGCATTTCCAAGAGAGATGAGCAATGGCACATTCAATGTTTAATACATGGAGGCTGTGCACTTCCTGCAATGGTTTTGTGCTTTAAGAAACAAACAAAACAAAACAAAACAAAACAAAAAAAAAAAGAAGGAGGAGGGGGGGGGGGGGGGGGTGTTGAGGACACCAAGAAAAAAAAAAAAGGGGGGGGTGTTGAGGACACCTTGGGATGGGGCTTCCCTTGCTGCACTATGCGGTCTTTAGACATCCAACAGAGGTGGCTATCTACAACCTGTAACACAATCATGAAACCACAGGAGCAGAAGCTGTAAAAATGTGAGAGTTATAACCAATTCAATCAAAAACAGAAAAAAAAAATACACGAACACAATTATGAAAAAAAACAACATGTATTATTTAAACACTACAGAAAAACACCATGAAAAAAAAAAAAGGAAATAATAAAATCAGAAACAACCTCAGCCCAACACTTCAATGCGACATTACAAAGTTACGATGGAACCTTTGGCACTGAAAGAGCACCCGTCAGTTACGTCCAATAAAAGGCAAGCATTTTGGGAACGGAATAGGTTAGAGAGTTCAGAAAAAACAAAAAAAAAAAAAAAAAAAAGTTTTAACCGATTACTCCGCATCACAGACTTAAGAAAAAAAAAAAAAAAAAAAAAAAAAAAAAAAGCCAAAAACACACAGCTGGCAAAAACAGTTCCAAGTCCTAGAACAGAAAATGATCCATCAATGTGACCGTAGCATGTTACACAACAGGCCTACCCCCCTCTTGTGGCTAGATAGGAGAATTGCAACAGACTGCAAATTGGTGAGCATTGCAGCTAACATGGCAACATTAAACATTGGAAAACTTTTTTATTAATAACATATTGCAAAATATTGTACTTTTGAAGCCATAAACGAGTCTGAAAAAGACACACCATAAGCTGCATTTTATGTTGCTATCTGCAACATACCTTGAAAATTAGCTAACCAACTACAATTAATAAGCCCCCCCCCGCCCCCCCCCCCCCCTTTGGGTAGGAAGAAAAAAAAAGTCGCAATTTAACAGCTCTTATAAATAGAGGGAGGGGTTTTTTTTTTCATATAACCTTACACCTAATAATCACTATAAAAAAGGAGATTTTTTTGACCAGAGAACAAAAACAAACCAAAAAAAAAAAAAACACACACCACTTGTTAAAGTTGGCAAGGCTGGCACTTTAAAGTGTGCTACTGTTAAGCAAGACACAAGGAAGCGTCTACATATTAAACAAAGTTACTCCTGTATCACGGATGTTGGGTCTGGAAAGTTCTGCTTTGAAGGAGTCTCAACATTGTCCTCGGAGGTTCAGGAGGCTATTGTTCAAAGTAAGGAATTGGAAATGCAGAAGTAGTATTAAACTAGTTTACCATGGAAGGCTCCATGCACTGACCTCTAGTATAAGTTGGGGACAAAAGCATAAACTTCCACCTTGGCTCAAGCCCATGTACAACCTTTAAAGTCTTCCAAAAAAAAAAAAAAAATCAAAAAGTCTTAGAAAAAAAAAAAAGACACCATGATGTTCACAGCCACCCAACCCTCAACAGTGGCTGGATGTTACTTTCCTAAACTCCAGAAAATTGTTAGCATACTATTCTCAAAAAAGGTCTTGGAAGAATGCACTCTAGAAGAATCCAAACCCTGCACCGGAAGCAAGAATCTTTTAGGCACAGATTCTCTGGAACTGCGGCCATTTTTCCTTTTGAAATGTGAAAACTTTATTACTCAGCTGGCAGGAAAACACGAGCAAAACGTTGGTCAGACTCCACAAAACCAGAAAAGGATGGTCATCTCAGTACACACGCACATCTGGGGGTGGAGATAACAAGTCTACAAAAGCCCTATGGGGGCCTCAGGCTTGGCCTGCAGGAAAAAAAAAGAAAAAAATACCCAGCATTCACTTCTCTCTGTAATAGAGCAGGTAGTTTTTCAGAGGGTCCGGCAGAGGCAGGCTGAGGATTTCTCTCTGAGAAAGTTGACCGGCGGATCGGCTTTCATGTCATAGACCACCTTTTCCTCCTCCTCCCGTAGATCGGTTTCAGGTTCTTCATAATTGTTGTTGTCGTCGAATGGGTTTGGGATCTGGCTGGCGAAGACCTCTTTGTCTAGGAAGACGATGGTCCCCATTCGGCGCCTTCGTAGGCGTTTGCGCTTGTAACGAGGCTGGCTTTTCAGCACTCCGCTCCCTCTGGCTCTGGTTTCTTGGTTGATGGTCTTCTTAATGCGGCCTCTGATAGCAATGCGGGCCAGATCCTGCAGAGTGCGCACATTTGGCAGGGCTAAGGAGTAAGAACGAGGAGACACAATTTGATAGAACGTGATATGGCTTGCACCAGGCTGCCCTGCTAGAACTTTCCACTGAATGGGCCTAAAAACTAAGCATGTAAAAATGACCTAGTGTGTGTTCATTGGCTCAGTCACCACCCACTATGGGCCCACTGCAACTTTAAAATGTCAGAATAGGAAAGGAATATACTGACAGAATCTATTAGACCAGATTTTGTAAACTAGGGTTCCCCAAGAGATTGTTAGGGGCTTCTTGACCAAATTGTTGCCCCTTCGATAAGACACCAGCAAAACCAATGATCTTTAAAGCCATCTGTAAGGGGGGGGGGGTATTCTTCCCTCTGACCCCCAATGTAAAGAGGGTATTCTTCCCACTGACCCCCCCCCCCCCCCCCCCCCCAACGTAAGGAACATTCTGCCCACTGACCACCAATGTAAGGGACATTCTTCCCACTGACCTCCAATGTAAGGAGGGCATTCTTCCCACTGACCTCCAATGTAAGGGACATTCTTCCCACTGACCTCCAATGTAAGGGACATTCTTCCCACTGACCTCCAATGTAAGGAGGGCATTCTTCCCACTGACCTCCAATGTAAGGAGGGCATTCTTCCCACTGACCTCCAATGTAAGAGACATTCTTCCCACTGACCTCCAATGTAAGGAGGGCATTCTTCCCATGGACATGCAATGTAAGGAATATTCTTCCCACAGATCCACCAATGTAAGAATACATTCTCTCCTTTGTATTGTCATTAAGTGGTTTCCAGCCCAACAGATACACAGTAAGAGGCACGCTGCTGGCATCTTGCTCATGGTGACATATATAGTCATAACAGACCAGGATAACTCTTCCCCTGATCTGCTGATTAATTCATACCTTAGGCTGAAAGGGGTAAACACATGCGAGACCTACTGGACTGGTGGACAGAGTCATGGGTGGGCTGGTATTTAAATCCAGGACAGAGGACAGCATGACGGCAGATTTTGATCAAAATGAAACACCAAGTGACTAACCTCCTGAGAAGTCAGGTTCCTTACAGCATATTGTAAATTTAGATACATGTGCCTTTATATAATAATATGACTAATTGGAAGGGTCCACTTCTGCTTTAAGGTAACAAAAACTGACTTTCACCATGCCACCCCACACTGGAGTGAAGAAAAGATTTGTAGATAAACCAAGTATAGATAGGTCAACTCCAACTGCATTTTTTTCTCTTCAGGTTTTTGATAGAAGGTGAAAGGGTTGGAATCTCAGTCTGGTTTTATTACGGTGTCCCTGCTGGGAAGATATTATGCCTTCACTTCCTGTGCTGGTTACATTCTAGGGAAGTGAATGAAAATCTCTGTAAAGTTCTCTATGAGTTGACAGGTGTAGCCAGATTAGGTGTCCCTGCTAAGATTCTCTTCATATTACAGGAACTGGAGGTGAGGAGCAATCTCCAACTGGGGACACGTGATCAGGCGACAACTGGTAACTCTTATATTTTCTTCTCGGTTTGTCCTGGGCAATGGGATATAAATGTGGATAGATCCAGCGGGTATCACAAAACCACAATAAAAATAAAATCCAGAAAAGAGGTTCTATCAGCCTTTGATTGGCCCTACATTTCATCCAGTGACAATCGGGACAGGAAGGGAGGGCAATCTACGGGACAGAAAAGGGAGGGCAATCTGCTTATCAGGAACACAGCAACAACCACCAGACAGACCTTCAAACCCTTTTCTGCTTCCTACCAAGCTCCAAGTTCTGTCTGGATTTCCATTTTAAAGATAAAAATGGGCAAAACAGTAAGGTTTTACCGAGTTGCAATTTTTAAATTTTAACTTACGGAGATTGAGAGGTTGCCTCTTCACCATATCGGATTTACTGGGCTGTACAAGAGGAGCAAACGACACAGCCAAGATCTTCTCAGTCTCCCAGCTTGAAGGTCCAGTACGTGTGATCTTTGTCAGCTGGATCAGAAATAAGATAAACATTAAGATACAATAATACTCGCTAGCTAATATCTGCTAGCTAGCTAAAAATAATTCTATGTTCACATAGTAACTATGTGACTAAGGTTGAATAAAGACACCAGTCCATCCAGTTCAACCTGAGTGAGCACCCCAACAATTGTCCCCATCCCCGGCACATTGCGTCCCATCAAGAATACCCATCCACTATATTATTATTTATTTATTTCAATCTTAAAGTGGAGTTCCACCCACTTTTACAACTCTTCAGCATCCCTCACTAAACTGTGCACTGTAAACCAATTGGATATTTTTACATTTTTTTTCTCAGCACCAACTGTATATCTGCTGTATTCATTTTTCACTTCCTCCTCCCTGGCCGCGGCCCATCGCATCATTTCCTGTTTGCAATGCCTCCTGGGAAGGGGAGGCAACTTCCTCTGACACTGCCGTTGCTATGGAAACCTGACCTGAAACCTATTACACTGCTTGTGCTGCACTGAGCAAGAAATACAGTCTGGCATCAGATGCCCACACTTAAGATGGCCACGGCCTGCTGTAAGTTTGTTAGTTTATAGCAGTAGTTTATAAAATAACAAAACAGACCTTAGTTTACAGACTAACTTTACTAGAATACATTAAGCTTGTGTATTATAGGGGTATTTTTATTTAAAAAGTATAATTTCGGCCGGAACACCACTTTAAGGACAAACAAAAATCCCCAGCTCTTACCAGCTAGCCTCCAAAAACAAACAAAAAATTGACTCCAACAGTTCACCTTACAAAGGGTTTAGTTGCACAAATTAACAAACATGTTTAAGCTGCAGAGGCCATGTCAAGGCACCCCAGTGTACTGCAATCCTAACTATTATTTTGAGAGTCTCCCAAATTGGAGCGCATATATAAAATAATGGATAGATGAAGGGCAGGTGTTCCCCTCCTTAAAAGGGTCAAGGGATGCACGGGACACCCAGTAAGGACACTATAGCAGCTGAAGGTGTCCATCGCATCCCCACATCAAATTCAAACAACTGTACAAGCAAAAGGCAACCACTGCAATCTATAAACTGGCCTTTGCAGCAAGGAGCACATGGAAAGGCAACGCACATCAAAAACAAACTAAAATTCACAGCACACTTACCGGCTAGCCTGCAAAAAAAAAAAAAAAAAAAAAAAAAAAATTGACCCCATCTAACAGTTCACCTTACAAAACAAGGGGTTTAGTCACACACACATTTGCAAACATACGTGTAAGCCGCAGTGGCCACGTCAAGGCACCCCAATGTACTGCAGTCCTATCATTTTTGAGAGTCTACCAAATTGGAGCACATATAGCAATACCTATACGATACCTTTAGCTGCCATTGTGCCCTTGTTGGGTGTCCTGAGTGTCCCTGTACCTTTGAGGGGTGGGCTCCCTGCCCTTAGTCTATCCATTGCTATAATGTGCTCCAATTGCAGGCTAGCCGGTAAGCGAGCTGGGAAATTGTTTCTGATGTATGTTGCCCTTCCATGTGCTCCTTGCTGCAGAGGCCAGTTATAGGCTGGGGTGGTTGCCATTTGTTTGTTCACTTCTGAAGAAACAAAGTATGTAAAGTCAAAGAAGGTTCAAGTGGAACCATCCCAGGTCCTCTAACCTCCATAGACGTATGGAGGCTGCCATTCAAAATCTGCCCTGGAAAAACTAGTTGGCTGTGTTATGCCTACCCACAAGGTTTCAGCACTTTCCAAGTTCTGGGAACAAATGCTCTGATCAGGACCTCCGATGTCCCAAATCAGGGTCTCAAAAGTGGTGAGCCCATAAAACTGGTATTTTCAGATAAGCAAAGCCCAGCCTACACATTTTAGCTGTTATAAACGGATATGAAGAGTTGAATGTAATCTGTAAAATCCCATAGGGTCAGTCGAGGGTGTAAATATAGCAATAAACCAATACTCTCACAAAGCCATCTGATAAGCTGGAAATGTTTAATGGGAGCTACCTTTTCCTCCAGTGGCATGACAAGAATCCCACCCATTTTCAGTAGATTCTTCATGTAATCTTCATGCTCCTTCTGCACCCCCGGCTCCACAGTAGACGCGATCATAGGCGGAGACTCCAGAGAGATGTCTAGGCAGTTTCCAGCCACAAAGGAAGGCTCACAGAACTCAAACCTGGAAAGAAGAGACACAAGAAATGATGGGACTGCCTCCCTTCCCATTGATCACCCATTGTGGTTGTGAACCGAAAGGTGTGGGAAGAGGAAGGTCCAAGCAGGACTTTGGTTGTGAACCAACATGGTAAGAAGGAAGGGAGAGATGGGCCCCAAGTGCAAACTTAAGAATAGATGCTAGCATTTATATACAGAGCCCCTGAGTTTCTGTAACCAAGTATGGGAGTGCACACACAAGGCTACTTTAGGTGCCCCATTTCCATATCTGCTGCTAAAGTGACCAAGTGCTATGTGCAGGCTGTGTCCTTACCCGATATCAGCTGAGCACAAATGGTCCGATTGTTGGTCTGATTGTTAGAGAAGGTGAAGCCACAGATACATATTCAGTTCTAGAAGTATGCAGCCATAGATTTGTCAGGAAACCATGACCTGCGTTCCAGGTCCAGAACCTACTATGGAGTTAACAAGAACCAGCATAACAGCTTAGATTCTGCATCTTTATTACCAACGGCCACCACCTTATCTCTGCCCTGATGGGTTCCCTTTGAAGATCCCTCCTCACCAAGGAAGCCTTACCTGTCAAAGCTGTCGCTGGTGCGGACAAACTGTTCCAACTTTTGCTTGGCATATTCAATGACATCTTGGTGAAGCTCAACACCATGATTGATGCCAAATGGTCCTGAGGGCACAGAAGGAACTGTTAATGTTGTTACACTGTCCCATTCTTTCCCACAATTTCACACCAAAGCGTTGTGTACATGGTAATCATACCCAGTAAGCTCCAGTTTCCATAAAGTGCACCTGTTTTGGAGCAAACAATACACTTTGAAATAGGAGAGTACAGGAAGAAGGCACGGCACGTGAGCTTTGTTAGGAAGTGTATTTTGAGGTTGATCGTAGCCTCCCTGGTGGTTTTCCCGAGTGTGGCTCGGGGTTAAAATTCAGGACCATTAGCGGTAACCCCGAGCCACACTCGGGATTACATCGCAGGATCTTACCTTGTCCCCAGGATCCTGCGATGTCCCCCGCAGTGTCCGTGGGCTCCGTCGTTACAGATTACAGTACTGTATGAAATGATTTCACATCCCTTTTGTCCCCAGTGCTTTGGCCCATGCCCTGCATGCAGTTTTATATGATATATACTGTTCTTTCTGCCTGAAAACTGGAGATTGTCCATAGCAACCAAAAAGTGTCCCTTTACATCAAAAGTGGCTTTAGACCAGCTAGAAAACAGCGATAGTAAATTAGAACACTTGCAGAATTGAGCGATAGTGAATCGTGGGGAAATTTATTTTATTACTATTTATTTTTATTTTTTTTAATTATTAATTTTTATTATATTATAATTTATGTTTTTGTGTTTCAAACTTTATCATACCCGGGATATCTACTAGACTCTTGTTTGGGAAGATTTAAGTGTGTTAATGTTAAGAATTACAGACCTACAATATAAAATGCCAAATTTCCATGCAAAATAATTGTACCGCTTTCAGCACCTAAAATCCGAAATAATCATACCGCCAGGGAGGTTAAAGTGTATTTTAATAAAATATCATCCAAAGCCAAAATGTTGTAACACGTATATCCACTTTTGCAATGAAATATGAGAAAACCCCACAATATATATGTTTGTGTGTTCCCAATTCACAAAAAAAAACAAAGCTGGGGCCCGGTTAGAGACATTTCCCTTCACTTCCTGTCCTGCTGACATTTTATGAGACAGGAAGTGAAAGAAAGTCACCAACAGCACCAGGGGAAAACTAGAATCCCCGTCATATTTTTATAGCTGCGTTCCGGTTGCAGATTTTCTCTCACTTCCTGTCTGAAAAATGGTGTCATCATGACAGGAAAGTTAAGGGAACAGAGCCCCAGACAATTTTTTCTCACCCTATGCAAAAGAAGTCCAGGCTAATACTAAGCCCTATACTAACTATCCTGTAAATGAAAGATGCGTATACTTGCCTAATCTAAGGATACAACGATCCGGTCACATGATTGGCTCCCAGCGCTGGCTTCAGGGTAGAGGGGTGACATCCGACAACAGATGCCCCATAGCAAGTCTATGGTTGACATCACTGCCCAGGCACTGCATCCGTTTTCACTGAAGGATGTGATCGGACCATAGCACTCTTAGATTAGGCAAGTATACACATCTTTTGTTATACAGCATGTGTCAAACGCAAGTCCCGTGGGCTAAACCTGGCTCACCAGGCCATTTCACGTGGCCCTCACACCTCTCCTGAAGCTGTGGCACCCTCCTCGGCTCAGCAGCAGAGAAAAAGATAGAAGACTCCTTCTACAGATCCTCCCCCTACAAGCCGCAGCACCCCCTTGTCTCATCCTCCCCTGGTCTCAGCATTCAACAGCTGACCCCAGCCCTCCTCTGATCCTCCTCCAGACCATGCACTTTCTGCTTTCCAGCTCCTCCCCCCAGCTTCTTCACGGCAGCAGCACAAGATAAACAGGAGGTGCACTGTGCTGTAAGAGAAGGTGGAGGACTCTTGACTTCTGATGGTGGGATGCTCTGGACATCTACTTAGAATCGTGATAATACCATTTTTTGCCAGTTGAAAAGGAGGGTTGCACACCGCTGGTAACATCCACAACAAAACTTTACAGGAGTCTGTTCACTACAACACCCATGGCAGGACCAGGTTCTGTCTGAGCAGTGTCCAATAAAGTTTTTTGTGGATGATACCAGCGGTGTGCAACCCTGCTTTTCAGACTTGCATCATCTGATACCGGAGTGCGAGTGGGCTCCGTCCTGGTTTGCACCCACTCTTAACAGCTCAAGTCTTAAGTTATTATTATAACCAGTAATGATCGAATGCAGAGGCAATCATTTCATATGATAAAGACTAGATACATTTTTATAGTCTTACAGATATATTAATCTCCACCTTCATTAGAAGCCTTGCATGGCTGCTTCTACATAGACCTTGGAAGAATTTCAGCATTAAAAAACCCAACAGTCAATAGCAGCCATTGCCACATCAGATCTATTGATGCCCAGCGTCCCACCAGAGAAAAACCGAGGGCCAGCCTAAGATACCAATGAATAGGAAGATGGCAGTACAGGATACCCAGCAGCTGACATATTTGAAGATTAATAGGAGGTTTGGCTTACCCAAGATTAACCCAACCATTGTGCTAAGGTAGCCGGTCCCACTGCCCAGATTGAGGAAGGACAATCCTGGCTGGAGCTCCAATGCCTCCATCACTTCGGAATAAATGCACGGTGCGGAAAGGTGAATGTTCCCGTGCTTCCACGCCAAGTCCTTATAGGCATTCTCCTTAAATTCCTCCAGGTAGTAGTCGGCCCGGTCAATGGCTCGAAAAGCCTGCTCCACCTCCTCGGTGCGAATGTACTGAGCTATCTTTCAAGTTATCGATTAAGTCGTCATTGTCCTCTCCGGCACTCACAGCCCCTCCCATGGTAATTAGACTTGTGACTTGCCTAAGCCGCAAAAGAGAATATATGTAAGCCAATGACCAATAGGATTTCATTGCACTGAGTTACTGCTACAGTGAGGAATTTAGAGGCCTAGAGTCATTGAAGCCCTAGAGCAGCCTGTCTCAAACTTTTCAAGGAACCCTTGAAATTTTTCTGGTCTCAGAAAACCCCTGCTAAAAATTCCTATAGCTACAACCCATGATGCATTAGAGCAGTGGTTCTCAACCTGGGGGGTCAGGACCCCCTCGGGGGTCAAATGATGATTTGCCAGGGGTCACCAAATCCTTGGCTGTTTCTGAAGCCCGCACCGCTCTCCCAGCCTTCTTTGTGGCCGCCCGGCAGGGCTGTCCCTGGAGCCTGCAGCCGCCCATTCAGTTCATGGCATGACTGGGGGGGCAGAGGTCAGCTGACTGGTGAGGAAAGTGAAGTGGGAGGGGCTGGAGGAGACCCTATCTCCTGATTTCGGCATAGGTGTCACTGCTACGAGACACCACAAAGTCGGAGACACAGTGAATAACACTACCTGTGATTATAGTTGCTATTAAAAGTCCCCACTACAGTTCTCAGATCAGCAGATGACCTTGATCAAGAGCACCTAAGTTGGCTGATCAGAACTCCCCGCCAGCACTGCCACTCATCCCATTCACCCCACCATGGAGTAAGAGAAGGAATAAAAATAGAGAATACATGGAAGGGAAAGTAAAAGAAGGGGAGGGAGGAACAAAGAAAAAAAAGGGAGAGAAAGAATAAGAGACAGAACAAGAAAGATGGCTAGAAAGAGGGATGGGGAAAAAAAAAAAAAAACAAGAAATTAGGATAGAGAGAGATAAAAGGGAAAGAAAAGAAAACAGAGAAAGAGTGGTACATCGTAAAATGTACCATAAGGGGTTTTAATACTGTATGAGTGGAAGGGACTCAGGCAGCACTAAATGTCAGTGGGTAAGGGGCGCAAATTACTTGTCTTGCCTTGGGTGCTGACAACCCATGCTATGAAAATAATTTTACGGTTGGGGGTCTCCACAACTTGGGAAATTTTATCAAGGGGTCACGGCACTAGAGATGATTGAGAACCACTGCATTAGAGTGATGGTCAGTGCTCCTTACACTTGTGGTCATTGGAAAGAATTACCCCTCTTATAAAAAGTTAAAAAGATCAATGGTGTCAGTGGAAACCTATCTGGGAGGCAACCTCTGGAGGACACCTGCTCTCCGATAGGGGCACTCTGGTAGCCCTAGAGCCAACATTCTTTTTTTTTGGTACAAAACAGGTCCAGGAGAGTCAAAAAGGAGCCTTCCAAACCCTCTGAAGAATTAAAAGCCCATTTCACCTTAAAAACCACCTCCATTTTGCCTCCACTACTCCAAAGCATTTTGTTGAACGTATTCAATTTTAGTAAATTTCACTCATCCCTAAATCACATCCACTGCTGAAAAGACAATTCATTCCTGAGTGGAGAGAAGAAAGGTTTAAATCGCCTAGTGGCTTCTGATCACATTTGAAGACTCAAATGGCAAAACCCACATACAGCTCCACCTCACTGCTATAAGCAATACAAGAGGACCTCACCAATTACTTGGCCTCACAATGGCTGTGAGGGGGCAGGGAGATCCTAAACTTGAGACCCCCCCCCCCCCCAACGGATTCAACCCACCATCCAGTAGGTGGAACATCAAACTTTAATAATGGCAAGGTAATACGCCAATGTTAAAGCCACACAGTTAGGTTAGAGCTTTACAGATGATCTTAGTAGCTCACTTGCACTGTGCAAACCGTTGGCGCAATATAAAACATGAATAATAATAATAATAATAATAATAATAATAATAATAAATAAATCACCAACAATCAGGGCTGGACTGGGATAAAAACTCGGCGCTGGACTTCATCCAGACCGCCCCACTTTAATTTTGCAAACATGCACAAAAATAAATAAATCAAACAGTATATAAACTATACGCAATTGCGCAAAAAAAGCCTCCCCCTTACATCAGAGTCCCCAGAGAGCCCCCCCCCTACATCAGGGTCCCCAGAGAGCCCCCCCCTTACATTTGGGACCCTAATGTAAGTGGGGGGGGGCTCTCTGGGGACCCTAGAGAGAGGGCAGACAGTAAGCGATGATGTAATATCACTGCTGCCCACGGCTGCACAGTGAGGGCGGAACAGCGGTGATGCAGGGTGGGCGGTGAGAGATGAGGTCTCCCGTGCTGCCTGCCCGCAGAGAGGCCACGGCCCACTTCCCGTGGTTGGGGACCCCTGGGACTCGGGGCTATGGGCCCCAGATTCAGGGTTATAGCCCCAAAAGTCACCCCCTAGCGACGAAACTGGCTGTCACTAAAACCGGCCCACTGAGCCATCGGCCCACCAGGAAACTCCGGGTAGTCCCGATGGCCAGTACAACGGGCTTTCTAGGAGTTAGTCCAGGGTTCTCCAAACAAGGGGCCAGTTTACTGTCCTTCAGACTTTAGGGGGTACACACTAAGGCCAGTGGGAGTAGAAAATGTCCTGGCATCCAGTGGGAGTAAATAACACCCCATCGCTGGTGTCAGGGGGAGGAACGCTGCCCTGTACCAGGTAAAAGCTGAATAAAGGCTGCCAACTGGCTGCAATTGGTTTCAGTACTCTGCTTTAGTACACGTAGGGGCGTGCTGGGCCAGGGGGGGGGGGGTGGCAATTTCCCCCCAGGCCGCCCTAACTAATGTTCAATACGGCTGGCGGCCGCTGTCATTTTTTTTCTTCTCTAGGAAGTCGGACCAGGGGGCAGGGGCTCGGCCGTGACAGCCGGCCAGCCACTGTTTTATTCCGGGAGCTGTAGTCCACGCAGAAGCTCTCAGTGTTGAGAGCAGCGCATAGGAAACTACAAACTCCCGGAGTCTTAGAGGCAGGGCATGCCAGGGACTCGGGACGCATGACTGGCTCAAGCTGCGGGGCCCCAGGACCATCAATCCCCCCCCCCCAGGCTGCATTGGATGGTCACCAGTCCGGCTGCATTGGAAAACCAGGTGGGCATGGATGGTGAGCTGATTCGGTGGTTCAATGGGCCACTTGCCCGGACTTGCCCCCAGGCCTAAGGCTACCAACCCTCCCCTGCACGCACCTAGGAGCCAAACAGCAGGTGCTAATGTTGTAATACCAATGTGGCACATGTGTGCATTCAGGAAAAAACAGCACATGCAAATTAATCAGGATGTACGTTGTAGCTTGAGTACAGCTTCTTGCATCCTCCTGTGCCAGGATGCCAATGTAAATGTATTTGAGGGGCTTCTGCTATCTAAACTTTAAGGTTTAGTCTTTTCAATAAAATATAAAAATAATTGCATATATATTATACAGTGGATATAAAAAGTATACACACTCCTGTTAAAAAGGAAGTAAACTCCTCTTGTTTGTACCTACAGGTAAGCCTAGAATAAGGCTTACCTATAAGTACTGTAAATATCTCTTAAACTTGCACCATTTAGGATATATTTACTGTATACTGCGCCGCCCGTGTCTTTTATTCAGGGCCTGTGCCGTGACCAGCGGCTCCTGCGTGCATGTGCGGGAGTGACGTCATCGCGGCTCCGGCCAATCACAGTGCCAGTGAACCCAGAAGAAACACCAGGGAAGACGTCGGCCATGTCAGCGGTGTGAGGGCGCCGCTGCAGGGCTTCGTTCTAATGCAAGTATTTCATAATAAGCTAGTATGTGATGCATACTGGCACATTATGCCTTTGTCTTACAGTTTTTTTGTTTTTTCTTCACCGGGGTTTACAACGTCAGGTTTCTGTGATGTAAAAAGAATTAGAAAAAAGATAAATCACTTCAAAACTTTTTCCACCTTCAGGCTGGGTCCACACTATTGCGAATTGGATGTGGGTTTCCCCGCATCCAATTCGCATGACAGGAGACTGTCACCGGCTCTCTATGGAGCCGGTTCACACATCTCCGAGGCGGCTGCAGAGCGGATTACACAGGGGTCCTGTGCGTCTTTGGCTCAGTTTCAGGTCTGAATTCAGGCAAAAATTCATCCTCAATTCGTCCCTGAAACGGAGAACAGGGACGCACTGGACCCCTGCTGCGAGCCGCATGCGGCTTAGATGTGAACCCAACCTTAATGTGACCTATAAACTGTACAACTCAATTGAAAAACAAAACAAATTTTTTTTTTGGGGGGGGGGGGGGAAATAGTAAAAATAAAATAATGTGGTTGCAGAAGTGTGCTCACCGTCTTATAACTGGGGATGTAACTGTATTCAAAATTAAGCAATCACATTCAAATTCATGTTAAATAGGAGTCAGTACACACCTACCATCATTTAATGTGCCTCTGATTAACTCCAAATAAAGTTCAGCTGTTCTAGTAGGTCTTTCCTGACATTTTCTTAGTCACATCCTACAGCAAAAGCCATGGTCCACAGAGAGCTTTGAAAGCACCAGAGGGATCTCATTGTTAAAAGGTATCAGTCAGGAGAAGGGTACAAAAGAATTTCCAAGGCATTAGATATACCATTAAACAACAGGGAAGACAGTCATCATCAAGTGGAGAAAATATGGCACAGCAGTGACATCACCAAGAACTGGACGTCCCTCCAAAATTGATGAAGATGACAAGAAAACTGTTCAGGGAGGCTGCCAAGAGGCCTACAGCAACATTAAAGGAGCTGCAGGAATATCTGGCAAGTACTGGCTGTGTGGCACATGTGACAACAATCTACCGTATTCTTCATATGTCTGGGCTGTGGGGTGGAATAGCAAGACGGAAGCGTTTTCTTATCAAGAAAAAACATCCAAGCCCGACTAAATTTTGCAAAAACACATCTGAAGTCTCCCAAAAGCATGTGGGAAAATGTGTTCTGGTCTAATGAAACCAAGGATGAACGTTTTGGCCATAATTCCAAATGGTATGTTTGGAGCAAAAACACCACATCACCAAAAGAACACCATACCCACTGTGAAGCATGGTGGTGGCAGCAACATGCTTTGGGGTTGTTTCAGCTTAGTCAAGGTAGAGGGAATTATGAAACAGTTCCAAATACCAGTCAATATTGGCACCAAACCTTCAGACTTCTGCTAGAAAGCTGAACATGAAGAGGAACTTCATCTTTCAGCATGACAACGACCCAAAGCATACATCCAAATCAACAAAGGAATGGCTTCAACAGAAGAAGATTAAAGTTTTGAAAAGGCCCAGCCAGAGCCCAGACCTAAATCCCATTGAAAATCTGTGGGGTGATCTGAAGAGGGCTGTGCACAGGAGATGCCCTCGCAATCTGACAGATTTGGAGCGTTTTTTGCAAGGAAGAGTCAAGATGTGCCATGCTGATAGACTCATACCCAAAACGACCGAGTGCTGTAATAAAATCAAAAGGTGCTTCAACAAAGTATTAGTGAAGGGTGTGCACACTTAAAAAACTAAAATAATATGGTTGCATATTTATACTTCTCTCCACCTAAAAGATTTCAGTTTGTTGTTCAACTGAGTTGTACAGTTTATAGGTCACATTAACCATTTCAGCCCCGGAAAGGATTTACCCCCTTAAAAGCGGTTGTAAACCCCCTGTGGTTTTGGAGGTAAAAATCCTCTTGTAGTGCATCAGCCCCCCAGAGCCCCCCCTTCTACTTACCTGAGCCCGATCGTTCCTGAGGCGGGGACGAGCACACCCACTCCAGCCGGTGTCTTGGGTCCTGATTGGACTGGCTCCCGCTGCTGTCAATCAAATCCAATGACGTGGGGGCGGAGTCAAGTCCTGTTGTCTGTATCAATAGACGAAGCAGCAGAACTCCGGAGCGCGCCCGCACGAATGCCCCGAGGGAGATCGCTTCTCCGACGGGGCAATCGAGAAGAGAAGAGGAGGAGCCAGGAGCACCGCTTAGGGACCCCAGAAGGAGGATCTGGGGCCCCTCTGTGCAAAACCAACTGTACAGAGGAGGCAGGTATGACATGTTAACCACTTCCCGCCTGCCGTCATATGACGTCCTTGACTTTGAGTGGGGATATCTGAATGATGCCTGCAGCTACAGGCATCATTCAGATATCGCCTTTTAGAGCCGGCAATTCCATACACCATAAGAATGATCATAGCGGTTGTTCTGCTGCTTAATCGTTCTTACGGGCAGCGAGAGGGGACGTCCTCCCCTCCCGTGTTTCTACCGACTCACCCCTGCCATCAGCGTCCCCGTGTGCTTGCAAGCAGAAGCGAACGCATACGCAAGTCCACATATGTAAACGGTGTTCAAATCACACATGTGAGGTATTATCACGAACGTTAGAGCGAGAGCAATAATTCTACCCCTAGACCTCCTCTGTAACTCAAAACATGTAACCATACGCCGATGATTTATTATTTTTTATAACAAGTCCCGAGACTTCCATCCCCAATTTATTGCAGATTCTTAGAACGTACTCCGCTCTTTCTAATTATGAAAAAAAAAAAAAAATAAATGAAGCTTTGAACATAAATTTACCTAAGGAGACTCTCAGTAACATACAACAGAGTTTCCCCTTCTCTTGGGCTTGCCACAAAATCAAATATCTGGGCGTTTATCTTACCCCCTCACTATCTGAAGTTTTTTTTCAGGAGAATTTCTCCCCCTGGCTTGCCTCTCTACGCCTAGATCTCCAGCGTTGGCACAAGAATTCTTTCTTTCTCCTGGCTTGGTAGGAATAGCATTTTAAAGATGGCCATTTTGCCAAAATTATCGTACCTCCTCCAAACATTACCAATAGCTGTCCCAAGTCACTTTCTACGGTCAGTCCGTGGGGAGTTTTTGAACTTCCTCTGGGGCTACAAAATCAAAAAGACTGTCCCGAACTTACCAAAAGACCAGGGCGGCATAGGGTTCCCAGACCCGTTTAAATATTACTAGGCGGTCAATTTAACCAGAGCCCTAGACTGGACAAAGCGTTTCTCAGAGAAGGAGTGGGTGGGGGCGGAACAGGCAATGTCCCTGTTTCAACTTTCTTGTGGCAGACTTCTACCCCGCCAGTACCCCTGAAATCCCACCCTTTGATTGGGACTACTCTGTCGGTAGTAGCTAAAACGGTTTGCGTCACGATGGTCCCCCACACTCCCTCACCTTTGCCAGTTATGGGTGCCCAAAGGAGTTTCCCTCTAGTCTGTCAGTGAGGAGGTTTAGGGAATTTCTCTTGATCAACAGATATAGATTCCAAGACTTTCTTCATGAAGAAGAGAAAAAGGAATTTAGGGACTTTCTGGGAGGCCTAGACCTGGTAAGGTCACGTGTTTCCATCCCTATGGAACTTTGAGAGAAATCATGGCCTGGTGAGGTCATGCATTTCCATCCCTAATATATCGAGAAGAGGGAGGCAAGGGGGGGTGGGACTTTGTGTGAAGCACATGATAGCAAGAAGGTAGTTGAGCTGAACAGGGGAATTTTATTGATATACATACTTGTGAACATACATAAAATGTTAATATCAAGGTAATT
Source organism: Lithobates septentrionalis (assembly GCA_037952835.1). Classification (NCBI taxonomy): domain Eukaryota; kingdom Metazoa; phylum Chordata; class Amphibia; order Anura; family Ranidae; genus Lithobates; species Lithobates septentrionalis. The sequence continues at coordinate 890,095 of JBBDGP010003019.1, forward strand.
AATACATAGTATACGTAGCGAAAATGCCCACAACTGATAACACAAATGTCTCGAATCGTGACCATCAATATCAAAGGTAGAAGGTTAATACATGATAGTACATAGGTAATAATAATAATAATAATAATAATAATAATAATAATAATAATAATATGTCATGAAGAGAGCCATAAAAAATTCCATTGTTCAACCAGAAACAAGATTGAATATAAATATAATGGCGAGGTAATGCCTGCAGGACCTAAGGCCTCACTAAACCTGTAATGTTAAGAATTGCATGATAGCTTGAAGATCTGGGTATACGTGGGTAGAAACACGGCATAAGGTAGCTCTACGCGTTTCGTGGCTGATGCACGCGATAGTCTAAAATGGAAGTAATATGAAAAGTAATCAGTTATCATTGAAAAGTTATAAAGGGGTAGGGTAAAACCCCACATAACACCGAAGTGTACTTACTAATTGAAGTATTAATGGGGTGCCAAAAACACCGGAAGGCACCTCCAACCGGGACCCGGGTGGACAGCCGAGCGGGGGCAACCAAGCGGTCAGCAATCAGGGCGGGCATAGGACCACAAGACATCTCTAGGGGAGGAAAAATGAGGAATGATGATGGTGAGCTAGTGGCAAGATGAGTGGCTGGATGGTGAGGGAGGGATTCTAGGTGGAAACAGGCAGCCAACAGCTGCCAGAACAGCAGTGAGGTGAACCAGGAGTAAGTAGGTGGTGAAAGAGGAATACTATAAATCAGTGAAAAAAAATGCAGAGGTGTAGAAATGCCAAAATACCTGGTGTGAATAAGGAATCAAGAAAAAAAAAGGGAGGAAAGATTCCGGTCATGTGAATCGGGTATGTTGAGAGCCTCGAGTGCCATGGCCGCCCGGAGAGACGCCCCTATATGCGCCACCGCAGGACCGCCCACCCACATCACGCCGTATAGCAGATTGCGGGGGAGGGGCGCCGACGGTCGAGGAGGGATCTCTGGCCAACCGGCCCCCAGTTACCTCCGCTAACGAGTATGGAAACCCAACACAGACCACGTGACGGTGTAAAGGACGCGCAGATGTCGACGCGCAGTAAAATGCGCCTAAAAAAAGAACAGAGAGAACATATTTTGTACACCACTCCTCAATTGCGAGTAGGTTCCAGGAGATGGGGTTTAAGGTCCTGACCCGCTGGTATAGAGTACCCACGCTCTTACATGAGATTTACCCTTCAGTTCCCTCCACCTGCTGGCGACAACCAGACGGTTCACTACTACACGTATTTTTGGACATGCTCCCTTGTCCGCCCCTTCTGGGACGCTATTCGGCGAATGTTTTTTTTAGACTGACAGACATTTCACTTGCAGACGATCCGGCGCAGTGCTTACTTCACCTTACTCCGATGTCGAGGCGTCGATAGAAGAAGTCCCTCTAGATCCACCTCCTTAAAACGGAGTTCCAGTGAAATTTTTTTTTTGTGTACTATTTTTTTTTTTTTTTTTAATTATTTTTATTGAGTTTTCAGTTCCAATCAAAAACAGTAGCCCACGCAGGGGTCAAACCTTAATTGCCCACGCAGGGGTCAAACCTTAAATTGCCCACGCAGGGGTCAAACCTTAAATTGCCCACGCAGGGGCAAGACTTATGTTACAGCAACATACCGTAACTTGAATTCTATGTACAACTTAACACAAACTACTAACTACTACCCCAACGTGGGGAGAGGTTCCAGTTCAGGGGGGGGATCTGTGCTCAAACTGGTGTTATCAGGATACTTCAAAATAAGAAAATCTGGGCTTAATTCACTTTTAAATATATCACCAATTCTAGGTCTTGCGTACTTCTTCACTTGCTCTGGTGGCATCTTCTAGCCAACATGTCCACACTTTATCAAATTTTTGTGGGCAACCTCTGTTCAAGTAGGTGGCCTTGTATAAGGGTAAACTAGCATTTATCAGACTTTTCCAAAATCTAACAGAGGGGGGGGGGGGGGGGTGATTGTTTCCAGGTTATCATAATGGCTTTACGTGCCTAATACAGTAGTAGGGATAGAAGTACTTTTCTCGCCCTAATCACTGACATTTGTTCAACCAACCCCAGCAGACAGTATTTAGGATCATAGGGAACGCTGGTCTTGGTTACCTTTGCAATTACCTGAATGACCTCGTGCCAGTAATGTTTAATTGCTGGGCAGCCCCCAAAAAAATGTGGAAAAACCCTCTGGGTTGGTGTGAGCCACGCCAACACAGCGGAGAGTATGCCGCCGACATCCTGTGGAGCGTATAGTGAGCCCTATGTAAAATTTTGTATTGCACCAGTTTATCTCTTGCCGAGACCAGAGGGGAGAAGGGAAAGTCCCAAATCTCCCTCCAGTCATCATCATCATCATCCAGTTCCGGGATGTGCCCAGTCCATTTCCTGCGGAGGGGGACAACCCGGGATCAGCAGCAACGAGCAGGGACCCATAAAGCTGGGACGTGGGTTTTTGTGTACTATTTTTAGTGTTAAATAAAAGTATGCAATGATTGAGATTATGTATTGTAATCAATAAATTCCTTACTGTAAACTTTTGATCCTCCATATATGGCCATTTCTATCGTTGATGTGGGCATATGAAGGCCAATTGCGATTCCTTCCTGGTATGGGCATGGAGAAGTGCATGCTGGGTGACCAGGACGCACCTCTCGATCTCGTGCTTGCGCGATTTAGCGGTGGCCGTAGCGCCGATCGTTTGTACCATTACCATAACAACGGGCGGCGATGGAGGAAGGTCCCGCGATAACATGCCCAGTGTCTCCTGGGAAATGATGACAAGACATCTCCCAGGAGCACTAGCGAGCATGGGCACCGGGGGGGGGAAATGACGTCAGGCGCCTTGGAGAGGAAGAGGCAGATTACGAGGGACCCCCTAGCAACAGAACAGTAATAGCGAGTAAAAAAAAAAAAAAAAAAAAAATTTCCACAGGATGTTATTTAGATTTAATGTAGCAAAATAATGTAAAAAAATAAATAAATAAAAAAAAAATTTGGACTGGAACTCCGCTTTAATGCAGCTAAAATATGTATCCTGCAAAAATGGAAATGCTCAGATTCCCCTTCAGGTGGTCAGTAGATAGCTGCGGTAAATGAAAGTAACCTGATGGCACAATTGATGGCCGCATTAAACAGAAAAGAGGAACAATTTAATAAAACCTGGATTTACCGGCATGATTTCCGGTTCTCTCAAGAGTGTAAGACCTTTGTGGTCCCCTCGGTAGAGCAACTGTAACTGCATGTGTTACCATTTGCTTTCACAACCCCCCCCCCCCCTCCCCTAAGTCTTTACTCTCATTTTCCGACGGTTTCGATTGAGCCTGCTCTGGTTCTTTTTCTGCTTACTCTGACATTCCTGTCTTCTAAATTCTGAGATGAAATGTCTTCTTCGTCACATTGGAAAGTTTGTTTGTGTACACCTGACTCGGGGCCATATTAGTGTTTTATACTGTTGGATCTTAATTCAGTCTAATGTAGGCGAGTTGGTGTGATGTTGACATCCACCGATTCGCTATGTTCCTATTAGATGTTGCTACTTTCTTATTGGTTTGTGTATCAGCCTATTGTTACTGTACAGCATTTCGTCGCTGGATTTGCTCTCAATAAAACTTTAAAAAAAAAAAAAAACACAAAAACATGTAACCAGTAAAAATTTTTTTAAAGCGCAGCCTATGGAGATTTTTAAAGCGGGGTTCCACCCAAATTTTGAACAATATCTGTATGTATTCTCTTCCTTGCCTAGATGCCGACATGCCGTTTAAAAAAAAATTTTAAATCGCCGTAATTACCTTTTATTTTTCTATTCTTCTTTGCACTTCCTGGTTCTCCTCCCGTGGGAGTAGGCGTGTTTCTAGCCTCTCCCAGACTCCTGGGAGCTAGTCTCAGGCTTCCCAGGATGCCACTGAGCATGTGCGGGAACGAGCGGTGAATGCTGGGAGCACAGCATTCACCACATCCAGGAAATAAATGCTTGTGGGCTTCAAATGCCCACAATGAAGATGGAAACCGCCTTCAGTGAATAATATAAGTTATTCTTTCCGACGAAATCTGACACAGGCGGACATATTACACACAATATGTGAGTATGTAATGCTGAGAAGAAAAGTTTGTGAATGAACTCAAAAAAAAAAAAAAACGATAGATAGGTGGACCCCCGCTTTAAGTACCAAAGTATGCCGCCATACCGCGTGCGTGTGTAATTTTGAAGCATGACATGTGGTATCCATTTACTTGGCGTAACATCATCTTTCACATTATGCAAAAAAATTGGGCTATTTTTACTGGGTTTTTTTTTTAAATGCATGAAAAAAAAAACAAAAAACACACATTTGAAAAATTGCTGTGCAAATACCGTGCATAATAAAAAGTTGCAGTGATGATGAACCTTGGCACTGCAGAGGTTTTGGAACTACATTTCCCATGATGCTTATTCACTCTGCAGTGTAGTCGAGCATCATGGGAAATGTAGTTCCAAAACATCTGGGTTGCCAAGGTTCATCATCACTTCTCTAGGGCGTCTTATTCTCTAGGGCGTCTTATTCTCTAGGGCGTCTTATTCTCTAGGGCGTCTTATTCTCTAGGGCGTCTTATTCTCTAGGGCGTCTTATTCTCTAGGGCGTCTTATTCTCTAGGGCGTCTTATTCTCTAGGGCGTCTTATTCTCTAGGGCGTCTTATTCTCTAGGGCGTCTGCTAAAAAAAAAAAAACATATATAATGTTTGGGGGTTCTGAGTAATTTTCTAGCAAAAGAAAAAAAAAATCATGATTTTTACAGGAGAGGAGTGTCAGAATTGGCCTGGGTGGCAAAGGGTTAAAATTTAAAAAAAAAAAAAAAAAAAAACGACGAATGTTTTAATCCTTTAATGACCAGGCCATTTTTTGTGATAAAGCATAGCGTCGCTTTAACTGGCAATTGTGCGGTCATGCGACGTTGTACCACAAAAAAAATAAAAAAAAATATTGAGGTCCAAGAACGACAATTTTGATAAAAAAAAAAAAAGTTTTACTTTCGGCTATAATACATGAGGGAGGGGGGGGGGGGGCACCGGATACAGTATTGATATGTGGAGGGGGGGAGGGGTGCACCGGATACAGTATTGATATGTGGAGGGGGGTCACCGGATACAGTATTGATATGTGGAGGGGGGGAGGGGTGCACCGGATACAGTATTGATATGTGGAGGGGGAAGGGGGGGGGGTAATCTTCGCCCTGGTCCCAGCACTGCACACACCTCTATGATTATTAGAGAATAAATAATAACAAAGTATCTTTATCAGGAAGTAGATGGAGATCAGTCCCGGGCAGAGTTCTCACTGAGCACTACATGAAGTCTGCAGACTATTTACAGAGGGGGGGAGGGGGGGGGGGTGTTCTTGATGTTGGTTCTCACACTTGTACTGGTGTCGGGATGGGGGAGGGGAGTGCACGGTGTCCTCTGGTGACTGGGGGGGGGGGGGGGGGAAGGGGGCTCTTTTGGGGACACACACAGTTACAGGATGGCGAGCTCAGCCAGCCAATCACATGACTGAGGAACCTCCAATCTCTGATGAGCGGGGGCTCGGGGATGGCACCGCACTGCCAACATACTGCCACAGACAGGCTAAGGCCCCATACACACTATTAGATTTTCTGCAGATTTTTCTCTTCAGATTTACCAAAACCATATAATATGAGGTCAAACCGTAAGAGTTTCAATATTGTATGCAATCAGGCAGGCCCTTGCACTACATGGTTTTGGTAAATCTGAAGACAAAAATCTGCAGAAAATCTAATAGTGTGTATGGGGCCTTAGGGGGAACTCCGGACAATTTCTGGTTAGAATGGAGAAGGGGGAACTGAGAAGGAAACACCCCAACACTGTGCAGTCCCAGTCCTCCCCACAGATCAACACAATGCAGGTCTGTAGATACTGACACCCCAATACTGTCATAGGGCCCCCACTGACCGACTCCTCCTATCACCACATTGCCAGACAGCACTCCTCCCACTCACTGACACCCCGGTACAGTCCTGGCCCCTCCCACTCACTGACACCCCAGTACAGTGCAGTCCCGGCCCCTCCCACTGACACCCCAGTACAGTGCAGTCCCGGCTCCTCCCACTCACTGACACCCCGGTACAGTCCTGGCCCCTCCCACTCACTGACACCCCAGTACAGTGCAGTCCCGGCCCCTCCCACTGACACCCCAGTACAGTGCAGTCCCGGCCCCTCCCACTCACTGACACCCCAGTGCACTCCTGGTCCCTCCCACTCACTGACACGCCAGTACATTGCAGTCCCGGCTCCTCCCACTCACTGACACCTCAGTACAGTGCAGTCCTGGCTCCTCCCACTCACTGACACCTCAGTACAGTGCAGTCCTGGCTCCTCCCACTCACTGACACCCCAGTACAGTGCAGTCCTGGCTCCTCCCACTCACTGACACCCCAGTACAGTGCAGTCCTGGCCCCTCCCACTCACCGACACCCCAGTACAGTCCTGGCTCCTCCCACTCACTGACACCCCAGTACAGTGCAGTCCTGGCTCCTCCCACTCACTGACACCCCAGTACAGTCCTGGCTCCTCCCACTCACTGACACCCCAGTACAGTCCTGGCTCCTCCCACTCACTGACACCCCAGTACAGTCCTGGCTCCTCCCACTCACTGACACCCCAGTACAGTCCTGGCTCCTCCCACTCACTGACACCCCAGTACAGTGCAGTCCTGGCTCCTCCCACTCATTAACACCCCAGTACAGTACCGTCCTGGCCCCTCCCACTCACTGACACCCCAGTACAGTGCAGTCCTGGCCCCTCCCACTCACTGACACCCCAGTACAGTCCTGGCTCCTCCCACTCACTGACACCCCAGTACAGTCCTGGCTCCTCCCACTCACTGACACCCCAGTACAGTCCTGGCTCCTCCCACTCACTGACACCCCAGTACAGTCCTGGCTCCTCCCACTCACTGACACCCCAGTACAGTGCAGTCCCGGCTCCTCCCACTCACTGAAACGCCAGTACAGTGCAGTCCCGGCCCTTCCCACTCACTGACACCCCAGTACAGTACAGTCCTGGCTCCTCCCACTCACTGACACCCCAGTACAGTACAGTCCTGGCTCCTCCCACTCACTGACACCCCAGTACAGTACAGTCCTGGCTCCTCACACTCACTGACACCCCAGTACAGTGCAGTCCCGGCCCCTCCCACTCACTGACACCCCAGTACAGTCCTGGCTCCTCCCACTCACTGACACCCCAGTACAGTCCTGGCTCCTCCCACTCACTGACACCCCAGTACAGTGCAGTCCTGGCTCCTCCCACTCACTGACACCCCAGTACAGTCCTGGCTCCTCCCACTCACTGACACCCCAGTACAGTCCTGGCTCCTCCCACTCACTGACACCCCAGTGCAGTCCTGGCTGCTCCCACTCACTGACACCCCAGTGCAGTGCAGTCCTGGCTCCTCCCACTCACTAACACCCCAGTACAGTACCGTCCTGGCTCCTCCCACTCACTGACACCCCAGTACAGTGCAGTCCTGGCCCCTCCCACTCACTGACACCCCAGTACAGTCCTGGCTCCTCCCACTCACTGACACCCCAGTACAGTACAGTCCCGGCGCCTCCCACTCACTGACACCCCAGTACAGTACAGTCCCGGCTCCTCCCACTCACTGACACCCCAGTACAGTACAGTCCCGGCTCCTCCCACTCACTGACACCCCAGTACAGTGCAGTCCCGGCTCCTCCCACTCACTGACACACCAGTACAGTGCAGTCCCGGCCCTTCCCACTCACTGACACCCCAGTACAGTGCAGTCTTGGCTCCTCCCACTCACTGACACCCCAGTACAGTGCAGTCCTGGCTCCTCCCACTCACTGACACCCCAGTACAGTACAGTCCTGGCTCCTCCCACTCACTGACACCCCAGTACAGTACAGTCCTGGCTCCTCCCACTCACTGACACCCCAGTACAGTGCAGTCCTGGCTCCTCCCACTCACTGACACCCCAGTACAGTGCAGTCCCGGCCCCTCCCACTCACTGACACCCCAGTACAGTACAGTCCTGGCTCCTCCCACTCACTGACACCCCAGTACAGTACAGTCCTGGCTCCTCCCACTCACTGACACCCCAGTACAGTACAGTCCTGGCTCCTCCCACTCACTGACACCCCAGTACAGTACAGTCCTGGCTCCTCCCACTCACTGACACCCCAGTACAGTACAGTCCTGGCTCCTCCCACTCACTGACACCCCAGTACAGTGCAGTCCTGGCTCCTCCCACTCACTGACACCCCAGTACAGTGCAGTTCCGGCCCCTCCCACTCACTGACACCCCAGTACAGTACAGTCCTGGCTCCTCCCACTCACTGACACCCCAGTACAGTACAGTCCTGGCTCCTCCCACTCACTGACACCCCAGTACAGTCCTGGCTCCTCCCACTCACTGATACCCCAGTACAGTCCTGGCTCCTCCCACTCACTGACACCCCAGTACAGTACAGTCCTGGCTCCTCCCACTCACTGACACCCCAGTACAGTACAGTCCTGGCTCCTCCCACTCACTGACACCCCAGTACAGTGCAGTCCTGGCTCCTCCCACTCACTGACACCCCAGTACAGTGCAGTTCCGGCCCCTCCCACTCACTGACACCCCAGTACAGTACAGTCCTGGCTCCTCCCACTCACTGACACCCCAGTACAGTCCTGGCTCCTCCCACTCACTGACACCCCAGTACAGTCCTGGCTCCTCCCACTCACTGATACCCCAGTACAGTGCAGTCCTGGCTCCTCCCACTCACTGACACCCCAGTACAGTGCAGTCCTGGCTCCTCCCACTCACTGACACCCCAGTACAGTGCAGTCCTGGCCCCTCCCACTCACCGACACCCCAGTACAGTCCTGGCTCCTCCCACTCACTGATACCCCAGTACAGTGCAGTCCTGGCTCCTCCCACTCACTGACACCCCAGTACAGTGCAGTCCTGGCTCCTCCCACTCACTGACACCCCAGTACAGTGCAGTCCTGGCTCCTCCCACTCACTGATACCCCAGTACAGTGCAGTCCTGGCTCCTCCCACTCACTGACACCCCAGTACAGTACAGTCCTGGCTCCTCCCACTCACTGACACCCCAGTACAGTACAGTCCTGGCTCCTCCCACTCACTGACACCCCAGTACAGTGCAGTCCTGGCTCCTCCCACTCACTGACACCCCAGTACAGTGCAGTTCCGGCCCCTCCCACTCACTGACACCCCAGTACAGTACAGTCCTGGCTCCTCCCACTCACTGACACCCCAGTACAGTCCTGGCTCCTCCCACTCACTGACACCCCAGTACAGTCCTGGCTCCTCCCACTCACTGATACCCCAGTACAGTGCAGTCCTGGCTCCTCCCACTCACTGACACCCCAGTACAGTGCAGTCCTGGCTCCTCCCACTCACTGACACCCCAGTACAGTGCAGTCCTGGCCCCTCCCACTCACCGACACCCCAGTACAGTCCTGGCTCCTCCCACTCACTGATACCCCAGTACAGTGCAGTCCCGGCCCCTCCCACTCACTGACACCCCAGTACAGTCGTGTCTCTCACACTTGTTGTTGCTCCCCTCCCCCCATGGAAGGGACCTCAGGCTCCTCCCACCTCCATCCTCGCTCTCTACATCAGAGACAACAACACAGACAAGCCCCGCCCCCTCCATTAGAGCCCCAAGGAGCTCTCCCTTCCCCCCGGTCCCCGCACTCTGCTCCCCTGGGGGCCCTGTACGGGGTGTAGGGGGGACCCCGCTCTCCTCACCTCAGCTCAGCCCGCACAGCGACAAACACTCTCCACCAGCTGACCAGCCGTGACGTCACCACAGACGTTAATGAGGGAGGAGAGGGGGAGGCTTCTTTATGGCGGGCTCCGCCCCCTGCCCGCCCCTCTAGGCTTCTGCTGCCTCGCCAGTGTGCGTGTCACGTGCTCTTTATTGGGGTGGCCCGCCCCCTGGTCGGTAGCCCCGCCCCTTCGGCAGCGTTGGGCGAGCGGCTCGTGCAGTCACGTGTCCAGCGCTCGTTGGGACTTTTAATTTAAAGGGACAGTCCATAGAAATGACTTCATGGACTCCTGTCCCACAACATTGTAAGTAATCCAAATGTACCCCATACACAGTACAATCTGATCGTACAATGTCTATCCGAGGAAGTGTGAGGCCTGATTGGATATCCTGCCCTCCTGTATTCTACATACATGGCTCTGATCAATATACAGGAGATTGGAGAAGACTCTTGGATGTGAATCTTAGTGAAAACAATATGGGGGGATATGGGAAATAATTGTTCTACACACACCGACACCGACACGGGTTCAACTGGATGGACTGTTGTCTTTATTCAACCTCACCCCATAATCAGATTGTAACATGTGTGCCCAGCTCTCTGATCTCCCCTGTGATTGGCCGGATCAATGGAGATTTCTCTGCCAAATGAATGTGACACAAATAAACATCTCTACCAGATATGACCTCCAGGGGGCAGACATGCAAATGCTGAAGAAGAGAAAGAAACAAAATTACTTCTCCCTGCAACCAATCAAAGCTGGATCCTGCCGTTACCCGTAGCAACCTTGTAGACTTTCTTGGCAATACAAACATCGGTAAAGTGAACGAAAGTTGCCAAATGTCCCAAATTACCCGAATAATATCCTCTGCCTTAATATGTCCCTTCCCCACCTTTCTCGTTCCTCTAACTCTGCCTCTTTCCCTCAGTAGCCCCAGCCTAGTGCTCTCCGCTCCTCTTCTCAATCCTCCCAATCTAGTGCTCTCCACTTCTCTCCTCAATCCTCCCAACCTAGTGCTCACCACTCCTCTCCCCAATCCTCCCAACCTAGTGCTCTCTTCCCAATCCTCCCAACGCCTCCACTCCTCTCCCCAATCCTCCCAACCTAGTGCTCTCTGCTTCTCTCCCCAATCCTCCCAACCTAGTGCTCTCTGCTTCTCTCCCCAATCCTCCCAACCTAGTGCTCTCCACTTCTCTCCTCAATCCTCCCAACCTAGTGCTCTCCGCTCCTCTCCCCAATCCTCCCAACGCCTCCACTCCTCTCCCCAATCCTCCCAACCTAGTGCTCTCAGCTTCTCTCCCCAATCCTCCCAACCTAGTGCTCTCCGCTTCTCTCCCCAATCCTCCCAACCTAGTGCTCTCCACTTCTCTCCTCAATCCTCCCAACCTAGTGCTCTGCACTCCTCTCCCCAATCCTCCCAACGCCTCCGCTCCTCTCCCCAATCCTCCCAACCTAGTGCTCTCCGCTTCTCTCCCCAATCCTCCCAACCTAGTGCTCTCCACTTCTCTCCTCAATCCTCCCAACCTAGTGCTCTCCGCTCCTCTCCCCAATCCTGCCAACCTAGTGCTCTCAACTCCTCTCCCCAATCCTCCCAACGCCTCCGCTCCTCTCCCCAATCCTCCCAACCTAGTGCTCTCAGCTTCTCTCCCCAATCCTCCCAACCTAGTGCTATCCGCTTCTCTCCCCAATCCTCCCAACCTAGTGCTCTCCACTTCTCTCCTCAATCCTCCCAACCTAGTGCTCTCCGCTTCTCTCCTCAATCCTCCCAACCTAGTGCTCTCCTACTTCTCTCCCCAATCCTCCCAACCTAGTGCTCTCAGCTTCTCTCCCCAATCCTCCCAACCTAGTGCTCTCCACTTCTCTCCTCAATCCTCCCAACCTAGTGCTCTCCACTCCTCTCCCCAATCCTCCCAACCTAGTGCTTTCCGCTTCTCTCCCCAATCCTCCCAACCTAGTGCTCTCCGCTGCTCTCCCCAACCCTCCCAACCTAGTGCTCTCCGCTCCTCTCCCCAATCCTCCCATCCTAGTGCTCTCCACTTCTCTCCCCAATCCTCCCAACCTAGTGCTCTCCGCTTCTCTCCTCAATCCTCCCAACCTAGTGCTCTCCGCTCCTCTCCCCAATACTCCCAACGCCTCCGCTCCTCTCCCCAATACTCCCAACCTAGTGCTCTCCGCTTCTCTCCCCAATCCTCCCAACCTAGTGCTCTCCACTTCTCTCCTCAATCCTCCCAACCTAGTGCTCTCCGCTCCTCTCCCCAATCCTGCCAACCTAGTGCTCTCAACTCCTCTCCCCAATCCTCCCAACGCCTCCACTCCTCTCCCCAATCCTCCCAACCTAGTGCTCTCAGCTTCTCTCCCCAATCCTCCCAACCTAGTGCTCTCCGCTTCTCTCCCCAATCCTCCCAACCTAGTGCTCTCCACTTCTCTCCTCAATCCTCCCAACCTAGTGCTCTCCACTCCTCTCCCCAATCCTCCCAACGCCTCCGCTCCTCTCCCCAATCCTCCCAACCTAGTGCTCTCCGCTTCTCTCCCCAATCCTCCCAACCTAGTGCTCTCCACTTCTCTCCTCAATCCTCCCAACCTAGTGCTCTCCGCTCCTCTCCCCAATCCTGCCAACCTAGTGCTCTCCACTTCTCTCCCCAATCCTCCCAACGCCTCCGCTCCTCTCCCCAATCCTCCCAACCTAGTGCTCTCAGCTTCTCTCCCCAATCCTCCCAACCTAGTGCTCTCCGCTTCTCTCCCCAATCCTCCCAACCTAGTGCTCTCCACTTCTCTCCTCAATCCTCCCAACCTAGTGCTCTCCGCTTCTCTCCTCAATCCTCCCAACCTAGTGCTCTCCTACTTCTCTCCCCAATCCTCCCAACCTAGTGCTCTCCGCTGCTCTCCCCAATCCTCCCAACCTAGTGCTCTCCACTTCTCTCCTCAATTCTCCCAACCTAGTGCTCTCCGCTTCTCTCCTCAATCCTCCCAACCTAGTGCTCTCCGCTTCTCTCCCCAATCCTCCCAACCTAGTGCTCTCCGCTGCTCTCCCCAATCCTCCCAACCTAGTGCTCTCCACTCCTCTCCCCAATCCTCCCATCCTAGTGCTCTCCACTTCTCTCCCCAATCCTCCCAACCTAGTGCTCTCCGCTTCTCTCCTCAATCCTCCCAACCTCTCCGCTCCTCTCCCCAATCCTCCCAACCTAGTGCTCTCCACTTCTCTCCTCAATGCTCCCAACCTAGTGCTCTCCGCTTCTCTCCTCAATCCTCCCAACCTAGTGCTTTCCGCTTCTCTCCCCAATCCTCCCAACCTAGTGCTCTCTGCCTCTTTCCTCAATCCTCCCAACCTAGTGCACTCCTCCCTCTCCCCAATCCTCCCAACCTAGTGCTCTTCGCTCCTCTCCCCAGTCCTCCTAAACTCTCCGCTTCTCCCCTCAATCCTCCCAACCTAGTGCTCTCCGCTCCTCTCCCCAATCCTCCCAACCTAGTGCTCTCCGCTCCTCTCCCCAATCCTCCCAACCTAGTGTTCTCCACTCCTCTCCCCAATCCTCCCAACCTAGTGCTCTCCACTTCTCTCCCCAATCCTCCCAACCTAGTGCTCTCCGCTTCTCTCCTTAATCCTCCCAACCTCTCCGCTCCTCTCCCCAATCCTCCCAACCTAGTGCTCTCCGCTTCTCTCCTCAATGCCCCCAACCTAGTGCTCTCCACTTCTCTCCTCAATCCTCCCAACCTAGTGCTTTCCGCTTCTCTCCCCAATCCTCCCAACCTAGTGCTCTCTGCCTCTCTCCTCAATCCTCCCAACCTAGTACACTCCGCTTCTCTCCTCAATCCTCCCAACCTAGTGCTCTCCGCTTCTCTCCCCAATCCTCCCAGCCTAGTGCTCTCCGCTCCTCTCCCCAATCCTCCCAACCTAGTGCTCTCTGCTTCTCTCCCCAATCCTCTCCCCAATCATCCCAGCCTAGTGCTCTCCGCTCCTCTCCCCAATCCTCCCAACCTAGTTCTCTCCGCTCCTCTCCCCAATCCTCCCAACCTAGAGCTCTCCGCTCCTCTCCCCAATCTTCCGAACCTAGTGCTCTCCGCTCCTCTCCCCAATCCTCCCAACCTAGTGCTCTCCGCTCCTCTCCCCAATCCTCCCAACCTAGTGCTCTCCACTCCTCTCCCCAATCCTCCCAACCTAGTGCTCTCCGCTCCTTTCCCCAATCCTCCTAAACCTAGTGCTCTCCGCTCCTCTCCCCAATCCTCCCAAACCTAGTGCTCTCCGCTTCTCTCCTCAATCCTCCTAACCTAGTGCTCTCCGCTTTTCTCCTCAATCCTCCCAACCTAGTGCTCTCCGCTTCTCTCCCCAGTCCTCCAAACCTCTCCGCTCCTCTCCCCAATCCTCCCAACCTAGTGCTCTCTGCTCCGCTCCCCAATCCTCCCAACCCAGTGCTCTCCACTTCCCTCCCCAATCCTCCCAGCCTAGTGCTCTCCGCTCCTTTCCCTAATCCTCCGTACCTAGTGCTCTCCGCTTCTCTCCTCAATCCTCCCAACCTAGTGCTCTCCGCTTCTCTCCCCAATCCTCATAACCTTGTGCTCTCCGCTACTCTCCACAATCTTTCCAACCTAGTGCTCTCTGCTCCTCTCCTCAATCCTCCCAACCTAGTGCTCTCCACTCCTCTTTCAAATCCTCCCAACCTAGTGCTCTCCGCTTCTCTCCTTAATCCTCCCAACCTCTCCGCTCCTCTCCCCAATCCTCCCAACCTAGTGCTCTCCGCTTCTCTCCTCAATGCCCCCAACCTAGTGCTCTCCACTTCTCTCCTCAATCCTCCCAACCTAGTGCTTTCCGCTTCTCTCCCCAATCCTCCCAACCTAGTGCTCTCTGCCTCTCTCCTCAATCCTCCCAACCTAGTGCACTCCGCTTCTCTCCTCAATCCTCCCAACCTAGTGCTCTCCGCTTCTCTCCCCAATCCTCCCAGCCTAGTGCTCTCCGCTCCTCTCCCCAATCCTCCCAACCTAGTGCTCTCCGTTCCTATCCCCAATCCTCCCAACCTAGTGCTCTCCGCTCCTCTCCCCAATCCTCCCAACTTAGTGCTCTCTGCTTCTCTCCCCAATCCTCCCAACCTCTCCGCTCCTCTCCCCAATCCTCCCAACCTAGTGCTCTCCGCTTCTCTCCCCAATCCTCTCCACAATCCTCTCCCCAATCCTCTCCGCGATCCTCTCCTTGATCCACTCCAGAATACTCTCCCCGATCCTCTCCACAATCCTCTCCCCGATCCTCTCCACAATCCTCTCCCCGATCCTCTTCATGATCCTCTCCAGAATACTCTCCCCAATCCTCTCCACAATCGTCTCCCAGATCCTCTCCCTGATCCTCTCCACATTTGTCTCCCTCTCCATCACTCTCTCCTCCTCTCTCTCCATATATCTCTCTACACACACAGTATCTCACAAAAGTAAGTACACCTTTCATGTGACAACACTGAAGAAATGACACTTTGCTACAATGTAAAGTAGTGAGTGTACAGCTTGTATAACAGTGTAAATTTGCTGTCCCCTCAAAATAACTCAACACACAGCCATTAATGTCTAAACCGCTGGCAACAAAAGTGAGTACACCCCTAAGTGAAAATGTCCAAATTGGCCCCAAAGTGTCAATATTTTGTGTGGCCGCCATTATTTTCCAGCACTGCCTTAACCCTCTTGGGCATGGAGTTCACCAGAGCTTCACAGGTTACCACTGGAGTCCTCTTCCACTCCTCCATGATGACATCACAGAGCTGGTGGATGTTAGAGACCTTGTGCTCCTCCACCTTCCATTTAAGGATGCCCCACAGATGATCAATAGGGTTTAGGTCTGGAGACATGCTTGGCCAGTCCATCACCTTTACCCTCAGCTTCTTTAGCAAGGCAGTGGTCGTCTTGGAGGTGTGTTTGGGGTCGTTATCATGTTGGAATACTGCCCTGCGGCCCAGTCTCCGAAGGGAGGGAACATGCTCTGCTTCAGTATGTCACAGTACATGTTGGCATTCATGATTCCCTCAATGAACTGTAGCTCCCCAGTGTTGGCAGCCCCAGACCAGGACACTCCCACCACCATGCTTGACTGCAGGGAAGACACACTTGTCTTTGTACTCCTCACCTGGTTGCCTCCACACACGCTTGTCACCATCTGAACCAAATACGTTTATCTTGGTCTCATCAGACCACAGGACATGGTTCCAGTAATCCATGTCCCTAGTCTACTTGTCTTCAGCAAACTGCGGGCTTTCTTGTGCATCATCTTTAGAAGAGGCTTCCTGCTGGGACGACAGGCATGCAGACCAATTTGATGCAGTGTGCGGCGTATGGTCTGAGCACTGACAGCTTGACCCCCCCACCCCTTTAACCTCTGCAGCAATGCTGGCAGCACTCATATGTCTATTTCCCAAAGACAACCTCTGGATATGATGCTGAGCTCAACTTCTTTGGTCGACCATGGCAAGGCCTGTTCTGAGTGGAACCTGTCCTAATAAACCGCTGTATGGTCTTGGCCACCGTGCTGCAGGTCAGTTTCAGGGTCTTGGCAATTTTCTTATAGCCTAGGCCATCTTTATGTAGAGCAACAATTATTTTTTTAGATCCTCAGAGAGTTCTTTGCCATGAGGTGCCATGTTGAACTTCCAGTGACCAGTATGAGAGAGTGAGAGCGATAACACCAAATTTAACACACCTGCTCCCCATTCATACCTGAGACCTTGTAAAGGGCCGTACACACGATTGGACTTTTTGACAACAAACATGCAAATGAGCTGTTTTGGAGCAACATCCGACCGTGTGTACGCTCCATCGGACAAACTTTTTCAGTTTCCATTGGACTTTTGTTGGCTGTGCGAACGGACAAACTTTCCGGCAACAAAAGTCCGATAGAGCAAAGTCCGATCGTGTGTACACAAAGCCATCGGACTTTTGTACAAACTACAGTACGCAGCCGCGAGAATGTTTCCAGCGCGATCGGATCGCGCTGGTTCTCGGCGGCAGGGTACTGTACATCTTGCGCTGGCTGCAATAGGAAAAACACATTTTCCTACTGCGGCTAGCGCGAGAGGGAATTCCCCTCTGGGGAATACCAAGCCCTTCGGTCTGGTATGGATTTCAAGGGGAACCCCTACGCCGAAAAAACGGCGTGGGGGTCCCCCCCCAAATCCATACCAGACCCTTATCCGAGCACGCAGCCTGGCCGGTCAGGAAAGGGAGTGGGGACGAGCGAGCGCCCCTTCCCTCCTGAGCCGTACCAGGCCGCATGCCCTCAACATGGGGGGTGGGTGCTTTGGGGGAGGGCCCCCCACCCCAAAGCACCTTGTCCCCATGTTGATGAGGACAAGGGCCTCTTCCCGACAACCCTGGCCGTTGGTTGTCGGGGTCTACGGGCGGGGGGCTTATCGGAATCCGGGAGCCCCCTTTAATAAGGGCTGCATGCTCGGATAAGGGTTTGGTATGGATTTTGGGGGGCCCCCACGCCGTTTTTTCGGCATAGGGGGTTCCTCTAAATATCCATACCAGACCTAAGGGCCTGGTATGCCCCTGGAGGGGAACCCATGCCGGTTTTTTATTTAAAATTTGGCGTGGAATTCCCCCTCAAGATTCATACCAAACAAAGTGCCTGGCATTGGCGGGGATCCAAGTCGGATCCCCGCACCAGTGTCCACCCAGGTCGCAAGGTGTCAATCTCGCCAAAAAAAAAGTGGCGAAATTGACACAATATCAGACAACAATACACAAGTTGACCAAAGGGTGGTGGTTAAGAGCTGAAAAACCACGTGATATGGTCCTATCGTGTGTATGGGGCTTTACACTAATGAGTCACCTGACATCGGGGAGGGAAAATGGCTAATTGGGCCCAATTTGGACATTTTCACTTAGGGGTGTACTCACTTTTGTTGCCAGTAATTTAGACATTAATGGCTGTGTGTTGAGTTATTTTGAGGGGACAGCAAATTTACACCGTTATACAAGCTGTACACTCACTACTTTACATTGTAGCAAAGTGTCATTTCTTCAGTGTTGCCACATGAAAAGATAGAAGAAAATATTTACAAAAATGTGAGGGGTGTACTCACTTTTGTGAGATACTGTATCTCTCTCTTTCCATATCCTTCTCTCTCCCAGTAGCGGTGTGTCAATAAGGGCGCACTGGCGCCGCCCCCTCTCTCCAGCCGCCTCTCTCCAGCCCCCTCTATTACCAATGGATAGATTCATGCATTGCATGAATCTATCAATGGCCGCCGCTGCCACCCCCTATTCAGGCACCCGGCCCCTTTTCGGGCGCCTGAATTACAGCGGCGGGGGTGTTTTTGAAGCACCTGATTAGAGCCATAGGCTCTAATAGGCGTAAAAAAACGGTAAACAGCTAGCGCCATGCTTGGCGCTCGCAGTTCACCCAGCTGTGTTAGAAAAGCGAATGAATATTCGCTTTCCTAACACTGAACCGCCTCTCCGCCAATCAGGTGCTCTGGTCTGTTACCCGTCACCTGAATGGCTAAAATGACAGGCGCTGTGATTGGATGCCTATAGGGGCATCCAATCAAAGGAGAGGACGGGAGAAGACATAGAGGAAACAGAGGACACCGCTTGCCGCCCGCCGGCATCACCCGCTGCCCCACCGAGACAGGGTAAGTTCTGGGCAGACGGTGGGCAGGGGAGGCACAGTGGCAGCAATCGATGGGCACAGTGGGAGCATTTGATGGCACAGTGGCAGCATTTGATGGCACAGTGGCAGAAATTGACGGGCACAGTGGCAGCATTTGATGGCACAGTGGCAGCAATTGATGGGCACAGTGGAAGCATTTGATGGCACAGTGGCAGCAATTGACGGGCACTGTGGCAGCATTTGATGGGCACAGTGGAAGCGTTTGATGGGCACAGTGGAAGCGTTTGGTGGGCACAGTGGCAGCATTTGATGGCACAGTGGAAGCGTTTGATGGCACAGTGGGAGTATTTGATGGGCACAGTGGCAGCGTTTGATGGGCACAGTGGGGCTGCAATTGATGGGCACAGTGGAAGCATTTGATGGCACAGTGGCAGCATTTGATGGCACAGTGGCAGCAATTGATTGGCACAGTGGCAGCATTTGATGGCACAGTGGCAGCGTATGATGGGCACAGTGGGAGCATTTGATGGGCACAGTGGCAGCGTTTGATGGGTACAGTGGAAGAGTTTGATGGGCACAGTGGCAGTGTTTGATGGCACAGTGCCAGCATTTGATGGCACAGTGGGAGCATTTGATGGAGACAGTGGCAGAATTTGATGGCACAGTGGAAGTATTTGATGGGCACAGTGGCAGCGTTTGATGGGCACAGTGGCGACGTTTAATAGCACAGTGGCTGCATTTGATGGGCACAGTGAGGCTGCAATTGATGGGCACAGTGGAAGCATTTGATGGCACAGTGGCAGCATTTGATGGCACAGTGGCAGCGTTTGATGGGCACAGTGGAAGCATTTGATGGCACAGTGGCAGCATTTGATGGGCACAGTGGGAGCATTTGATGGGCACAGTGGCAGCGTTTGATGGGCACAGTGGAAGCATATGATGGCACAGTGGCAGCGTTTGATGGGCACAGTGGGAGCATTTGATGGGCACAGTGAGGTTGCAATTGATTTTTTTTTTTTCAGAATTTTTCAGTTTGTTTGCGCCCCCCCCAAAAATGTTGAGCACCAGCCGCCACTAATATCCCTCTCCATATCCATCTCCATATCTCTCTCCATATCTCTCTCCATATCCCTCTCCATATCTCTCTCCATATCTCTCTCCATATCTCTCTCCATATCTCTCTCCATATCCCTCTCCATATTCCTCTCCATATCCCTCTCCATATCTCTCTCCATATCCCTCTCCATATCTCTCTCCATATCCCTCTCCATATCTCTCTCCATAGCTCTCTCCATATCCCTCTCCATATCCCTCTCCATATCTCTCTCCATATCCCTCTCCATATCTCTCTCCATATCCCTCTCCATATCTCTCTCCATATCTCTCTCCATAGCTCTCTCCATATCCCTCTCCATATCTCTCTCCATATCCCTCTCCATATCTCTCTCCATATCTCTCTCCATATCCCTCTCCATATCTCTCTCCATATGCCTCTCCATATCTCTCTCCATATCTCTCTCCATATCTCTCTCCATATCTCTCTGCATAGCCCTCTCCATATCTCTCTCCATATCTCTCTCCATATCCCTCTCCATATCTCTCTCCATATCCCTCTCCATATCTCTCTCCATATCTCTCTCCATAGCTCTCTCCATATCCCTCTCCATATCTCTCTCCATATCTCTCTCCATATCTCTCTCCATATCTCTCTCCATATCCCTCTCCATATCTCTCTCCATATCTCTCTCCATATCCCTCTCCATATCTCTCTCCATATCCCTCTCCATATCCCTCTCCATATCCCTCTCCATATCTCTCTCCATATCTCTCTCCATAGCTCTCTCCATATCTCTCTCCATATCTCTCTCCATATCCCTCTCCATATCTCTCTCCATAGCTCTCTCCATAGCTCTCTCCATATCCCTCTCCATATCCCTCTCCATATCTCTCTCCATATCTCTCTCCATATCTCTCTCCATATACCTCTCCATATCTCTCTCCATTTCCCTCTCCATATCTCTCTCCATATCTCTCTCCCCATATCTCTCTCCATATCTCTCTCCATATCTCTCTCCATTTCCCTCTCCATATCTCTCTCCATAGCTCTCTCCATATCTCTCTCCATATCTCTCTCCATATCCCTCTCCATATCTCTCTCCATATCTCTCTCCATAGCTCTCTCCATATCCCTCTCCATATCTCTCTCCATAGCTCTCTCCATATCTCTCTCCATATCTCTCTCCACAGCTCTCTCTCCCCCCTGAGATCTTGCTCTCTCCTCATCGCTCTCTTTCTCCATATATCTCTCACCCCCATATCCCCATATATGTTTCTCCCCTTATCTCCCTCATATCTCTCTGTCTTTCTCTCACTATATAACCCTCTCTCCACATCTCTCTCTCTCATCTCCCCCCTTCTCCAGCTCTCCTTTCTCCCACTTTTCCCCTCATACTAAAGACGATTTAATTTGGGCAGACAAGGGGATATGATGTCCTGAGAGTAGAATAGAGATGGTGTGACACAAAGGCAGGCAATGGAGAAGTCATTATATGAGGATAATGGAAGAGATGACTATTGTGTGTCTGCAGAGATCCACAGCCGCCGTGGCAAACCTAAGCTTCCATTCATGCTGTCAGTCACACATTAGGGAAGGTAAGCCTATCAGTGAGCAATGGTCAGCTCACAAACATTGCCCGATGATTGTCATGTCTCATAGACCTCTGATCTCCATCCATCACCGGGTACACCTACCTGCCTCTGGTGTTGCTCCTGGCTGTGCTTGGCATCTGCACTGTGAGTGGGAAAGGGATTGAACCTGTGGTCAGCTGAAACTTTTCCAGTGTGTTGGTCAATTTTTATATACACCTTAAACTTTTGGTATTTCAGTTCCTTTAATGATTCTATATCTACAAAAAGTTTTGGTAAAAGACCAGCATATGTATGTAGCCAAGTGAGCAGTGTCTTCATTGTGAATCGTTACCGATTTGAGTTGACAGTGGCAAATATTTGAGCATGGATATGGCCTACGATTGTCGAAAATCGGTCATGTTACAAACATATTGGACGGCGCACAGACCTAAAATTGACATTGAAGAATGTGAACATAATGTTCCTGGCCCCTTAAATTACCTTCAGATTTCCAAAATAGGGTCCAACTTAAACAAGCTATTAAATTCAGGCCTGGGATTTTTATGGCTTGCAGGCCACATCCGGCCCTTTGGCTGTTCCTGTCCGGCCCATGCGAGGTCATCCAGAAATGACAAATCCCTGGATCTAGGCCGGCTAGTCAACAAGATGGTAGTAGCTGTGCTTCTCTCCTTGGTTGTCCGCCAGTTGCCAAGATGGCGGCAATCATCCTTTTCAAATAGCTTTGGCCGTGTAGAAGGAGCGGTGCTGCCCCTCAAGTGACTGGGATGGACCATGGGTGGTGGGTAACAGGGGTATGATGCAGGTAAGGGCATGTGGGGAGGTGGTGCCATGTTTTGCTCTCCACCCCACAGATAAGGGGTGAAGCCTACACCCACACTTATCGGCCTTAAATTCTCCTCAACTTTACAGCCAAAGAAGTGGACATATCTGTTTGATCTGCAGTTGCCATGGAGCTTCAGGTGCCACTGCACATTTTTGGCACGTCCCCACACGCCCCATTCATTTCAATGGGCTGCCCTACACACAAGAAACGTGGAAAAGAAGTTCCTGGACTCTTTTCCAAAAATGCCCCACACCAACTAACATGGTTCTGCTGCACCATTTCGTTTGGCATGCAAAAACGCTCGCATTTGCGGATCCATGGGCGTACCAATAACCATGAGACCATGGGAGGTCGGCAGCAGGGCTATGATGCGGGTGAGGGCATGTGGGGAGGTGTTGCCAAGTCTTGCTCTCCACTCCACAAGTAAGGGGTGAAGCCTATGCCCCCCATTAGTCAACCTCAAACCCTCCTCTCCTTTACAGCCAAGGAAGCGGACATCTTGGCCTCTGTTCGATCTGCAGTTACCATGGAACTACAGGTGTGACCGCACGTTTTCAGCGCGTTCCCACACGCCACATTCATTTCGAAACACGAAAAAAAAATGTGGAAAAGAATTGGAATTGGATTCTCTTCCATGTGGTTTGGCACACAAAAACGTGTGCGTTTGCAGATGCGTGGGGGCACCAATAACAATAAATGGCAGCACAGCGTGTTTGCATGTTGGGAAAGTGTCAGGCTCAGCCCTTCCTTCTCTGAGCTGGCCGCTCAGCTGTCGGCTAATTGCCAGCTCCCATCTCTATCCACAGTTACGCAGCTGTTGATGATCCTGCTCGTCAGTCCTACCTACTTAAGCCGTCCAGTCCAGAGGAGCTCTACCTTCGCCTTAGTCACATCACAAGAAACTATCACCTGCGTTCCTGTTTAAAGACTGGCTTTGCTGACATCCTTTCTGACTCCAGATCCTGCTTGCTGTTCCACTACATTGATCCCTGACTTTTAGCTTGACTGACTGTCCGTTCCGGTTACTGAACTTTGGCTATGTTTTGACTACGTTTGTTCTTTTTACTTTTATTATTAACCACTTCCCGCCCGCCCTATGGCGGATTGACGTCCGGGAAGTGGTTGTGTTATCCTGACTGGGCGTCATATGACGTCCTTCAGGATAACATGCCGCAGCGCGCCCCCGGGGGCGCGCATCGCGGCGATCGGTGGAGCGGTGTGTCAGTCTGACACACCGCTACACTGATCTTGGTAAAAAGCCTCCGGCGGAGGCTCTTTACCACGTGATCAGCCGTGTCCAATCACGGCTGATCACGCTGTCAATAGGAAGAGCCGTTGATCGGCTCTTCCTCACTCGCGTCTGACAGACGCAAGTAGAGGAGAGCCGATCGGCGGCTCTCCTGGCAGGGGGGGTCTGCGCTGATTGTTTATCAGCGCAGCCCCCCCGCAGATCACCACACTGGACCACCAGGGATCACCACTAGGACCACCAGGGAAGGGGCAACATGTGGATGGCCAGGTATGTACCCCATGGCCATCCACATGTGCCCAGTATGCCAAATCTGTGCCAATCAGTGCCCACAAATGGGCACTGATTGGCACAATTATGTTGCAGTGATGCCCAGCAATGCCACCCTTAGGGGCATCACTGCAAACAAGTAATGCCACCAGTGCCACCCATCAGTGTCCATTCATGCCACCTGTCAGTGCCCATCCATGCCCATCAGTGCCCATCTATCAGTGCCCATCCGTGCCCATCTGTGCCAACTATCAGTGCCACCCATAAGTAACCATCAATGCCACCTACAAGTGCCATCAATGCCACCTATGAGTGCCCATCAGTGCCGCCTATTAGTGCCCATCCGTGCCACCTATGAGTGCCCATCAGTGCCGCATACCAGTGCCACCTATCAGTGCCCATCAGTGCCACCTATCAGTGCCCATCAGTGCCGCCTATCAGTGCCCATCATCAGTGCCCGTCAGTGCCACCTCATCAGTGCCACCTCATCGGTGCCACCTCATCGGTGCCCATCAGTGCCGCCATATCAGTGCCCGTCAGTGCAGCCATATCAGTGCCCGTCATTGAAGAAAAAAACGTACTTATTTACAAAAAGTTTTAACAGAAACAAAGAAAAACTTGTTTTTTTTCAAAATTTTCGGTCTTTTTTTATTTGTTGCGCAAAAAATAAAAACCGCAGAGGTGATCAAATACCACCAAAAGAAAGCTCTATTTGTGGGAACAAAATGATAAAAAATTTGTTTGGGTACAGTGTAGCATGACCGCGCAATTGTCATTCAAATTGCGACAGCGCTGAAAGCTGAAAATTGGGCTGGGCGGGAAGGTGTCTAAGTGCCTGGTATTGAAGTGGTTAAACAAGTGGGGTTCAACTGTACTTCTGTCTCGGTCTGATTTCATGGTTTCTGACAGAAAGTGCGTGATTTTGTGTGCGTTCCCAACACACATAGATGTGAACCTAGCCTAAAGCCCACCAACAATGTTACAATCTTAGATCCACCAAGAACTATGTGGTGCTTAGGTAGTTCCTCATATTACATCTATTTTGGTAAATCTAAAGTTGATTGTACAAAAATTGTCAGATTCTAACTTATATGGTGACCCCCAACATTAAACTAACCCACTTTTCCTGAAACAGAAATGACAACACTGTAAGCCACCAATCGCACCTGATAATCTACAGCGAGATACCGGCACTGTAAGCTGGCGACAAAGAAAACGATGAAACTTTGATTCCTTTATGAACAGACCCCTGTGTCTTCCCAACAAAAGATTTGTCTCGTTAAAGTCCCGTTTTACTCTTCTGCTCCCCCACCCCGATCAACCCCAATTTGTGCGAGAGCGAGTTCTCACCCCAGGGAGCTGCCCCATCCACACCAAAGGCCAGAAGCTGGCCTGTCACCATTTGTTCCCCCCCCCCCACCACCACGTCCTAGCAAAGGACAAGCTGATGGAGTTCAGTTTCCCATGAAAATCCTTCTCACTTCCCAGATGTCACCTCTCCTGCCCTCGCCGGCTTGATGAATACATTAGCGCCCACTTCTTAACAACTGTTCCTGCAAGGTTAAGTCGGTTTCCTTTGTGTCCTACGACTTGGCCGGGGAGGTTGTTTAATTCCTTCGCTAGCTTGGGGCACGAAGGATGGCAGGAAACTGAGGAGCAAACTTAACATTCTCAGTATTATAAATATGGCCAATGTGACGGAGACTTGGATTCGTCAGTGAAGAATGCAGACAGCGGTGTTTTCTTCACCTGGAGAGAAGAAAAAAAAATCGCCATTCCCGTCCTCTCCTTCTGAAAATGCTAATTACCTATCATGCTCATCCCCTGGAGTCACTGACCCCGAACAAGTCTGCAGAGAAGGACCCCTGAAACTTCTCAGACTTTCCTGTTAACTTTCCTGTTTTGAAGAACAATGGGGTGGCCTCTAAAAGAAGCAAATATAGGTCACCTGAAGTGGTGAATAGAGTGGCAACCTCAGCCAGGACTCCAACCACCACTTCAGGATACCTAGATGTGCGTCTTTTTAGGGGGCCACCCTATTGTTTGAAGCCTTATAGGAACCAGGACGGGTTCCATTCCATCAGCAAAGGGGGGCATTAAAATGAAAAAAGACAGTTTTGCTTTAATCTGGGGTTTATATAATCCAAGTTAGCCAGATTCAGCAGGCTTCTCACAGTGCTTCTGGTTTGTATGGTGGCTTACCGCTTCATTCCATGTTGTGCAACCTCCTTTGTAGTGCTGGAACTACGGAACCTGTTCAGAAGATGAAATAATGGGCAATTTATGGGAATTAGCTAGTAGGGAAGAAAACAGCCAAACATAAAGGTCAGAATTTGTACACGAGTAGACATGGGATTGGATGGGGTATCTGAGAGCAGGCTGTCTAAGTAGTCCCAACACTCCTCAAAAAAAAAATATATATATATAGTATATATATTGTGTATAGTGTATATATTGTGTGTGTGTGTATATATATATATATATATATATATACACTAAATATATATATATATATATATACACACACACACACAATATATAAATAAAGAAATAAATAAAGAAATAAATATATATATAAATATATATATATATATATATATATATATATATATATATATATATATATATATATATATATATATACAGTATATATACAGTGCCTTGAAAAAAAGTATTCACACCCCTTGAAATGTTCCACATTTTGTCATGTTAAAACCAAAAGCGTAAATGTATTTTATTGGGATTTGGGAAGTGACACATAATTGTGAAGTGGAAGGAAAATGATAAATGCTTTTCAACATTTTTTACAAATAAATATGTGAAAAGTGTGGTGTACATTTGTATTCAATCTTAGAAGAAAACCTGTTATGCAGCGTACACACGACCGGACTTTCCGGCAGACGGTGTTACGGCGGACTTTCTGAATGAACGGACTTGCCCGCACATGGACAAGTCCGTTCATTTTGAACGTGACTCGGGTACGACAGGACTAGAAAAGGAAGTTAATCTCGCCGCTTTTATCGACGAGATTCACACCTTGCGAGCCCCGTCGTGGGGCATACCATGCCCTTAGGTCTGGTATGGATTTTAAGGGGAACCCCCTACGCCGAAAGAACGTCGTGGGGTCCCCCCCAAAATCCATACCAGACCCCGATCCGAGCATGCAGCCCGGCCGGTCAGAAAAGGGGGTGGGAAGGAGCGAGCGGCCCCCTTCCTGAACCGTACCAGGCCGCATGCCCTCAACATGGGGGGGTGGGTGCTTTGGGGAAGGGGGCACCCTGCGGTCCCCCCCACTGCAAAGTACCTTGTCCCCATATTGATGAGTACAAGGGCCTCTTCCCGACAACCCTGGCCTTTGGTTGTCGGGGTCTGCGGGCGGGGGGCTTATCGAAATCCGTGAGCCCCCTTTAATAAGGGGGCCCCCAGATCCCGGCCCCCCCACCCTATGTGAATGAGTATGGGGTACATCGTACCCCTACCCATTCACCTAGGGAAAAAAAAGTAAAAAAAAAAAAAAACACACTACACAGGTTTTTAAAGTAATTTATTAGACAGCTCCGGGGGTCTTCTTCCGACTTCGGGGGTCTTCTTCCGACTTCGGGGGTCCCTCCGGCCTCTTCTCCCAGCGTCCGGTTCTTCTCCGCTCTCTCTGGCCTCTTCTCCTGGTGTTCGACCTCTTCTCCCAGTACCGGTTCTTCTGCCAGCTCCTCCGTTATCTTTTGCTAGCGGTGGCCCGGACTTCTGTGTCGCCTTCTTCCCTCTTCTCTTCTTCCGATGTTGACACGACGCTCTCTCCGGCTGTAATGCTGTGTGAGCGCTTCGCAATGACTTATATAGGTGGGACTGTGACGGCATAAGGGGGCGGGGTCACCGGGTGATGTTGACTGTGTGTAATGCCAGTGTGTACGCGGCAGTAGAGTCTGCAAAAGACTTGAGACTGGGGCGGAGGTTCACCTTCCAGCTGGACAACGACCCTAAACATACAGCCAGAGCTACAATGGAATGGTTTAGATCAAAGCATATTCATGTGTTAGAATGACCCAGTCAAAGTCCAGACCTGAATCCAAATGAGAATCTGTCACAAGACTTGAAAATTGCTGTTCACAGACGCTCTCCATCCAATCTGACAGAACTTGAGCTATTTTACAAAGAATGGGCAAAAATGTCCCTCTCTAGATGTGCAAAGCTGGTAGAGACATCCCCAAAAAGACTTGCAGCTGTAATTGCAGAGAAAGGAGGTTCTACAAAGTATTGACTCCGGGGGGCGCCATACAAATGTACCCCACACTTTTCACATATTTATTTGTAAACAAATATTGAAAACCATTTATCATTTTCCTTCCACTTCACAATTATGTGACACTTTGTGTTGGTCTATCACATAAAATACAATAAAATACATTTATGTTTTTGGTTGTAACATGAAAAAATGTGGAAATGTGGAAACTTTCAAGGGATATATATATATATATATATATATATATATATACACACACACTGTATTACCAAAAGTATTGGGACGCCTGCCTTTAATGAACTTTAATGGCATCCCAGTCTTATAGGGCGTACACACGGTCTGACTTTGTTCGGACATTCCGACAACAAAATCCTCAGATTTTTTCCGACGGATGATGGCTCAAACTTGTCTTGCATACACACGGTCACACAAAGTTGTCGGAAAATCCGATCGTTCTAAACGCGGTGACGTAAAACACGTACGTCGGGACTATAAACGGGGCAGTGGCCAATAGCTTTCATCTCTTTATTTATTCTGAGCATGCGTGGCACTTTGTCCGTCGGATTTGTGTACACACGATCGGAATTTCCGACAATGGATTTTGTTGTCGGAAAATTTTATCTCCTGCTCTCCAACTTTGTGTGTCGGAAAATCTGATGGAAAATGTCCGATGGAGCCCACACACAGTCGGAATTTCCGACAACACGCTCCGATCGGACATTTTCCATCGGAAAATCCGACCGTGTGTACGGGGCATTAGTCTGTAGGGTTCAATATTTAGTTGGCCCACCCTTTACAGATATAACAGCTTCAAATCTTCTGGGAAGGCCGTCCACAAGGTGTGTCTATGGGAATGTTTGACCATTCTTCCAGAAGCGCATTTGCGAGGTCAGGCACTGATGTGGATGAGAAGGCCTGGCTCGCAGGCTCCGCTCTAATTCATTCCAAAGGTGTTCTATCGGGTTGAGGTTAGGACTCTGTGCAGGCCAGTCAAGTTCCTCCACCCCAAACTTGCTCATCCATGTCTTTATGGACCTTGCTTTGTGCACTGGTGTGCAGTCATGTTGGAACAGGAAGGGGCCATCCCAAAACTGTTCCCACAAAGTTGGGAACATGAAATTGTCCAAAATGTCTTGGTATGCTGATGCCCTTCACTGGAACTAAGGGGCCAAGCCCAACCCCTGAAAAACAACCCCACACCATAATCCTCCCTCCACCAAATGATTTGGACCAGCGCACAAAGCAAGGTCCATAAAGACAAGGACCAGCGAGTTTGGGGTGGAAGAACCTGACGTGCCTGCACTGAGTCCTGACCTCTACCCGATAGAACACCTTTGAGATGAATTAGAGCAGAGACTGCAAGCCAGGTTTTCTCATCCAACATCAGTGCCTGACCTCACAAATTCGCTTCTGGAAGAATGGTCAAACATTCCCATAGACCAGTGATCTCCAAACTGCGGCCTATGGGTTGAACGTGGTCCTTTGCTTGTCTTAATTTGGCTCTTGGGGAACTGTTCTTCCCACTGGTATGAAGCACCATTCTTCCCACTGATACTATTGATGAGGCACCAATCCTTCCACTGATACCAATGATAAGGCACTATTCCTCCACCTATTGGGTACAGGCGTTATGTAATTTTTTAATCCCACTGACCACCAAGCCTGAGACACACAGTGTATTCCCACTAACACTGGGGCATTTGCTACTCCCGCTTGCCACAGTCTGGCCCTTGTAATGTCTGAACGACAGTAAACTGGCCCTTTGTTTAGAAAGTTTGGAGACCCCCTGCCATAGACACACTCCTAAACCTTGTGGACGGCCTTCCCAGAAGAGTTGAAGCTGTTATAGCTGTAAAGGGTGGGCCAACTCAATATTGAACCCTACGGACTAATGCCCCGTACACACGGTCGGATTTTCCGATGGAAAATGTCCGATCGGAGCTTGTTGTCGGAAATTCCGACCGTGTGTGGGCTCCATCGGACATTTTCCATCGGATTTTCCGACACACAAAGTTGGAGAGCAGGAGATAAAATTTTCCGACAACAAAATCCGTTGTCGGAAATTCCGATCGTGTGTACACAAATCCGACGGACAAAGTGCCACGCATGCTCAGAATAAATAAAGAGATGAAAGCTATTGGCCACTGCCCCGTTTATAGTCCCGACGTACGTGTTTTACGTCACCGCGTTCAGAATGATCGGATTTTCCGACAACTTTGTGCGACCGTGTGTATGCAAGACAAGTTTGAGCCAACATTCGTCGGAAAAAATCCTAGGATTTTGTTGTCGGAATGTCCGAACAAAGTCCGACCGTGTGTACGGGGCATAAGACTGGGATGCCATTAAAGTTCATGTGTGGTAAAGGCAGGTGTCCCAATACTTTTGATAATATAGCTTATAAATAAATATATATACATATTATTTTTTTTTGTCCCAACGCACATTGTGTTCACATAATAAGCTTACTTTCAACAGTCACTCCACCAAAACTTTTTTGTGTGTGAAGTAACAAAACAAAAGGAAGGTTCTGTTGCTTTCCATCTGCCACTTTATTTCGGAGACCTGATTACCATAATAACCGCAACAGCTTAGAGCAGAATGTCAGAACACTCAGCGACAACTTACCATTGTTGTACTGCGCTCAGCTGTTGTCGGGGTTTGAATAACGGAAAAAAAGACCTCACAACTTCAGTCAGTCAGTCAGAGCTCATATAGAGCCTCCTCCTGCACCTCTTTCCAGCACGGGGCTCCACACTCTCAAAAGGAAGGGGGGGGACTTTAAATGAGGCACATATGTGGTGTGCCTCCATCCCTGGTACATATGTATGCAAATAGAAGGAAAAAGTGGAACTTTGAATGAGGCACATATGTGGCGTGCCTCCATCCCTGGTACATATGTATGCAAAAATAAGGAAAAAGTGGGACTTTGAATGAGGCACATATGTGGTGTGCCTCCATCCCTGGTACATATATATGCAAAAAGAAGGAAAAAGTGGGACTTTGAATGAGGCACATATGTGGTGTGCCTCCATCCCTGGTACATATGTATGCAAAAAGAAGGAAAAAGTGGGACTTTGAATGAGGCACATATGTGGTGTGCCTCCATCCCTGGTACATATGTATGCAAATAGAAGGAAAAAGTGGGACTTTGAATGAGGCACATATGTGGTGTGCCTCCATCCCTGGTACATATGTATGCAAATAGAAGGAAAAAGTGGGACTTTGAATGAGGTGGCTGACATGTGGAGGTGAATTTGAACAAATAAAGTTTATTAAGCAAGAACATTATATGAAACATGGCAGTATATAAATCACATAAACTCTGGTATACTAAATTATATTGATCCACCCACACGTAACATACAGGTGTGGTGTGAATATAAAGTACATATGTAAAAAGTTTCTATTTAATACATTGCATGAAATAAATTGATATAAAATTGCATTGGACATGGAAGCAGCACTAGCAGCAAGAGTATGGATAAATAAATAAAACAATGAGACCGTAATTGATACCTCAAGTAAATAAATAAATAATCTATTTGAGACAAAAGTCAACATCATAATTCATTGTAGATATGGGTCAGCATCGCATATGCCCGACGCGTTTCGTGTAAAAACACTCTTCAGAGGCGGATGGTCAATTAATCTATAAAGTATAAAAAATGGTAACATTAGTCTAGTTGTAAATAATATAGAGGGAAGGCAGATTGGCCCATCCTAGATACTTACAGGGGGTCCAATATGGTAAAATACTGCGGCCATGCGACCAGGACCCCAAACATGATCTTTCCCGGGAGCTGAGGCTCCACACTCTGATTACAGTCTATGTAAACCCTCATAATGAACTTCTCTGATTTGCTTCTTTTTAGTTTGTTAAATATTCTACTGAAAGTGTTCTGGTATATGTGTTTGATCTGAGCAAAAAAGAAAAGAAAAAACTGTTACCAGCTTTCTCTGAAGATTACAAAACACCTCCCCACAATGTCATGTAGAAGAGAAGGGGTGTTCTGATGACCTGTCCTCGGGTGGCAACACTGCTCCTGCATAGATACAGTACAGCAAGGAAGCGTTGTCACCCTGTGGCAGGAAGAGGTTACTGGCAAGATCGCCCAGTACGGGGGTCTTCAAATTACTGCCCGTGGGACGGATGTGACTCCTTGCTTGCCTTTCTCCAGTCCTATTTCTTCCACTGATAGGAGACACTATTCCTTCCACTGACACCAACAATGGGGCACTATTCCTCCCACTGACACCAATTATGGCGTACTATTCCTCCCACTGACAGCAAAGATGGGTCACAATTCCTCCCACTGACAGCAAAGATGGGTCACAATTCCTCCCACTGACACCAAAGATGGGTCACTATTCCTCCCACTGAGACCAAAGATGGGTCACTATTCCTCCCACTGACACCAATGATGGGGCACTATTCCTCCAACTGACACCAAAGATGGAGCACTATTCCTCCCACTGACACCAATGATGGGGTACTATTCTTCCCACTGACACCAATTATGGCGTACTATTCCCCCCACTGACACCAATGATGGGGTACTATTCCTCCCACTGACACCAATGATGGGGTACTATTGATCTTTTATTTAAAAGAATCAAGCAACCAATTTTATACAAAAGTAAAAAACAAAACGATAGTACAAAACTTCAACAGAAATCCAAGGAATACACATCCATGTTCAGAATATATACAATATATACATAATCCACTACCAAAATTATTTACATAAACAGCAGAGAGGGCCTAAGAGGCACAACCCATCACCTATGTACGCAGCCATTTATCAAAAATTAATCCAAAAAATAATCTAGGGTGAAAAGAGACAGACAGCCACACCCGGGAAAGAGACTCCTGGCAGTCAGGGAGGCCTGAAACCCCTCCACGCCTTCAACCAAGCCCCCTGACTCCGCTTGTCTCTCTCAAGTACCCGAATCTTCTCCACCTCATGCAAAATGTCATACACCACCACCTGAACAGGAAGGATTTTACGCCAAATGCAGACCTGACAACGTGCGCGCCAAGTGAAATAACGGACTACTAGGCTAACTAGAAAAAGTGTATCTAAACAAAAAACCCCACCAGTATTGAATGCTCCGTACACCCACTCAGCATAACCCAGCCTGGAGAGGAAAGGGACACCGAGGGCCCGCCCCACCTGTTTGTACACCTCTATGTTAAAAGGGCAATGAAGCAGAAAATGGTCCATAGTCTCCTCCTCACCTGCACACTCCTCCCGAGGACAGCTACGATCCATCCCACTGCGGAATTTCAAATTGCCCCGAACATAGAGCCTCCCATGGAAGCACATCCAGGCCAGATCCCTGAATTTAGGAGGTACTCTGTCCAAATTAATAAGTCTTAACCCTGCCCTCAAAACTGGGCCTGGGCAATCCCTTAAGGCCAGTGGGTCATGAAAGACTTCGCTCAAGACTCGACTCATAAGGACTTTCCTCGGAACCGATCTGAGATCTTCAGCCGACAATCGCCACTGCCGTAGTAACTTCAGGCACGGAGCGACATAGGCTGGTAGCTGACCACGATGACCCCTGAGATTCTTCACTTGGCCACCTTCTTCCCAAAGTCGTAGAAAAGGCCTAAACCAAGATCTAAATATGCCTGCCCATCCAGGAGGTTCCACTGCAAGCATATTACCAATATTAAACTTGAGAAAAAGCAGTGAAAAGAAAAGAACTGGGTTGACCATACCTAAGCCACCCTCCCTCCTGGATAGATAGGTGACATTCCTCTTGATGGGGTTCAGTCTGTTCCCCCACAACATCTGGAAGAACACACTACTGACCCTAGCATAGAGAGACACTGGCAAGATGCAGACAAAGCTGACATACAAGAAGATCGGAATCAGGTAAGTCTTAATCAGATCAACCCTTTCCCTCATAGATAACTTCCATCTCTTCCAGCTGACCACCTTAGTATTGGCAATTTCCAGTCTGCCTTCCCAGTTTTTGAGGCCATAATCGCTGGGTCCAAATTCAATGCCTAGAATCTTAATTCTTTCCTGGGGCACTGGAAAGGTGTCCGGGAGATCAAACCCCTCACCTTCCTTTCCCATCCAGAAAACTTCACTCTTTTCCTGATTGATCTTGGAGCCTGATGCTTCAGAATACCGTGATGTCAGAGAGACCACCTCCTCTGCTTCATCCGCCCCAGTGACAATCACGGACACATCGTCCGCATAGGCAACAACCCTCAAAGGCGGCTCACCCGGGAGCCCCACTGGCACCCCACACAACATGCCACTCTCTAGCCTCCTGATGAAGGGGTCGATTGCAAACACATAGAGCAGGGGACTCAGGGGACAACCCTGGCGCACCCCGGAGCCAACCTCAAAGGACTGCCCAACCCAACCATTAACAAGAGGAAAGCTTTCTGCCCCCTTATACAAGACTTTTAACCAATCGACAAAACCACCCGGCAGACCGTACTTACTAAGGAGCAACCACAGGTACTCATGGTTAACACGATCAAAAGCTTTTGCCTGATCCAATGTCAGCAAATACTTTCCCCAGCCTGCAGCCCTGCACCGCTCCAAGGCCTCCCGGACAGCTAAAACTGCTGTGAAGGTGCACCTACCCTGGACCGAACAGTGCTGATGGCGAGAAAGCAAAGACTCTGCTACTGACGATAGGCGCCAGAAAAATATCTTTGCCAGTATCTTTCTATCGACATTAAGAAGGCTGATGGGGCGCCAATTCTCAATCATCGAAGGATCTTTACCCTTTGAAAGAAGAATTACAGCTGAGTGCCTCATGGAAGGGGGAAGTACCCCCTCAGCAAGGCAACTGTTAAAAACCTCTACCAAATGTGGGGCCAGAATAGACTTAAAAGCTTTGTAAAACTCAGCCGTCAAGCCATCCGGTCCAGGTGACTTTTTGATGGCAAGCTGTTCAATTGCCCTTATCACCTCTTCAACTGTGATCTCCTCTGTCAAATTCATCAATGGGACATCTTCATCATTTAGACCTGGAGTAGAGTCCAAAAAGCTTTCCATCTTGTCACGGTCAAGCTCTTTCCTCCCAAGAAGGTCAGCATAAAAGGACCTCACGACCTCCAGAATCCCTGACCTGGACTTTGTCAAGGAACCTGTACTGTCCTTAAGGCCAACGACCGTTTTAACTGCTACACCTTGTTTGCAGTTCTGGTAAGGGTCAGGCGAGTGGTACTTCCCATAGTCCCTCTCCAGAACCAAAGAGGCATGCCGGTCATATTGACACTTCCTGAGAAGGAGTTTCACTTCGGAGATTGCCCCAGGATCTCCTCCTCTCGAGACAAGAATATCCAGCTTCCTCCGTAAACGTTGGTAGGTCATGTATTTATTAAACTGCTTTCTATTGGCTAGGCCCCTGAAGAATCCAGCGATCCTCTTTTTGGTCAGCTCCCACCACTCAGCCTTGCTGCTACAAAAGTCCAGGATGGTCACCTGTGCCTGAAAGAATTCCTCAAAGGATTGTCTAACATGTTCTTCCTTGAGTAGAGTCGAATTCAATCTCCAGATGCCCTTACCCCTCTGAGGGGCGTCTGAAGCATTCAGGACCACAGATAGCATACAGTGATCAGAGAACTCTACTGCCTGCACCACTGGGGGTGAGAAAGCAGAGGTCTCCTTCAAAAAAAACCTATCTATTCTACTCTGACTATTACCTCGATGAAAGGTGAACCCAGTGTCATCTGGGAGGTGCTTAATGTGCACATCCACAAGACCAGCATCCCTAACCATACTATTTAAAAAAACGCTATCATATCCCAGCCTGTCCTTGAAGTCCTTCCTGTCCTTGGGCCTAGTTACTGTATTAAAGTCACCTCCAAAGACCACTTGCCGGGATGTAAAAAGAAATGGCTTGATCCTTGTAAAAAGGCATTTCCTGTCCCACTTTGTGTGCGGCCCATAAACATTAATTAGGCGCAGGTCCTGCCCTCCCACAAGGACGTCTAAGACCATACATCTCCCAATCTCCACCTCAATAACCCGCCGGACAGTTACCATGCCGGTTTTAAACAACACCGCCACACCGCCGTAAGGCTCGGCCGCAAGAGACCAGTAAGATGGACCATACCTCCACTCTCTCTTGGCCATATGAATATCTGCCAAGGAGGTGAGCCTAGTCTCTTACAAAAATAAAATTTCAGCATCTAATTGGCTGAACAAAAAGAAGGCCATAGAACGAGCTCTTACTGACTTAATGCTGGCGACATTTATTGTCACCACTTTTAACGGAGGGGGAACCGCCATTTGGGTTATTGGGTGGATTGCTTCTTAGCTCCCCTCTGCTGCTCATCACCAGAAGCCTCTCTCTTTCTTGAGACCGCCTCAAACTCCATTTCGGAATCAGAACTTCGCTCCGAAGAAGCTCCAGATGAAGAGATATCCCAATTAGAGGACCTATAACGGTTGGAGACAGGCACTGGAGCCTGTTCCGTCCTCACCACCTGCTTCTTCCGCTTCCCAACCTTCCTTCTCTCCTCCAGGTACTGCAGGTCAGCTTCAGAGATGCCCTCATCTCCTGTTTTTTTCTTTGGAGTCTTTACAGAAGACTCCTTTAGAGAGGAAGAAGCGACCTTTTTAGTACCTACTACCACTCCTGGTGGGGGGAGTGCTCCCTTTGAATCAGACTTAGGAGGGGTAGACTCCTGGGGGGTAACTGACTCGGGGGGCACAGACTTGGAAGGTTCTGACACAAGAGGAGGGGATACAGTAGGCTGGGGGGACACAGAGACAGATACAGAAGGAATACTTACAGACACAGGAGGGGTGGCCACAGGAACTGGAGAGGGATCCTGAGCAGGACCAGGGGAGTCGGTCACCGCAGAGGAGGATGGTACACCAGGGGCCTCACCCTCCATCCTGTCCAGCCTTGACATGTCATCAATTACCTCCTTCTCCATATTGTGCCAGGCTTCAGGACATCTGCTATAGGGGTGGCCAAGGCGCAGGCACAGGTTGCACCTGATCATCTCGGTGCAGTCCTTAGCCATATGACCCTGACCCCGACACACTGAACATATCAAGGCTGAACAGGAAGAGCTCAAATGCCCCTTTTCTCCACAGCGGTGACACAGCTTCGGCTGACCAGGGTAGAAAATAGTCATCCTATCCCTCCCTATAAAAGCTGAGGAGGGCAGGTGACGGACAACATTCCCATCCCTGGCCAACCTGACTGTTACTGACCAACCCCCAGTCCAGATGTTACGTTCATCAAGTATTTTGCTGGGCTTAGTCAAAACCTCACCATAGTTCCTTAACCAGACCTCTAGGTCCCGAGCAGGAACACTCTCATTGGTGAGTATGATGGTTATCTTTTTCACCGTTGACCTTTGCGAAACCGCAACTGGGACCAGACCTTCCCATTCAGGTCTTGACCTGCACCGAGCCTCATATCTCTCCCAGAACAGGTCAAGACCCTCTGGCCTGGTGAAGCTAATGGTATAATCCCGTGTCCCAGCTACATGTATTAGAGCATACAGGTCATTTGCCCCAAAACCCATCTCCAAAATCAAATCCACCACTGCACGCCGTGCTGGAGGGATTGCACCACCTTCCCATTTCAGAATTACCACATTTCTTCTTGGACCCCCAGCAGAAGCCAGAGACCCAAGACCAGATCCCGGGGTGCCCAAAGTGGTAGGCTGCAGGGGGAAAACCGGCTTGGGGGCGGAGCCACCAGGAGCAGAGCGCAGCACCTGAGCAAATGTGGGTTTATCAGGGCCAAGGCCCCACACTGAAGTTACAGTCTGTACATTACTATTATTATTCACTGCTTGTACGGAGTTGGTAGGACTGTCCATCACACTTGAACTGGAACCATTGTTCATCACACTGGTGCTGGGATGATTTTTATCAGTCACACAAAACTTCACATTCCCATCAGGAATAGTCACAGTTTCTGCTGCAATACCAGCTGTCTCCTGAAGCTGTGCTGTAGAGTCTTCAGCAGGTTTAGGGCAAACAGCTTTAGACTCAGCTAAAGGGGGGTTAATTGGCTCTGCTGAATCTTGTAGTTCATCTGCAGGAATGTCATTTTTTAAATGCAAGCTTTGCTGCACTGCAGCATCAGCAGGCACAGCATTGCTACACATAGAACTAGCAGCCTGACTCTCACTGGGCACATTGTCTGTATCAGTCACAGTGTTGAATGGCACAAAAATTGTTTGATTCACAATATGGGACTTGACAGGCTTTACCTTGTCAGGCACATTATCTGTTATGTCCTCTTCATTAAATGCCAGCTGATCCCCCCGCATAGGAGACTTCATTACCTGGATGGCCCTGAGCATGCCTCCTGAGTCCTGGGAAGGCATGGGGCTGCTTACCTCTCCCTGAGGGGGCAGGGGGTCAGAACTGGGGGTCTCCTCCTCCACCTCCATCTTTGTCATCCTCGCAAACCTTTTATCATTACAAAACTTTTCCTTAAATGGCCCATCTCTGCCTTCCATCATGGCCACAATGGTCTCCTGGTGTTCCACCCGAACCTTGGCCAGTTGGATCTCCGGATCCATGGACCCACGTCTCTGGCTATGCAAGCCCTCACGCTGCCTTCTCAGGCGCTTCAGCTCCGCTCTGAGCTTGTAGAGCTTGTCTCTTTCCCTATTCAGGACCTTAATCCCGGCCACCACTCGCTCCCGGATGGCCCCGGAACCTTCATCTTCACCAGGGGTAGAGAGATCACCAACCATGGGTTGCACAGGGGCAGGTATGTTACCTGATGGCCCAGGAGATGGCTGAGAGCTTCCAGCAGGAGAGGCCCTGCTGGCCTCCATGGCTTCCCCAGAAAGGAGCCAGGAGAGCTGGGATAGATTTCTCCACCACTCCCCTCTCACACGGATCACTTAGAGCAGCTCCAGAGAGACAGCCTCCTCCTGACACACCTGTGCTCCAATGATGGGTGGGGCACTATTCCTCCCACTGACACCAATGATGGAACACTACTCTCCCTACTGACACCAACGATGGGGCACTATTCCTCTCACTGACACCAAAAATGGGTCACTATTCCTCCCACTGACACCAATGATGGAACACTACTCTCCCTACTGACACCAACGATGGGGCACTATTCCTCTCACTGACACCAAAAATGGGTCACTATTCCTCCCACTGACACCAATGATGGGGTACTATTCTTCCCACTGACACCAATTATGGCGTACTATTCCCCCCACTGACACCAATGATGGGGTACTATTCCTCCCACTGACACCAATGATGGGGTACTATTCCCCCCACTGACACCAATGATGGGGTACTATTCCTCCCACTGACACCAATGATGGGGCACTATTCCTCCCACTGACACCAATGATGGGGTACTATTCTTCCAACTGACACCAATGATGGGGTACTATTCCTGACAGTGGCGGCCCGTCAATAGGTGGCGCAAGGGCGCTGCTCACTCAAACTAGTCATACATTTTTTTTTTTTATAAAAGTGGTCCTTTCAGTGTGTCCAGGTGCCAGACACACAGCGGTCTATGGGACGCTTTCACAGCTTGCAATCAGCTGATTGCAACTGGGAAGCTGATTTGTCTGTGTTTAGGGAGTGTTCGGGGCGCCCGCAAACACTCCCACTCTCCAATGATTTGCCTCTGGCCTCCTGCGCTGTTTTTTTATTGGCGAGGACCGGAGGATGGTGGGCGGTGCTTTTTTGCGGCACCGCAACGTCACTTCCGGTTTCCCGGCTCACTATGCTGTGGACTGACTATGCGACGCATGGTCGATTAGGGAAGGCCTGAGCTGCGCGGCGCCTCTGTGATTCCTGGACGGCTAACGGTAGGTAAGGCTAACTTAGAGTGGAGTTCCACCCACTTTTACAACTCTTCAGCATCCCTCACTAAACTGCGCACTGTAAACAAATTGGATATTTTTTCTTTTTTTGTTCTC
Organism: Lithobates septentrionalis; assembly: GCA_037952835.1. Taxonomy (NCBI): domain Eukaryota; kingdom Metazoa; phylum Chordata; class Amphibia; order Anura; family Ranidae; genus Lithobates; species Lithobates septentrionalis. The sequence goes on from JBBDGP010003019.1 coordinate 929,629, forward strand.
AGTACCTACTGTATATCTGCTGTATTCATTTTTCACTTCCTCCTCCCTGGCCGCGGCCCATCGCATCATTTCCTGTTTGCAATGCCTTCTGGGAAGGGGCAGCAATTTTCTCTGAAACTGCCGTTGCTATGGAAACCTGACCTGAAACCTATTACACTGCTTGTGCTGCACTGAGCATGTGCGAGATCTGCAAGGATGAGATCCAGGAAGAAATACAGTCTGGCTTCAGATGCCCACACTTAAGATGGCCACGGCCTGCTGTAAGTTTATAAAATAACAAACTACTGCTATAAACTAACAAAACAGACCTTAGTTTACAGACTAACTTTACTAGAATACATTAAGCTTGTGTATTATAGGGGTATTTTTATTTTAAAAAGTATAATTTCGGCCGGAACACCACTTTAAGTGCCGGCAACGTGGGCCTCAGGTTCAGTCTCTCTCTCTCCTCCTAGACTGACTGACACTGTCTGACAGCTGCGAGCCGCCTCTCCGCTCCGCACACACTTCCCTGCGCTTCTCTGCTCGCCTCTCAGTCATTCGCTCCACTCAGTGCACACTGCAGTTTTTTTAGGAGCCCCGTTAGGGGGCTTTGATGAGATAAAAGGGGTCTAAACAGGGGGAATCTGTGCCACACGGAGCGATTAGGGTGTGCCCAGGCACACCAGGCACACCCTGTGCGCACACCTATGTCAGTGAGTGTGACACATCATGTCTCGCTGGCTGCAGTGCAAATACATGATTTTGGGGATTTCTGCCATGCCATGTACTGATTACTGACCAGGGCTGGGACAAAGGGTGGGCAGGAGGGGCGACTGCCCTGGGCACTGTGGTATTATGTGAGGTAGGGGGGCACCACAAGGAGATTGGGGGGAGGGGATTTGTGTTGGGTGGGGGAATTTAGAGGGGTGGTAAGGGTTAAGAATTGTTCTAGAAGGGCAGATTTGGTGAGATGTACTAGGAATGCTAATTTGGTGGGATTTGTGTTGGGAGGGAGGATGGGGGAAGAGGATTTGTGCTAAGAGAGGGGATTGGGGGGGGGTTGTGCTATAGAAGTAATATGCTTGAGGGATTTTTTTTGGGGGGGGTGCTAGTAGGAGTGATTGGGGGGTATATGTGCTAGGAGGGAAAGTTTGTGGGGGGAGATCTGTGCTAGGATAGGGGATTGGGGGAGGGGAGTTTGTGCTGTAAAGGGGGGGGGGGGGTGTTGTGTTTGGAGGGGAAATTTGAGGGGTAGAGGATTTGTGCTAGGAGGGGGGAATATTTATTTTTGGGGGAAGGGGATTTTGTGCTGGGGGCATATGGGGAGGGAGAGGATTGGAGCTGGGAGCTGGGTGGTTAGGGGGTGAGCAAGCAGATTAGCGATCAATTTTTGTTTTGGGGGGGGTTTTGCTGACACATAATGCTCATACATAATTGGGGGGGTGGGGGGGGCGCAATTTGACATGTTTGTTCTGGGCTCTAGATAACCTTGTCCCAGAACTGCTACCGACTGAGGGTCAAATCAGGAGGTGTCACTAACTTGTTGTCAGGCTTCCTGGATGTGGGTGTATATAGCTGTATACACTACATAATTTACACAAATTGTGAGTACATCTGTCCTGTGTAGTGTATACAGCCAGTGCTGGGACAAGGTCATTTGGTGCCCAGGGCGGAGATGGCAAACTGCGCCCCCCCCCCCCCGACCCACACTGGCAGAATTCCAGGGCCCAGTCGCAAGTGCGACTGTTGCGACCCTGAAAATTCCGCCACTGCTTTGTTGGTTCCTCCTCGGTGGCTCCTCTAGGTTGCAGCTTCTGCAGCAGCTCTCTATCTCCTCCCATCCCGCCTCTGGCCATCAGTGATGTCACGCCGCCGGGACGGGACTACGAATCGCCTTCATAGGGGGAGAGAAGCGCTGACAGGGAAGGGGCTTGTGCAGTCTGTTTAGGCTTGTGCCGGGTGCAGGAGTGCACTCGGCACATAGTTACAGTACAGCTATTAGCAGCGCCGGCTGGTGTGTATGTACTACTATGATGAAGCACACTGCCAGCACTTCATCTGCGCCCCCCTCCCTTCAGCAAATTCTATCGCCCAGGGCATCCGCCCCTTCCGCCCCTGCCTTGTACCGGCTCTGTATACAGCTATATACATCCACATTCTTCCTTTCTGTATATAGAGACTCTCATACCTCCCAACTTTTTGAGATGGGAATGAGGGACACCTATCAGCAAAAGTATGCAGGCATAGGACACACCCCTTGCCACGCCCCCTTAAAGGAGAATTGTACAAAAAAACAAAATTGGGTAAACCCACAAGTGTTTTTTTTTTTACCACTACTATTCCTTTATATTGGCTTTTGGAATTTACAAATGCAGCAATTTAGAAATTGGATGAAAGGTTTAGCACTGGAAAACACTTTTTTATAGATAAAAACTGCATTTTATATACATCTATGTAGCACTTACCCCCGAAGGAGCCGCTGGTTTAAATTGGGTCTTACTGTACCTGTACTGTTTCACCATATCCGTCATAGGGGTCCCATTAAAGAGTTCTTTTTAGTAATTTTAGCTCCGACACACAGCTTCTTTCTTGAATGCTTTATTTAAGAAAGATTCTTGCAATAGAGGGGTGGAAGGTTTAGGGAGAATTCAGGTACCTTGAAATTGCAGATCAGGAACATTCTCTTTGATCCAGAGGGCAACTCTGAGGGATAGGCCTCTCTCACTGACCTAGCAGCCGATGTGATGCTCAGTCATAGTCTCTGCCACAGACTTTAAGATTCGGTGTAACTGTTACACAATCCTCTGTCACAGGATTGGGTAATTAGCAACTTGTTGCAATATCAAAGCCTTGATCACAAAATACCAGTTCCCTTCATCCGAACTTACGGTACTGTGTGGTATGTGACCTGGGATGCATCCTCCAACTGAGTCTCCAGGCTCTTCTAGAGGCACCGGACTTATCGCGCAGTCCTCTCCTGAAAAGTCCTCCCCTGAATTCTCCAGTCGCTTGGCTTTTTCCTGCAGGCAAGACAGCACAGGACCATCCCTGGATCGGTAGGCCCCAAGACTTTTGGGCCTACCTTCAGTAGCTACGCCTCAGGCCAGCCGTCCCCGAGACTAACTTGACAGCAACGACACACCTTAGGCCAGGAGGGCCATCAGGTCGGAACTCTTTTGTGTCACGGGATCTTTTCCCTTAAGTACCCTCTCCCAGAATGCACAGCAGGCAGACCACACTCACTGACTGTTTTCCGGGCAAGTAGGCACTCAATACACCCAGCTTGTTGCAATTTCCAACCTTGGCCGAAATAATAGGGCGCCATCTTGAGGCCAAGGGGAAAAACCACACAACCAGCCAAGCTGAAACAGAACCAGAATTTATAATAATCGCAGTCTGAGTTAAACTACAGCCTCAGACAACTAAATTTTTACTTATAGCGTCTGTATTAAAAATAGCAGCGCTACATCTATATAGATCGGACCAAAATGAGAGACAAATGAGGAGGAAAGAGGGACAGAGGGACATTGCTCCAAATCAGGGACAGTCCCTCGAAATCAGGGACAGTTGGGAGCTATGGACTCTCTATATACATGTAGCAAGGTCCCAGGCCTCCTTCGGTCTAATGAGAATCTCCATGGCCAGCGATAGCTGACATCCTTCTATGTATAGTGGGTTGTGAGGCATGGTGGGTGCAAGATGGTTAAAGTCATTGGGCGCCAGACACTTCTTGGATGCAAAAGAGAGTTTATAGAAGAGAAAAGGGCAAAAAGGCCAAACTTAGGGAGAAATCAATAGATCTCTAACAATCAACCAGGATAATTATTCCTGGCAAGTAAATTTGTGAGGAGCAACCCTGCCTAAACTCCAGGGTGCTACATACAGGAAGGAAAAAAGTGTGTGTATATAGCTGTATACAAAAACATACTTGGGGGGCACACCCTAAAATGCTTTACATTCAAGATGGTGCTGCTATAAGACCAAAAACAGTACAAAACAGATTACGGCGCACACATACAAAAATGACATTTATCCTGCAAGGCCAGTTAAAAACACCTGAACATATTACATAGGGTATCCTACCCTAGTAATAGAATTAAAGTACCCCTCTTCATTATCTCTTTTTAGTGGCCACCATTGCATAGGAGGAATCCCTTCAGTTCTCCCACAAAAAGGTGTTTATCTCCCATGGTTGATCCACAGGTCCATTCATTCTATTACTAGGGTAGGACCCACTAATTCGGGGTACTTTGTCGCAGTAAGTGGGCTTAGCACTATATGACCATATAGTATGACCAGCCCCCCGTATTTTTGAATATGTTCAGGTGTTTTTAACTAGCCTTGCAGGATAAATGTCATTTTTGTATGTGTGCGCTGTAACCTGTTTTGTATTATATAGCTGTATACACTACACAGGACAGATGCTCACATTTTGTGTATATCTGTAGCATATACAGCTATATACACCCACTTTCTTCCTTCCTGTATATACTCCCTAAAGAGACTCTCTATATACAGGAAGGAAGAAGGTGGGTGTATATAGCTGACACAGATATACACAAATTGTGATGACATCTGTCCTTTGTAGTGTATACAGCTATATAAATCCACCTTCTTCCTTCCTGTATATAGAGACTTTCCTCCATCATCACTGACTGCAGATATACATCATTTGTCCTGTTATTGTATATATAGCTGTATACAGGACAGATGATGTATATCTGTAGTCAGTGATGATGGAGGAAGGTCTCTATATACAGGAAGAAAGGTGGGTGTATATATAGCTGTATAGCACTGCCCCCAATCCACCGTTGCCCGCCAACCATCTTTCACTGCAGAGCCAGGATCGTACCCTCATCTGTGAGGCTGAGCTATATACCCTGATCTATAATGCTGAGCTGTATACCCTGATCTGTAATGCTGAGCTATATACACTGATCTGTAATACTGAGCTATATACCCTGATCTGTAATGCTGACCTATATACACTGTTCTGTAATACTGAGCTATATACCCTGATCTGTTATGCTGAGCTATATACCCTGTTCTGTAATGCTGAGCTGTATACCCTGATCTGTAATGTTGAGCTATATAACACCATGCACTCTGTACATAACGCACTCCTGAACCCCGCACTCTCTGCATAACACACTCCTGAACCCTGCGCTTGGTACATAACGTACTCCTGAACCGTGCACTCTGTACATAACATGAACTCTGCACTCTGTATGTAACACACTCCTGAACCATACACTCTGTACATAGCGCACTCCTGAACCCTGCGCTCGGTACATAGTGCAATCCTGAACTCTGTACCCAGTAAGTGGCGCACTCCTGAATGCTGTACATAGCGTACTCCTGAACACTGTACATAGCGCACCCCTGAACCCTGCACTCGGTACATAGTGCAATCCTGAACTCTGTACCCAGTAAGTGGCGCACTCCTAATTGCTGTACATAGCGTACTCCTGAACACTGTACATAGCGCACCCCTGAACCCTGCACTCTGTGCATAGCGCACTTCTGAACTCTGCACTTTCTACATAACATGCACCTGAATCCTGCACTCTGTAGGTAATGTATTCCTGAACTCTGCACTCCTTATCCCTGCTCTCTGTACATAGCGCACTCCGGAACTCTGTACTCTGTGAGTAAGGCACTCCTGAATACTTTACATAGTGCACTCCTGAACACTGTACATAGCGCACTTTTGAACATTGTACATATCCCTCCCCTAAACCCTGCACTGTGTGCGTAGCGTACTCCTGAACTCAACACTCTGTATAACACAGTACATAGCGCACTCCTGAACTCTGTAACCTGTGCATAACGCACATCTGAACTCTGCACTGTGTATGTAACATACTCCTGAATCCTGCACTCTGCACATAGCACACTCCTGAACCCTGCACTCTGTACATAGCACACTCCTGAACTCTGTACCCTGTGAGTAGCACACTTCTACACACTGTACATAGCCCACTCCTGAACCTTGCACTGTGTGTGTATTGCACTTCTGAACTTTGCACTCTGTACGTAACTGTATGTAGTGCACTCTTGAACTCTGCATGCTGTATGTAGTACACTCCTGGTATTTAATGGCCCTTTAAGATCCTCCTACTACATGACCGCAACTAACGTGCACTGCCATTCCAAGCAAACAGAATTAATTGGGGAAAAGGGGAGGTTTAGGGCATTACAGAAGATGTTACAAGGAGGCAGAAAAACACAGTAAAAAACAATTTCATGAAATATACTGTAGATTACAAGGCTGTTATGTAGTGGATGCGTATGGATGTTTTTTGGAGAACAAGAATATCATCATAAAGGTGCTCTTTCCACATACAGAAAGGATTCTTTACTGTATGAGCTGTAAAAAAAAGGTGGAATTGTCTTCTACAGCAACAGGTTCCAGCAGCTTCAGTCGACTGCTTCAAAACGTTCTAGAAGCCCAAAATATAAATAAATATTCACATTTACAGGAAATAAGTAATTGATCTGAGTTATCTGATTGCCTTTCAGGATCTGGATTTTTTCACCCACGCAACCAATCCCTAGACCTGATCATGTCATACGTTCTCTATGCAAATACAGACTTTGACATGTTTTTCTGATTGTACAGCATAACTGGTTAAAAAAAAAGCTAAACTCAAGCTTCTCGGCTTGCAGCACTCAGTGTAAATAGCAAATGGGTGGTGAAGCCCAGCTATTATCAATGACATATATCCTGCCAACATCCTACCTAAATCTGCTAGGCCAGTTTCCATAGTTACTGATGGCAGAAAGAGCATCTTTCACAGTGTAATCATTCATCCTCTCATTGCTCAATCTTCCCCGGACTATATATACATAAACAGGTAGTGCAGGTGCAGAATACAGATACAGTAAGCTGATACGATGTATAGAGGGGATGGGTTCTTCTTCATGGAGTGAGGATTGCTAGGTGGAACCACAAGACCCAGCAAGGCCTGCCAGGAGGAATCATACTGATGGATCAGTGTTGTGCAGAGTCAGAAGTGGGCTGGAAATGGCATTCCTGTTTTCAGGTTATATAAATTGTAGGAAGTAGAATTTAGTAGAATTTATTTTGTATGGATTGGCTTTTTATAAGGATTTAGAAGCACTGAGGCTTTTAGGGTTCAAAACAATGATTTAATTGTACATGGAATGCTATAGCAAGAACACACTGACATTCGGCAACCCAGAACAATGAGACACTTAACTTGGAGTCCCACAGCAATAACACACTGGCATTTGGAGAACCTAGCGCAATGAGAAACTGCCACTTGGGGATCCTGAAAAAATGACACACTGACACTTGGGGATCTTGAAACAATAACACACTGACACTTGGGGCCCCAGAACAATGACAGACTGACACTTGGGGGGTCCACAACAATGACACACTGACACTTGGGCGTCCCATAATAATGACACACTGACACTTGGAGGTCCAGAACAATGACACACTGACACTTGGAGGTCCAGAACAATGACACACTGACACTTGGAGGTCCAGAACAATGACACACTGATACTTGGGGGTCTGGAACAATGACACACTGACACTTGGGAGTCCAGAACAATGACACACTGACACTTGGAGGTCCAGAACAATGACACACTGACACTTGGAGGTCCAGAACAATGACACACTGATACTTGGGGGTCTGGAACAATGACACACTGACACTTGGGAGTCCAGAACAATGACGCACTGACACTTGGGGGTCCGGAACAATGATACACTGACACTTGGGAGTCCAGAACAATGACACACTGACACTTGGAGGTCCAGAACAATGACACACTGACACTTGGGGGTCCGAAACAATGACACACTGACACTTGGGAGTCCAGAACAATGACACACTGACACTTGGGGGTCCACAACAATGACACACTGACACTTGGGCGTCCCATAATAATGACACACTGACACTTGGAGGTCCAGAACAATGACACACTGACACTTGGAGGTCCAGAACAATGACACACTGACACTTGGAGGTCCAGAACAATGACACACTGATACTTGGGGGTCTGGAACAATGACACACTGACACTTGGGAGTCCAGAACAATGACACACTGACACTTGGAGGTCCAGAACAATGACACACTGACACTTGGAGGTCCAGAACAATGACACACTGATACTTGGGGGTCTGGAACAATGACACACTGACACTTGGGAGTCCAGAACAATGACGCACTGACACTTGGGGGTCCGGAACAATGATACACTGACACTTGGGAGTCCAGAACAATGACACACTGACACTTGGAGGTCCAGAACAATGACACACTGACACTTGGGGGTCCGAAACAATGACACACTGACACTTGGGAGTCCAGAACAATGACACACTGACACTTGGGGGTCCGGAACAATGACACACTGACACTTGGGAGTCCAGAACAATGACACACTGACACTTGGGAGTCCAGAACAATGACACACTGACACTTGGGAGTCCAGAACAATGACACACTGACACTTGGGGGTCCAGAACAATGACACACTGACACTTGGGGGTCCGGAACAATGACACACTGACTATTGGGGGTCCCAGAACAATGACACGCTGACACTTGGGGGTCCCAGAACAATGACACACTGACACTTGGGGTCCCAGAACAATGACACACTGACACTTGGGGGTCCAGAACAATGACACACTGACACTTGGGGGTCTCAGAACAATAACACACTGACACTTGGGGTCCCAGAACAATGACACAGTGACACTTGGGGGTCCAGAACAATGACACACTGACACTTGGGGGTCTCAGAACAATGACACACTGATGCTGACCTGGGAAAAGTGTGTAGGCTGCTCAGGCTCGATGGGGAGGGGGTATGTAGTGCATCCACAGCTGCTGCCAGAGTGCTGACAGTGGATAGAGCCCATCCTGGCTCTTGCAAAGGTACAAGAAAGGAAGGGTGACCCCTGGAAGTCCTGCTGCAGTGAATGAATAGAGTGGCAACCTCAGCCTGGACTCCGACCAGGCTACGCCCCCAGCGTGTTTCACTCCACCCCCCACCCCCCCGGAGCGTAGTCATAGGGACAGGGAACTCATGCTTATAGGGAGTATCTAAGCATCATCGGTAGTCACTCGTTAGGTGCAAAAAGGTAGCAGGCGTGTGTGATTAATTGTGAGTGGTGTTGGTATGAAGGAAAGGATTTATCAGTACAATTAGGCCTAGAGTACTACCCTCTGTGCAATGTAAACTATTGCGGGTGCAAGAAAAAAATATATAAGCGCTTATACTCTCAATTGGACCAATGAGCATAAAAAAAAAGTTGTATGCGATAAAAATAATAAATTGTTTTTGATGCATGTTTGTAGTTAAAACTATATTTGTAAGGGAATCTTTTGTTATTGTCCACAATTTCATAAGGAAAAGAGGAGAAATGGATTCCCTAATAGTTGCAAAAGACACTCAATGTTGTGCAGGGGTAAATCATATATAGGTCTTATACATAACAATGTGTTGAATATGTAAATATATGAGTATGCGGTCACAACTATTTGTGCATAGATAGCAGAAGCAAGTCGGTATATCATTGTGTTAATAGTTCAGGCACTGATGATGAGACACTCATTCAAAATAGTGGGTAATGTCCCACTCATAGGTAAGACCTCTAGGAATTCTTGTATCCATCCTAAAGATCCAAAAGACCTCCCTTTTGCAAAGAAGGGAGAAGCTGTCTCCGCCATGGATCGGACAGTTGACTTTTTCAATGATTTGGTCTTTGAAGGTCTGTATATTTTGTTGATGAAATCGGTTGAAGTATTTCGCTATGTTCGTATTCATGTTGGTTCCAATATCCAACGGGTGATCTGTAATTCTGTATATAGTAGGAAGTGCAGCGCAATAAACAATAAAAATCACAGGCGAATATATAGGGATAAATTATTATGGCATAAAGTCCGGAAAAAGTCCTTATTAAAGCTGGTGGACAACAAGTCTCAGGAGATTCACCAAAAAGGCCACAGGTAACAGTCAAACAACAGTAAATGGTGACAGACCCTCCACCTCTGGTAGTATATCTACGCTCACCTCAATGCATGGACTCCTGAGCTAACAGGTAGTCAATGAAAGCAGATCCCACACAAGGTAGGTAGCTGGTGAATCAATAGGAACAATCCTCCAGAATTTTCACTTCAAGTGACGGTATACAAATAAGTATGAAAAAAAGATGAAAGGATCCAAGTGCTCACTGTGCAATATTGTCAGTTTAATTTATTAAAAGCCCAAAATCGGGCTACTCACATTATACAGGTAAAAAACAAGCTCTTCGTACAACCACTATGTACATGTATCATGTGGATGGCAGTGGGTGACGTCATCCAGGCGTGGCACTCAAAAGATTTGCTGAATCTTCTGAGACTTGCAGTCCACCAGCTTTAATAAGGACTTTTTCCGGACTTTATGCAATAATAATTTATCCATATATATCCTTCTGTGATTTTTATTGTTTATTGCGCTGCACTTCCTATTATATACATTTCTTTTTTCGTTTCTTGTGAAAAATCATAAGTGTTTAGCTTGAAAATTTTAAAATAGGGGGGTGTTGTTTATTTTTGCGCAGATTGCTTTTACCACTTTTGATCTGTAATTCTGTCACTGAGACAACTGGTAGTTTGGCCTATGTATTGGATTATATGCGGTACACGTGATAATGTAAATTACATATTTAGTGTGGCAATTGACTAACTGTTTGATTGTTATGGAAAGGCCACTAGAGTGTGAGTTTATAGTATGGGGATCGCCTAAAAGATTGACTAAAATGTTATTCTGGGGTCCAGAATAATGACACACTGACACTTGGGGGTCCAGAACGATGACAACTGACACTTGGGGGTCCAGAACAATGACAGACTGACACTTGGGGGTCCAGAACGTTGACACACTGACACTTGGGGGTCCAGAACGTTGACACACTAACACTTGGGGGTCCAGAACAATGACACACTAACACTTGGGGCCCCAGAACAATGACACGCTGACACTTGGGGGTCCAGAACGATGACACACTGACACTTGGGGGTCCAGAACAATGACAGACTGACACTTGGGGGGTCCAGAACAATGAAACACTGACACTTGGGGGTCCAGAACGATGACACACTGACACTTGGGGGTCCAGAATTATGACACACTGACACTTGGGGGTCCAGAACAATGACACACTGACACTTGGGGGTTCAGAACGATGACACACTGACACTTGGGGGTCCAGAACAATGACACGCTGACACTAGGGAGTCCAGAACAATGACACACTGACGCTTGGGGGTCCAGAACAATGACAGACTGACACTTAGGGGTCCAGAACAATGACAGACTGACACTTGGGGGTCCAGAACAATGACACACTGACACTAGGGAGTCCAGAACAATGACACACTGACGCTTGGGGGTCCAGAACAATGACAGACTGACACTTAGGGGTCCAGAACAATGACAGACTGACACTTGGGGGTCCAGAACAATGACACAATGATACTTGGGGTCCCAGAACAATGACAAACTGACACTATGGGGTCCGGAACAATGACACACTGACACTTGGTGACACTTGGACTGCACTTTATTCCGGACTGTTGTCTATTTAGATTATCATGTTAATTTATTCAAGTAAAGCATTTGAAACTTTGCCTTTGCATGCTCTGATATTACTAATCATGCAAGTAACTGGCACATATAGTCACAGGTCACTAAACACATTGGGGTATGAAAATAACAGTACAAGAGTTAATATTAATACAGTGTGAAGTACAAGCAAGTGGTTACCAAGGATAAGGAAGGTTTTTTAGCAGCCTGTTGTAAGCATGTACACGTGACAGGTGGGATAGCCTCTTGCAGTGAGGGAGATGTTGTCTGCACTCCTTCAGCAGCGATCCTTCTCCCATAGCAACAGGAGCAGATCTGCACTGCAGAGACCTCCTTCCGGTATACATGTAGGGCGGAAGTGCATGCATGGAGTCCGATCTAGGTGCATGCTGGGACCCCATAGCATTACTGGTAGTGAGGTAGTGGAGATACGCTGGACAGGTGGAGAGGGCATCGGCTCTGCGTGTCCCTCATAAATGCATAAGGGACTGTGGTGATATACAGTAACATCGAAAGAGTTTATTAGAGTTCAGTCGTCTGTTCAAATAAAGGTACCCCCCGTGTAAGGTAGTGACCCTATTCAAAGTGCCTAGCGTAGCTCAGAAGAACCCACCTCGGGGTGGGCCTTTCATGTGACCCTTACTTGGCGCCCAATTGCCCAAAGAAGAGGGGAACATGGAGGACGTGACGATCACCCTACGCTCTCTTACATCCTATCTTGGATTATACTGAGATGGAAAGAACCTGAGAATGAGACCTAAGACTGCTGTTTTCTGTTATCTGTTATCAGTGGAGTACATCTTTTTTAACCACTGTCTGCGAGTGCTGATCAGATGGTGGTTTCCTAGCATGCCCGCTCAATAGAAGCCGTTCGGGTGACCAGCTTCTGTCGGACAGGGAGCTGTACACACAGGGCTGAAAGCTGGCCGGTTTCTGATAAACCGACCGTTTTCGGCCGTCTGTACCCAGCCTTAAATCACATGTATGATTCATTTCCTTGGGGTTATCGCCAACTAATTTAAGATGAACAGTGCCAGGCAATTTGAGGTCCCTTCAAGATCTGATCATTGAATTAAGACTCTAAACATCAAGGATTACACCACAACAATGTGACACTGATACTTGGGACACAATAACATAAAAACTTGGGGGGCCCATAAAAAGACAAACTAACACTTTGGGATCCTTGAACAGTGACACAGAACATTGGCACACCAACAGAGAAGGTCCAAAAACAATAGCAAACTCACACTTGGGGTTCAGAACAATGTTACACTGACATGTGGGGTCCATCAACAATGACATTTGACACGGATATTCTAGAATAAACATACACTGACACTTGGGGTCCCAGAACAATGACAACTGATACTTGGGGGTCCCAGAACAACAACACACTGACTCTTGGAATCCCAGAACAATGACACACTGACACTTGGGGGTCCAGAACAATGACACACTGACACTTGGGGGTCCAGAACAATGACACACTGACACTTGGGGGTCCAGAACAATGACACACTGACACTTGGGGGTCCAGAACAATGACACACTGACACTTGGGGGTCCAAGAACAAGGACACACTGACACTTGGGGGTCCAGAACAACGACACACTGACACTTGGGGGTCCAGAACAATGACACACTGAAACGTGGGGGTCCCAGAACAATGACACACCTACACTTTGGGTCCCAGAACAATGACGCACTGACACTTGGGGGTCCCAGAACAATGACACACTGACACTTGGGGGTCCCAGAACAATGACACACTGACACTTGGGGGTCCAGAACAATGACACGCTGACACTTGGGGGTCCCAGAACAATGACACACTGACACTTGGGGGTCCCAGAACAATGACACGCTGACACTTGGGGGTCCAGAACAATGACACACTGACACTTGGGGGTACCAGAACAATGACACACTGACACTTGGGGGTCCCAGAACAATGACACACTGACACTTGGGGGTCCCAGAACAATGACTCACTGACACTTGGGGGTACCAGAACAATGACACTTGGGGGTCCCAGAACAATGACACACTGACACTTGGGGGTCCCAGAACAATGACACACTGACACTTGGGGGTCCCAGAACAATGACACACTGACACTTGGGGGTCCCAGAACAATGACTCACTGACACTTGGGGGTACCAAAACTATGACACACTGACACTTGGAGGTCCAGAACAATGACACGCTGATACTTGGGGGTCCAGAACAATGACACGCTGACACTTAGGGGTCCAGAACAATGACTCACTGACACTTGGGGGTACCAGAACAATGACACACTGACACTTGGGGTCCCAGAACAATGACACATGGGGTTCAATACAGATAATATTTATAAGAAGTGCTATAGGCCCTTTGCTCTATGTGTGTATTAAAAAAAATAAAACTTGTGACGCAATAAAAAAAAGACAGATTTCCGCAAGTAGAACATGACTTTTATTTCTGAAGTGAAGTCAGGTTGATTTTTGAAAGTTCCCTGAGACAGGAATCACAGTATCTGAAAGATTATCACAGAACAACAGCAAATCAGCCTTGACCTTCATTGCAACCTTTTATTATTAATATTATTTTTTTTTTGTTATTTTACTTTAAATATTAACAGGATTTTTTTTCACATAAACAATCACAGAACAGACTCACAAACATGACAAAATAAATATACAAGTTTCACAAGTTCATTTTCATTTTTTTTACTTAAATAATTAATAAATAAATACAGCATTTTAATATACTGTTGTCAGTGCCTGGAATATCGTGGCCCTTTTTGTGATGGAGAAGGACGCAGTGGGTTGTAAAAATGTACCACTGAAGCCTTCACCAGCAAAGAAAGGGGTTACATAAATTAAAAAAAATTACAACAAACAAAAAAAAGAAAAAAAGAAAAAAATAACTTTTGTTTTTCCCTTTGCCCAATAAAATGAAATTAAACAAAAATATCAAAACTCCTGCTTTATAAAATATCTTTAAAAAAATCCCATTGCTTAAAAGAATAAATAACAAAATATATAAAAAATAACTAGGTTTTTTCAAAACTATTAGCTGTAGATAGTGTATTTTATTTTATTTTTTCCCCCATGGAATATAATCTGTGAAAAGTTTTTTTTTTTTTGTAGTTACTGTTTTTCCATATTTTTTTCTTTTTTATCTTTTTGCGCTTTCCCCTCATTGACACGGGTGTCCAGTTAAAATAGGCAACAACAAAAAAAAATGAATAATTTAAAATAAACTTTAAATAAATATGAAATGTGTGGATTAAAAGGAATAAATTACAACCGAACTTGTTAAAAATTAAATAATTTACATAATTAATTAAAACTATCGCTATGTTTTTGTTTTTTTTTTCCGTGGAAGTGCAGCTGTTCTACGGGTTATTATGCTAACTGCTTCGTATTCACAAACTTCGTGGATTCTATTTACAAAGCTAGGGCTTTTTTCCTTTTTTTTTTTTTTTCATTTGCAAAGTACATGCAAGCTTTAAAAACCAGAACTTGAAGATGTCGGATTGTACAGATCCAATTATTTCTTAGGGACTTCATTCTCTAAAACATCTCTACACCATAAGGAAAAAATAAATTCTGGATTTTTTTTTTTTTTTTTGCCCGTCAATTTAAAATACGTATCCACGGAAAGCCTCAGTGCACTAGTCAGTAGTTTTATTTTATTTTTATTTTTTTGACAGGCAGTCAGTTAAGAGTTCATGTAGGTCCTAAAGTGCACAGTGAGAAGTTAAATGGTATTTTGAACCCCGTCAGTGCTTTTTTTTTTTCATGCAATAAAATTTTCCTAACAGTCCCCAAAAAATAAGATTATATGGGGTGGAAAAGATAAATATGAAAACAATAAGGCTGGACTTAGCAAATTAAATTTTTTTAAAAGTTAAAGAAAACACTTAGAACTATCTTTTTTTATCTCTATGCCTAAATACAATAACCTATTATCTCCGTTACAAAATAATTTGAAAATACGAGCTGTTAATAACTTTGTTAGGAGCGGTATTATTTACAAGGAAATGATTACAGAACTTAGGACCTGACGAAGGTTCCCTAGCGTTTTCACCGGAGTTCATAACCAAGGTCTAGCCATGGGTTTGCCTAGGTTTTTTTTTTCCTAGTTCACGACTAAGATGTAGACGTTAGATGTTTAATTATAGGTCAGTTAGCTAGGGTTAGGCATAGGTTATTCAATTATCTTCTTTTCAATGGGGTCCAGGCGTAGGGTTTACCTGTTTATGGTATCTGGTTAGCTAAAATCCAGACCTATATTAAATAGTTATGCATTTTTTACCAGGATTCAGGACTAAGGCCCAGGTATGAGTTACATGCTTGGCTGTTACTGAAAACAGATATAGGGTGAATGCTTGGTTTTTTTTTTTTGTTTTTTTGTTTTTTTTTTACGGACGAACAGATACAGGTCACTTAGTTAGTTTCTTTTAGGGGAAAATACACTGGGAAAAATAATCATTTGATCCCCTGCAGATTTTGTAAGTTTGCCAACTTACAAAAAAATGAAGGGTCTATCATTTTTATCATAGGTGTATTTTAAAGCGGGGGTCCACCTATCTATCGTTTTTTTTTTTTGAGTTCATTCACAAACTTTTCTTCTCAGCATTACATACTCGCATATTGTGTGTAATATGTCCGCCTGTGTCAGATTTCGTCGGAAAGAATAACTTATATTATTCACTGAAGGCGGTTTCCATCTTCATTGTGGGCATTTGAAGCCCACAAGCATTTATTTCCTGGATGTGGTGAATGCTGTGCTCCCAGCATTCACCGCTCGTTCCCGCACATGCTCAGTGGCATCCTGGGAAGCCTGAGACTAGCTCCCAGGAGTCTGGGAGAGGCTAGAAACACGCCTACTCCCACGGGAGGAGAACCAGGAAGTGCAAAGAAGAATAGAAAAATAAAAGGTAATTACAGCGATTGAAATTTTTTTAAACGGCATGTCAGCATCTAGGCAAGGAGACAGAGACAGAATATCAACCAAAAATCCAGAAAAAACACATGATACAAATATTATAAATTGAGTTGCAATTCAGTGAGTAAAATGAGTATTTGATCCCCTTCAGACCAACAATAATCTCTATCTCCCACAGACTGGCTACAGTAGGCGCTCATGTGGTACACAGATTAGTCTTCTCAATTTAAGAAGGTGCTCCTAACGACATCTCGTTATGTGTATAAAAGACACCTGTCCACAGAATCTCCTTCTTTCATTCAAACCTCACCATCATGGGCAAGACCGAAGAGCTGCCTAAGGACGCCAGGGACAAGATTGTAGACCTGCACAAGGCTGGAATGGGCTACAAGAGCATCAGCAAGAAGCTTGGTGAGAAGGAGACAACTGTAGGAGCGATTATTCGCAAATAGAAGAAATACACAATAACCATCAATCGCCCTCGTTCCGGAGCTCCATGCAACATTCCGCCTCGTGGGGTAAGAATGACCATGCGAAAAGTGAGGGATCAGCCCAGAACTACATGGGAGGAGATTGTGACTGATCTCAAGGCAGTTGGGACCAAAGTCACCAAACAAACCACTGATAACACAATACGCCGACATGGATAGAAATTCTACAGGTCCCCCTCCTCAAGAAGGCATATGTACAGGCCCGTCTGAAGTTTGCCAATGAACATCTAAATGATTCAGAGAAGGGTTGAGAGAAAGTGCTGTGGTCAGATGAGATCAAAATTGAGCTCTTTGGCATTAACTTGACTTGTCGTGTTTGGAGGAAGAAAAATGCTGACTATGACCCTAAGAACATCATCCCTACAGTCAAGCAGGTGGAAACATGATGCTTTTGGGGCTGTTTCTCTGCTAAAGGTACAGGCTAACTTTGTTGCATTGAGGGGCCAATGGATGGAGGCGTGTATTGTAAAATCTTGGATGAGAACCTTCTTCCCTCAGCCAGAACACTGTAGATGGGTCGTGGATGGGTCTTCCAGCATGACAATGACCCAAAACATACCGCCAAGGCAACAAGGAAGTGATTCAAGAAGAAGCAACTTAAGGTCATGGCGTGGCCTAGCCAGTCTCCAGACCTTAATACTATAGAAATTTTATGGAGCGTGCTGAAACGTCGAGTTGCCAACCGAAAGCAAACCTTAAGGGTTCAGAGAAGATCTGTAAAGGAGAGTGGACCAAAATCCCTCCTGAGATGTGTGCAAACCTGGTCACCAACTACAAGAAACGTCTGACCTCTGTGCTTGCCAACAAGGGTTTCTCCACCAAGTACTAAGTCATGTTTTGCTTGGGGTTCAAACACTTATTTTACTCACAGAACTGCAACTCAATTTATAACATTTGTATCATGTGTTTTTTCTTGATTTTTGGGTGATATTCTATCTCTATCATTTAAAATACACCTATGATAAAAATGATAGACCCTTCATTTTTTTGTAAGTGGGCAAACGTATAAAATCTACAAGGGATCAAGTAATTATTTTCCCCACTGTAGAGACAGATTGCCTACTTTCTAAATTTCACAGTGAAGGATCATTGACTTATTTGCCTTTCACTGTGGCATAGACATAGGCCACCTAGCCATCCACTTTTCCCCTAAAGTTCACCTAAAAGCCTATTATAGGATTGGAAAATGTATTGCAATTAATATACAACTGTTTTTCAGCTGTTTTCCTGAATAATTAAAAAAAATAAAGGTTAAAAATAAAAATGTCCATCAAATTTACATTTAGGCACAGCAGACTCCATTAAATGCAACAGATATTGATGCCCTCGTAGGCGGGGTGGTACTGCTATCTTTTTCGTTAAAAACCAAAGAACCGGTGCCAGGCATCCAATCGAAAAGGCATCCCACCCCTTTCCTGCGAGATGCAAGGAACATCGTTGCTTTACAATTCTTGCACTGCAGCACACAAGGGACAAGAACGATACCGAATTAAAAAATAAATAAATATAGACACGTTAACATGACACAGAGATCTGGCCCTCCCACATCCACTCGACATCGGCAAATTCACGTTTTTTTAAGGACGTTCACGTTAGCAATGCATTTTTGAAGCGGCTAGTTTACTGATCTCCAACTGCTCATGGTAGGGTTAAGACACAAAAAAAAAAAAAAAAAGAATTGCGCAGTTGGTAACTCCAAAAGCTTTCCCTGAGAACCGATAATCCTTTGCGCTTCTGTCGGAATTAGAGAACTGCTCTTCAAATGTTTCTCGCAGAAAAAAACAAAAGTAAAAAAAATAGTAAGGACTCTTCTTTTGTATAATACTTTGTCTTTATCTTCCCCTGCCAGACGTAACTGCAACAGAACACAATGACTGACATGGCCCAGACAGTTCATCCGTGGAAAAAACGCTCCCATTTTGGCTTCCAGTTGGGTATGGTCCATTGTACAAATCTCATGGATTTGCGGCGGTCAAGTCATTTTTCCGGGGATCTCGTACGCGGGATGCAGACGGTGGGGGGCTGGCTTGTGACCATTCTTCACTTGCAAGAACCTCCTTTTCGCAAGTGATCCCCACATTCTGTCTGATAGCCACATACAACGGACGGAAAAAAAAAATACAGTTTTTGTCCAACTTTTTGGGCTTCCTCATTTTCTTTTAAATTATTTTGGTCCTTTAAGTTTTGATTCAAAGTACAAACCGCGAAGGTTCGTGAACCTGAATACTAAATGGGAAAGTCCATCTATTCCCTTTTTTTTTTTTTTTAGACCTGAATACCTTTAACCGCTTGTTTGATACTTTCAAGCAAAGCTTTGTTCTCTGGGTTTTGGTAACACTCTTTGTTACTGTACATGTCGGTTAGGGTGTTGACATAGGAATCAAAATTCTGTTCACTGATGGGCTCCTGTTTATAAGAAGAAAGCAAAAACATTATATTTTAAAAATAGTGTTGATTGTTTATACAGTTTTACATTCTAGGACAGCCTTTCTAAACTCTTTCAACACAGAGGAACCCTTGAAATAACTTTCTGGTCTCAGGGAGCCCCTGCTAAAAAGGACTATCTACAACTCATGATGCATTAGTGTGATGGTCAGTGGGAAGAATTCCCCCCTTACAGATAGCTAAAAAGATCAATGGTGTCAGTGGGAACTTATCTAACAGGCAGAACTTGCTTATTGCTTAAGGAAACCCTAGCAACTTCTGGAGGAACCCTAGAGATCCATGGAACCCTGGATGAGAAACCCTGCATTAGTGTGATGGTCAGTGGGAAGAATGCTCCTAACACTTATCATTGGGAAGAATTACCCCCTTATAGATAGCTAAAAAGATCAATGGTGTGAGTGGGAGCTTATCTGAGAGGCAGAACTTGCTCATTGCTCAAGGAACCCCTAGCAACCTCTGCAGGAACCAGGGCATCCATCAGAAATTGTGGGGCCCCTTACACAGCTTTAGACCCGGGCCCCCCGAGCCTGACCACCAACATTACCCAGGGCCCGCCCACTGGCCGTCTCTTCCGATTCTGCCTACTAGCCATCCCACCAAGTCCTCCAGTGCCTCAACCCCCCTCACACCTGTACGCTTTCAACCCCCCTCAAACCTGTACGCTCTCAGCCGCCTCACACTTGTATGCTTTCAGCCCCCCTTACACCTGTACGCTCTCAGCCCCCTCACACCTGTACTCTCTCAGCCCCCCTCACACCTGTATGCTCTCAGCCCCCCCTCACACCTGAACGCTCTCAGCCACCCCTAACACCTGTACGCTCTCAGCCCCCCCCACACCTGTACGCTCTCAGCCCCCACTCACACCTGTACGCTCTCAGCCCCCACTCACACCTGTACGCTCTCAGCCCCCCTCACACCTGTATGCTCTCAGCCCCCACTCACACCTGTACGCTCTCAGCCACCCTCACACCTGTACGCTCTCAGCCCCCCTCACACCTGTACGCTCTCAGCCCCCCTCACACCTGTACGCTCTCAGCCCCCCTCACACCTGTACTCTCTCAGCCCCCCCTCACACCTGTACTCTCTCAGCCCCCCCTCACACCTGTACTCTCTCAGCCCCCCCCACACCTGTACGCTCTCAGCCCCCACTCACACCTTTACGCGCTCAGCCACCCCTAACACCTGTACGCTCTCAGCCACCCCTAACACCTGTACGCTCTCAGCCCCCCTCACACCTGTATGCTCTCAGCCCCCACTCACACCTGTACGCTCTCAGGCCCCACTCACACCTGTACGCTCTCAGCCACCCTCACACCTGTACGCTCTCAGCCACCCTCACACCTGTACGCTCTCAGCCCCCCTCATACCTGTACGCTCTTAGCCCCCCTCACACCTGTACACTCTCAGCCCCCCTCACACCTGTATGCTCTCAGCCCCCCTCACACCTGTACGCTCTCAGCCCCCCTCACACCTGTACTCTCTCAGCCCCCCTCACACCTGTACTCTCTCAGCCCCCCCCACACCTGTACGCTCTTAGCCCCCCCTCACATGTGTTTATATGACACACACAGGCATGTACACACACAGACATGTACACACACACCGCCATCCCCCCCCTTCCACCCCACTTGTACAATAGCCCTTACTTGTAAGGTGATCCTCCTTGTCCCAGCTCTTGTTTCCACATGTGGCTGAGACACAGATAGGAGCTGCAGTCCAGCATACAGTACACTGAGTATAAGCAGCTCACACAAGGGGTGCACATGCAGGAAATGGCCAGAGGTGGCAGCAAAGAGCTCGAAGTGAGCTCAGTGACACAGAGCAGCAGCTACTGACTCACACTCATACAGAACCATTCACAAAGCTCCTCTGCACCCGCCTCTGCCTTCTCACATCCCTGCCAGTATCCAGGCCCATTCAGACAAGTGTATGGGCTGTACCCACCTGATGGTGGCCCTGCCTAGGGTTACATGGAACCCTGGTTGAGAAACCCTGATCTAGGCAATAATATTTTGTAAATAGAGAAAGAAAACTGCGCTGTATACCAATAACTTCTAAATAGCAGCAAACTCTGCTGCGAGATATACACAGTGGAAATACTGTTTAAAAAATAGAGTTGCACGCTAACACCTGAATGTAAAAAATAAATGCTTACTAACATATAAACCTATGATGAATAATGACAATAGATAATGATGAGCCACTTAAACATCAATATTACTAAAGATCCACGGAGATTAGGTGGGATTAGAAAATGTTCCTTGGTGGGTACCATAAGATGGCATCACATCCCCCATATAAATAAAGTTGCAAAAAGTCAAAAAATAGAAATACTCATCGTGATGTATCAGATCACACTGACAAACAAAGTGAAATCCACCACCAAGCTGAATCGCTTGTGGCTAATACCCAGCGAGGGCCCTTTTCTCACGGGATATCAAGGAGATGGCAATCTGACCAGATAGGCTTTCACAACACATTGGTAAACCGGATGGTCATATCTTTCCACTGCGTAAGGGATCTCCGTGGATATTTAGTAATATTGATGTTTAAGTGGCTCATCATTATCTATTGTCATTATTCATCATAAGTTTATATGTTAGTAAGCATTTATTTTTTACTTTCAGGTGTTAGAGCGCAACTCTATTTTTTAAACAATACAATTTTGTAACTGTCAAAAAATGTTAGGAAAAAAAGTGAAGCATGGGAACAGCATTTGGTTTGGGATGATAAGTACTTATGCTATAAGAATGACTCACAAAGATCTAGAACCACATTTTTGGTGTTAAGTGATGGTGGAGTTTGACTTTCTGGAGGTGGCTGGAGTTCTGTCTAGTCTTAAAAAGGAGGTTTTGGGGTTTATCTGTGAGACAACTCACCAAGTGTGGAAGGCGAATGTTGGTAAGACTTCGTATGAGGGCGTGACTCAGTCCAGAAAGTTCTACAAATAGGGCATCGTTTTGCTCCTCGATGACCTTGTTTTCCTCTTCAATGTTCTTCAGATTCTTTTCCATTGATGTTATCTGTTGTCATTAGAAAAAAAAACATTAATGAATTGCAGAATTAAACCTGAGAATGCAGCCTATCCATTCACTAGAAATCGGTGACATCACTAAGTATGCATCCTGTTCATTTGTTAGGGACAGATGACATCACTGAGAATGCAGCCAATCCATTCACTAGAGACCGGTGACATCACTGAGAATGCAGCCAATCCATTCACTAGAGACCAGTGACATCACTGAGAATGCAGCCTATCCATTCACTAGAGACCAGTGACATCACTGAGAATGCAGCCAATCCATTCACTAGAGACCAGTGACATCACTGAGAATGCAGGCTATCTATTCACTAGAGACCAGTGACATCACTGAGAATGCAGCCTATCCATTCACTAGAGACCGGTGACATCACTGAGAATGCAGCCTATCCATTTACTAGAGACCAGTGACATCACTGATAATGCAGCCTATCTATTCACTAGAGACCAGTGACATCACTGAGAATGCAGCCTATCCATTTACTAGAGACCAGTGACATCACTGAGAATGCAGCCTATCCATTTACTAGAGACCAGTGACATCACTGAGAATGCAGCCAATCCATTCACTAGAGACCAGTGACATCACTGAGAATGCAGCCTATCTATTCACTAGAGAGCGGTGACATCACTGAGAATGCAGCCTATCCATTTACTAGAGACCAGTGACATCACTGAGAATGCAGCCTATCCATTCACTAGAGACCGGTGACATCACTGAGAATGAAGCCTATCCATTTACTAGAGACCAGTGACATCACTGAGAATGCAGCCTATCCATTCACTAGAGATCAGTGACATCACTGAGAATGCAGCCTATCTATTCACTAGAGACCAGTGACATCACTGAGAATGCAGCCAATCCATTCACTAGAGACCAGTGACATCACTGAGAATGCAGCCTATCCATTCACTAGAGACCGGTGACATCACTGAGAATGAAGCCTATCCATTTACTAGAGACCGGTGACATCACTGAGAATGAAGCCTATCCATTTACTAGAGACCAGTGACATCACTGAGAATGCAGCCAATCCATTCACTAGAGACCAGTGACATCACTGATAATGCAGCCTATCTATTCACTAGAGACCAGTGACATCACTGAGAATGCAGCCTATCCATTTACTAGAGACCAGTGACATCACTGAGAATGCAGCCTATCCATTTACTAGAGACCAGTGACATCACTGAGAATGCAGCCAATCCATTCACTAGAGACCAGTGACATCACTGATAATGCAGCCTATCCATTCACTAGAGACCAGTGACATCACTGAGAATGCAGCCTATCCATTTACTAGAGACCGGTGACATCACTGAGAATGCAGCCTATCCATTCACTAGAGATCAGTGACATCACTGAGAATACAGCCTATCCATTCACAAGAGACCAGTGACATCACTGAGAATACAGCCTATCCATTCACTAGAGACCGGTGACATCACTGAGAATGAAGCCTATCTATTCACTAGAGACCAGTGACATCACTGAGAATGCAGCCTATCCATTCACTAGAGACCAGTGACATCACTGAGAATGCAGCCTATCCATTCACTAGAGATCAGTGACATCACTGAGAATGCAGCCAATCCATTCACTAGAGACCGGTGACATCACTGAGAATACAGCCTATCCATTCACTAGAGACCAGTGACATCACTGAGAATGCAGCCAATCCATTCACTAGAGACCAGTGACATCACTGAGAATGCAGCCTATCTATTCACTAGAGACCAGTGACATCACTGAGAATGCAGCCTATCCATTCACTAGAGACCGGTGACATCACTGAGAATGAAGCCTATCCATTTACTAGAGACCAGTGACATCACTGAGAATGCAGCCTATCCATTTACTAGAGACCAGTGACATCACTGATAATGCAGCCTATCTATTCACTAGAGACCAGTGACATCACTGAGAATGCAGCCTATCCATTCACTAGAGACCGGTGACATCACTGAGAATGAAGCCTATCCATTTACTAGAGACCAGTGACATCACTGAGAATGCAGCCTATCCATTTACTAGAGACCAGTGACATCACTGATAATGCAGCCTATCTATTCACTAGAGACCAGTGACATCACTGAGAATGCAGCCTATCCATTCACTAGAGATCAGTGACATCACTGAGAATGCAGCCTATCTATTCACTAGAGACCAGTGACATCACTGAGAATGCAGCCAATCCATTCACTAGAGACCAGTGACATCACTGAGAATGCAGCCTATCTATTCACTAGAGACCAGTGACATCACTGAGAATGCAGCCTATCCATTCACTAGAGTCCGGTGACATCACTGAGAATGAAGCCTATCCATTTACTAGAGACCAGTGACATCACTGAGAATGCAGCCAATCCATTCACTAGAGACCAGTGACATCACTGATAATGCAGCCTATCTATTCACTAGAGACCAATGACATCACTGAGAATGCAGCCTATCCATTTACTAGAGACCAGTGACATCACTGAGAATGCAGCCTATCCATTTACTAGAGACCAGTGACATCACTGAGAATGCAGCCAATCCATTCACTAGAGACCAGTGACATCACTGAGAATGCAGCCTATCTATTCACTAGAGACCGGTGACATCACTGAGAATGCAGCCAATCCATTCACTAGAGACCAGTGACATCACTGAGAATGAAGCCTATCCATTCACTAAAGATATAACTAGGCTAGACATGTGCGCCGTCAATAAATTTGTTTTCGTACGAAACTAATCGCACATGTCTAAACTAGGCTGGAGGGTCAGAGAGACTTTGATAAACTGACCTGAGACTGTAGGTTGACCATGTCTGCTTCCATCTCGGTGTTGGACTCTGTGAGCTCGTTAATCTCCTTGTTCAGCTGTTTAATCTCTTCGTCATTCTCTAACACTGAAAGAGGAAGCCAGCTGTCAGAAAGGCACAGGAGAGCAAACCAAATGTTGACAGCGATGGCTTTATATAAACTTTATATCACCTTGGTATTTATATGGTAAACCTGAAACAGAAAACCCTAACTGGGGTATATAAAGACCAATCACCCAACTTTCCTTCGTCTACCTATATATTTGTGCAAAATGCACATCAGAAGTGCACAATGACAAGTTCCAAAACATTCTAATGTATATTTTCTTCTTTAAACTCCATTTTTCTCTGTTTTCAGGTGTGGAAAGATGTGCACAACAAATTTCCATCATTTCTGTAGGACTTTTACAAGACATAGGTGGACATGTCATTGATAGACTTTTACATATTGTACATCACTTTCCTTTTAGAAATAGTTGTCTTCTTGGTACAGTTGGGTGCACTTATATCTAAGAACAACAGAAAACAACATATCTGTCCAGTTCGGCTGAAATTTAATATTCTAGGACCCATTATGACTTTAAAGGGGACCTGTCTAGATGTTTGCTGTTTGCCACAGTGCAACCTCCCGTCCAGTGCTGGAATCAGGACAAAGAACGACTCTGATGTGGAGTCAGAAGCTGCCTTGGGCTTGATAGTTAACAAATTTATTATTAATATCATCATCCAGGATTTATATAGCGCCAACAATGTGAGGGCCTTTTATCCCTGCCTGGTTGACATGTGGATGAAGTAAGTGATTGTGCCCGTATCTCTTGGAGAAAAGGGAACACTGTGACACAGCCAAAGATTTTTCAAGCACTTGCTGTTTGACAAAGCAACGTTTTAATTTATGCAAATAAAAAGAATCTGGGGCACTTACCATCGCTGGTTTTGAATTTTGTCCCTAGAAGCTCGTCACCTGAGAGTTTTCCCTTTTTGGAAGCAAAAGAAGCCCGTGGACAGCCTGACAAGCTGCGGATAAAAAAAGAGAAACTCAGCGTCATTTACGGTAAGCAAAGCAACAACGGCAGACGCTCAGATCAATTTAAAGCAAAGGGGGAATTGGTGCACATGGGCAGGAGGGCGATACGCTGATCAATACAAACATTCCCCAGCACACAGGGCCTGCTGATAAAGCCAGCCCTCCTGTACTGGGCCCCATCAATTCACAAGGGGGGGCTCAGGCACCTGCCTAGCAGGAAGGCCGGCTGTACTGTCTTATTGCAGAGACCGATCCTCTTCTGTCTCTCCCTTCAGTGCTGCCTGCTTCTCCTCTTCTTTCTTCCTCTGGCTGCACTGCAGGGGGATTGGACCTAGCACATGCCCCCCTTCCATCTGCTGTCCGGACCCCCATACCCCTTTCCTCCCCCCCTGCAGCGCTTCCGGCTTCCCTCCTCTCTT
The DNA here is from genome assembly GCA_037952835.1 of Lithobates septentrionalis. Taxonomy (NCBI): domain Eukaryota; kingdom Metazoa; phylum Chordata; class Amphibia; order Anura; family Ranidae; genus Lithobates; species Lithobates septentrionalis. Next base: position 956,404 of record JBBDGP010003019.1, read on the forward strand.
CTCCCTCTGGCAGCTGCTATGGGCACACAGGGGGATGTTTCAGGAAGGAGAGCGGGAGAAGAGGGGGCAGTAAATATGTAATTTCTGAATGAACACAGTGAATGAACTTCCTGAATGAACACAGTGAGCAATTTGTACCAATCACTCCTGTGTCCATTCATCACCGAAGCAAATAGTGTTTACCCACTTGCCGACCAGCCGCCGTCATTACACAGCGGCATGTTGGCTCATTTCCGCAAATCTCCGTAGGTGAACATCGGCTCGTTTAAGAGCCATGGCAGACGCGCGCGCACCCGCTACACGGCGGGGGACCCAATGCGCGTGGACGGCAGCCGCGATGTCGGCCGGCCACCCACGATCGCGGGAAAGAGAGCCAGAACGGGGATCTGTCAATGTAAACAGACAGATCCCCGTTCTGACAGGGGAGGAGAGACAGATCTGCTGTTCCTATGATGAACAGTGATCTCTTTCTCCTCCTCCAGTCAGTCCCCTCCCCCCACAGTTAGAAACACCTCCCAGGGAACACATTTAACCCCTTGATCGCCCTCTAGTGTTAACCTCTTCCCTGCCAGTGACATTTACACAGTAATCAGGGCATTTTTATAGCACTGATCGCTGTATAAATGTCACTGGTCCCAAAAAAGTGTCAAGTGTCCGATCTGTCCACTGCAATGTCGCAGTCCCGCTAAAAATCGCAGATCGCCGACATTACTAGTGGAAAAAAAAAGAAATAATAAAAATGCCATAAATCTATCCCCTATTTTGTAGACACTATAACCTTTGCACAAACCACTCAATATACGCTTATTGCGATTTTTTTTACCAAAAATATGCAGAAGAATATATATTGGCCTAAGCTGATCAAGAAATTAGTTTTTTTATCTTTCTGTCATTTCATTACCTGCGGTGGGTTAGGAAGCTTCCGTTAGCGTGGCCTGATCCGTCGCAGCCAGGCGTTGGGCAGGAAGGGCCTTCATTTTTCAGAGACTTCCAGGAAAAGGCAGATCCGTTGAGAGTTCCTTCTTTCTGCCTGCGAGCAGCTAACGGGCAGCCGGACGCACTGCGGTGAGACGCGTATTTTCCGCTGATGTGTCCCAGTCCATCACACCCTGGCACTGGACACCTGTTTGGAGAGAAATGTGTTATATAAATTATGTACATTCTATCAACATGAACAATATATTTAAAGGGTTACTCGACCCTTGTTTTTTTTTTTTTTTTTTTAAATAACAAACGTGTTATACTTACCCGATCCTCCTCCTCTGGGGTCCCCCAGCGACGTTCCTGGCTCCTCCTCTTCTCAAGTGCCCCATTGGAGAAGTGCACTCCTTCAGGACACCCATGTGGGCGCGCTCCCGAGTCCTGCTGTTGGGTCTATTGGTACAGACAGCAGGACTCAGCCCTGCCCCTGGCGCCTGCGTCATTGGATTTGATTGACATCAGCGGGAGCCAATGGCTGCGCTGCTATCAATCTATCCAATCAGGACACGAGACACCGCCCGGAGCTGGTGTCCCGTTGCGAGAATTACGGGGTTCAGGTAAGTAAAATGGGGGCTTGGGGGGGGGGCAGCTACATGACAGGAGCAACACAAATAACCATCAGGATGTTTTACATCAGGGGGTGTGACCTTCCTGGGCCACATTGGAAGAAGAGGAATTGTCTTGGGCCACACATAAAATACACCAACATTAAGGATAACTGATGAGCAGAAAAAGTCGGGCAGATCACAAGTTGACGATCACTGATAATGTACCTATCTGAGTAATAAAACTTTTTTTTGTAATATTTTTTATTATAAAAGTAAGAGAGGGTAACATAAAACTAGTTTGATATTTTTTTATATTGAAAATGTCCGGCTAAAGGTAGAACACCCAAGTATTTGGCACCTCATCCCGCCAAACTTCATTTTCGGGAAGTTTGGCGTGGTAGGTTCTCCTCCCTTAGGGGCGGGCTTCGGCAAGTGATGTATACCTGTATATTTAATGATGTATTTATGTCTTTGATATTTTGTACTTATTTCATTCTTTTTTGTATTTTTATAAAGCCTTACACATTTCCTGACTGATTTTTATATCCCTGATGAAGCTAGTAGGCGAAACATGTCGGGCTAATATACGAATATGAAACCTTTGTTTAAGCTGAACATTGCCATATGACCACCTTCATCTTTAAATGTTGAATATTCCTGAATGAACTGGCCCGTTTTGTTTTAACTTTATTCTCATTAAAATTATATATATTTTTTTCTATAAATATATGGTTTCCATTATTATCTGTAAGCACTGCGACAATCCCCCTTCTCCGTTACCATTTCATATAGTGTGATATTTGTTTTTTGATAAACGAAAGCATCAGTATCTGGCTGGATGGATGGAGTAGCAATTCTCAATTAATTCTCAAGTTGCTCATCAGATAATTTGGTTCTAATTTTGCCCTTCGTGTGCTTCATCCTTGAGGATAGTTGTTCACAAATCTAGGTGCTGCCGAAATGACAGGGATAAGGTGTGATTGTGAAGAGTGGGAGATTTTTCTTTGGGAAGATAAAACGTATAAAAGGCCAGCAAAGAGTTACTCGTCAAATTTTATCTTCGGTCGCATGTGCGCAGATTTTGCCTCAACAGCGTTCCTTATGGGCCCCCCTCCTACCCCCAGGCCCCACTGCAGAGACAAGATCTGCTATAGCCATGGTTTCACCCAGGCCTGGGACAAGGGGTGGGCAGGAGGGGAGGCTGGCCTGGGCACTTTGGTATCAGGAAATTGAGCAGGGGAGGGGATTTGTGTTGGGAGGGGTATTTTTTTTTGGGGGGGGGTAATAATTGTTCTAGGAGGGGAAATGTAGGGGAGGGTGTGCTAGGTGTGGTGACTCAGGGGGATTGATGTTGGGAGGGGGATGGGGGAGGAGGATTTGTGCTAGGAGTTTGGATTCAGGGAGTTTGTCCTAGAAGAGGTGATATGGTAGAGGGGAGGAGGAGATTTGTGCTAGAAGGAGAAACTTGTATTGTTTTTTGGGGTGGGGGTGTGTTCTAGTAGGGGTGATTGGGGAGGTATTTGTGTTGGGGGGGGGGGGATATTTGTGCTAGGAGGGGGATTTGGAATGGGAGGAAAGAATGGGCACTCAGAAGGAAAATTTTAGGGGTGGAGGATTTGTGCTAGTAGGGGTGATTGGTGGGCATTTGTGTTAGGAGGGGGGGGGGGATTTTAGGGGTGGAGGATTTGTGCTAGTAGGGGTGATTGGGGGGGTATTTGTGTTAGGAGGGGGGGGATTTGTGCTAGGAGGGGGGTTTGGAATGGAGGAGAGAATGGGCACTCAGAAGGAAAGTTTTAGGGGTGGAGGATTTGTGCTAGTAGGGGTGATTGGGGTCATTTGTGTTAGGGGGGGGGATATTTGTACTAGGTGGTGGATTTGGAATAGGGGGAAGAATGGGCACTCAGAGGGAAAACTTTTAGGGGTGGAGGATTTGTGCTAGTAGGGGTGATTGGGGGTATTTGTGTTAGGGGGGGGATTTTAGGGGTGGAGGATTTGTGCTAGTAGGGGTGATTGGGGGCATTTGTGTTAGGAGAGGGGGGATTTTAGGGGTGGAGGATTTGTGCTAGTAGGGGTGATTGGGGGGCATTTGTGTTAGGAGAGGGGGGATTTTAGGGGTGGAGGATTTGTGCTAGTAGGGGTGATTGGGGGGCATTTGTGTTAGGAGGGGGGGGATTTTAGGGGTGGAGGATTTGTGCTAGTAGGGGTGATTGGGGGGCATTTGTGTTAGGAGAGGGGGGATTTTAGGGGTGGAGGATTTGTGCTAGTAGGGTGATTGGGGGCATTTGTGTTAGGAGAGGGGGGATTTTAGGGTGGAGGATTTGTGCTAGTAGGGGTGATTGGGGGGCATTTGTGTTAGGAGGGGGGGGGGATTTTAGGGGTGGAGGATTTGTGCTAGTAGGGGTGATTGGTGGGCATTTGTGTTAGGAGGGGGGGGGGGGAATTTTAGGGGTGGAGGATTTGTGCTAGTAGCGGTGATCGTGGGGTATTTGTGTTAGGAGGGGGGGATATTTGTGCTAGGAGAGGGATTTGGAATGGGAGGAGAGAATGGGCACTCAGAAGGAAAATTTTAGGGG